>CM056057.1:150376472-150773972 GCA_029574335.1 Rana kukunoris
CAATTTAATAGAGCATGAACTAACAAGTAGTATTCATTATCCTATACTTTAGGTTGTTCACTGTCAGCAACACATTCCCATGTCTATTGGCTTATAGCCTTCCACACTGCCTACCAATGCAATCTGTCTGAGACCTCATCTTTATGATTCCTGGTGGAATAGTGTAACATAGTCTCTATCAGCCTGTCTTCTATCAGACTGGGGGACTCTTTGTAAGATGTCTTATCTTACCAATACAGTTTTTCTTGGTTTTCCTGCAATCTTTTTTTAAGCCCTACCACAAAAGCCTGAACTAAAAGAACGGTTACATTTAGCCAACACCCAACAGCCACAACAACAACTAAAAACTAAAATAAAACTTTGTCTAAACTTGCCATCTTGAGTCAGGCAAAGTGCCTATTTAAGGCCCTGGCTTGGCATGCATTTACAGTTTGTAGGGTAGGGACAGGTACCAACCCTGGTAGGGATAGTACTAGTGGCAGGGAAAGGTTCCTGATGAGGAGGGAACCTTTGCCTGCCTCGCCAGGAACCTTTCCCTGCCGCTATTACTCTTCCCTACCAGGGTTGGTACCTGTCCCTACTCTACCAAATCGTAAATGCTGCCAAGCCAGGCCTTTAAATAGGCTTTGCCTGACTCAAGATGTCAAGGGCCTTCAACTTCTCTGGACACCCTGCCTTTTTGAGCACAAATCAAAGTGTGCTCAACAGACAGGTGCTGAGACTAATATGCTGTGCTAAGTAAGGACTGCGTAAAGAAACTCATCGATGACCGTGAGGGGTTTGATGTCGTGGATATTCCCCCCCCCCGGTGGTTGTGAAGCTCCAACTGACTGGTACCTGCCACACCTCGTGATTAAAGGGGTTGTAAAGGAAAACATGTTTTTTCATAATAAGCATCCTTTACCTGCAGACATTCCTCTTTTCACTTCCTCATTGTTCGTTTTTGCTCAGAAGTTGCTCTATTTCTTCTCTGTTCTGTTCACTTCCTGCTTGTCTGATTGTTACTCACCACCGTGAAGAGAGGCTTTACTGCGGTGGTCAGTGACGTGCTAGCCCCCTCCTGGGAACTACATCTGTGCGGCAGGACCCTCTCTACGTGTTAGAGACTTCAATACTTCAAGTCTCCATACTTTCAAGCAAAGGGCCAGTTTACTGTCTTTTTAGACTTCAGGAGGCCCAGGGCCGAGCATCAGTGAGTATAAAACATGGCCCAGTGTTGGTGGCAGTAGAAGAAATGGTGCTCCATCATGTTTTATTAGTGTAACAAGAAATAGTGCCCCATTGTTGGTGTCATTGGGAGGAAAAGTGGCTCATATCTTTGGGAGCAATACTGCCCCTAAGGACCGGATTAAGGCTAGCAAAGGGCCACATCCGGCCCTGGGGCCGCAGTTTGGAGACCCCGATCTAGGTTAACTAAAAGTATTTGTAAACGATCACTTTGTAAAACAACCCATTCAGTTTAAAATAGAATTTAAGCCCGGGTTCACACCATTGTGAATTGTGGGTTAGGGTAACAAACACTTTAAGTTGTGGCATAGGCAAATCATTTGCCCAAAAATGTTGGTGATAAAGCTGGTCAAAGACATGAAAGTAAAGGGTAGGATGGTCACACATAATTCATCTGCCAATGGCATCTATCTGCTGACTGTATCATACACATTCATGCTTGGTTTACTAGAACATGCATGTATGGATGAACGTTTGGAGGGGGGATAGAAGGTGTACAGACACCTCTTAGTGACTCATCTGTGAAGAAAGGACTGGTGACTTGAACCTTTAAAAACAATTTAAGAGTGATTGTCTGAGTTTCTGCTGCATCAAACAGTTTGGTTCCAGCAATCATCTCATGTCTATAAGGATGGGAAAGCACCCTAATATGACCACAAATATCTGAACGGAACCTCCTGATCAGATAGTCTAGTTATCATTGATGCGCTAAAGTGGCCTTTTACTGCTGAGATTTCAACAAGCCCCAAAGTTGGTAATATACTGTATCTTGCAATTTAATTGTAAATCTCTTTTTGACCTCTCCAACTGGATACAAATGGAATTGATTGTTTAAGCTGGTCATACAATATGAAAATGTCAGCTGGTTCCTGATGAACTGGTCACAATTTGCTCTGTGCATGGCTCTTCTGGACTCCTCCTGCCCAACACCCTTCAATTTAAAAATTGAAGGTGCGGGGTGGAGAGTATTAGTGCTAGGAGGGGGGGTGGATTTAAGCCTAGGGGGTAAGCATGCAGATTAGTGCTCAGTGTTTTTAGAGAGATTTTTGCTGACAGTTAATGCTCATACAACTTGGGGGGGGGGGGGGGGTTAGTTAGTTTGGCATGTTTACCCAGGGCTCTTGATGACCTTGTCCTGGCACTGAGGGTGGCCACTGCAGTTGAATAGCCTGTTGTCAGAACACAATAACACAGGTGGCAGGATTCCCCCATTCACCTCAAATGTGTGGATGGGGGAAGTGGTTCATTTTTTTTTTTTTTATTCAGCCATGCTCACTGAACAAAAAAAAAAACTGGACTATGCAAAGCCAACTTTAGACTTTTCTAAACCCTAAGCCTTGTACACACGATCGGATATCTGATGGAATCTAATACGATGGATTTTCTCGTCGGATATACGATGAAGCTGACTTTCATCAGTCTTGCCTACACACCATCAGTCAAAAATCTGATTGTGTTCAAAGGCGGTGACGTACAACACTACGAAAAAATGAAGTTCAATGCTTCCAAGCATGCGTCAACTTGATTCTGAGCATGCGTGGATTTTTGACCGATGGAGTTCCACACATACGATCGCATTTTTCTATCGTTTTTTTTATCCATAGGTTCTATTTTTTATCAATGATGGACATCAAACCGATGGGGCCCACACACGATCAGTTTGTCTGATGAAAACAGTCCATCGGTCTGTTTTCATCTAACAAACCAATCGTGTGTACAGGGCTTAAGGATATACAAACAACTTAATGCACATCTACTGCATCTCCAAGGTCTGGGTGATAATGGCCACACTGTTGATACAGAGGTAAAATACGCCATATCTCCAAAGTTTGTAGACACCTTACCATACCTCCTGTATGAGCTTGTTGGACATCCCATTCTAAAACCATGGGCATTTACATGGAATTGCTCATAAGGCTTTGGAAGGCTCCAGATGGTATTTGTGCCTATTTAGAAAAAAGAACATTTATGAAGTCAGATACTGATAGTGAAAGAGAAGACTCGTAAACAACTTTCCATTTTATTCCAATGATTATGATAGGGTTGAGGTCAGGGCTCTGTACAGGCTCTTTCACACTAAACTCATCACACCATGACTTTCTGGAATTGCTTTTGTGCACATGAGCACTGTCTGAAAAGGGCCCAGTGTTGCCAACCTTCAGTATTTTTTACTGGCAGCCAGTAAAAAAATGGGTGCTTTTCTCCTGCCAGTAAATGCCAGTAAGAGGAAAAGGTTGCCAGTAAAAAAAATATGGCTGTGACGATTGGCTTGGAACTGGGCATGTGCAGCTCGGGTCTGGAGCCAGGCCAGGACCATCTAAGTGCCTGCTACAGTGTGTTCAGGTGGTACCGGCGGGGGGCAGGTCTGGCGGAGCATGTCGTGTGATGTCATAGTACAAGGGAGCCGAGCAGAGCAGCCAGAGCCTTGTGTGTGGGTTTGCAGGACGGGAGCAAGGCAAGCTAGGAGCAGGACTGTTGGTGCTCTTTTGGACTAGAGGGGACTGAGAGGACCACCTGGCATGGAGAGAGACTGTAACTGTGACTCAGGAGGGGATTAGTCAGTGATCTGTGCTGCTGCACAGTCCTGTTCCTGAGCCACTTACTAACTATATTAAAAATAAAATAAGAAATATGTTTTTTGTCTTTATATCTACTTTAAATCACATTGTTAATTGCATATTGTAGCCTAAATACTGAAATTTGCACTTAACTTTTGGAAATGCCAGTAAAAACATGGCCGTGGCCAGTACATTTTTTTTGAAAAAGCATTTTTATTATGGTTTTCAATGTTATACAAGAATAGCCCACACATGGGCCGAACAGTTGCCACACAGGGGCCAGTCACCCGTTGCATGATCAGACCGCAATATGGCACATCAGATAACACATAACACAAACAACTTACTAAGACTACAACCCCAATATAGGGAGAGGTTCAATACAGGATGAACAGTGCTCAACAAAAAATCAACAGGATAATGTAAACTGGGCAAAAATTGGGTCAGAGCCTAGAGAGATCAAAATTACATTGTGAATCTAGGAAGTGCTAACAACATCAGCTGCCGTGGCAGCATCGTCCAGCCAATAGGACCATACCTTCTCAAATTTTTGTGGGCAGCCCCTTCCCGAGTAAGTAGCTTTATAAAGGGGTAAACTGGCATTCACTAGGCCCTTCCAATATTCGACAGAGGGGGAAAACGATTTTTTCCAGTGCATTGTGATAACCGTGCAAGCATAACACAGTAGCAGGGAGATGAGTATTTTCCTGGCTCTAGTTGCTGACATTTGTTCCACCAGCCTCAGGCAGACAGTATTTGGGGTCACAAGGCACAAAAGTCTTAGAAACCCTAGCAACAACCTGGAGTATTGCCTTTCAATACTGTGCGATTGCTGGGCAAAGCCAGAAAATATGGAAAAATTCACCCGATTGTTGGGAGCAACGCCAGCACGCTGGAGAATGTGCCGGCGACATCTGGAGGCGTATAATGAGCTTGGTGTACAATTTTGTACTGAACCAGTTTGTCCCGTGCTGAGACCAGAGGGGAGAAGGGGAAGTCCCACATCTCCCTCCAGTCATCCTCGTCCAGCTCCGGTATGTCCCCCATCCATTTCATGCGGAGGGAGGATAACTTGGGGGCGGCAGCAACCAACAGGGACCCATAGAGTTGAGACGTGGGTTTCTCCAAGTCTTTTACCCGAAGGGTGGATTCAAGCTCAGAATACGCCAATTCAACTGGCCGACCCAAAAACACTGAAAGGGCCTTGGTCAAACTGCTGCCAGAATTTTGGAAACTCATGATTGTTTAAAATTACTTTGTATACTGTTGCATTAATAGTAAATTTACTGGAAACACATGAGCTCAACAACATGGAGGGGAGTCCACAATGATTTGGCTATATAGTGTAGGTTATACGCAATGAAATGATAAGTAGGGATAATTAATCAAGCAATAAATATGTTTTTTGGGTTCAGCACTTTGAGGAAAACAGTGCAAACATGAACAGAATATATTAAAGCGGAGGTTCACCCAAAAATCAACTTTCTGCCATTAGATCCAGCATACTGCTGACATCTGCAGTATGCTGTTTTTTTTTTTTTGTACTTATCGTTCTAGCAGGCTTTCTTATCTGGCACCGAGTGGGGATTCCTTCCGGGTATAGGCGTTCCTAAGGCAAGCCTAGTTGATTGACGGGCTTGGATAGCGCGTCACGCCTTCTGAAAATAGCCGAAGTGACACTCGGCAATTTACGGCGCCTGCACAGTCAGTGTCACTTTGGCTATTTTCGGAAAAGGCGTGACGCGCTATCCAAGCCCGTCAATTAACTACGCTTACCTTAGGAACGCCTATTCCCCACAGGAATCCCTGCTCGGAGCCAGATAAGAAAGCCTGCTAAAACGATAAGTACAAAAATAAAAACAGCATACTGCAGATGTCAGCAGTATGCTGGATCTAATGGCAGAAAGTTGATTTTTGGGTAAACCTCAGCTTTAATGTAGTGCTGCTAATCACCTTGATGTCTGTTGAACCCATGAGCCCAACCCTACAAGAATTCTGACCATGTAGACACATGCCTTCCTTCTATTATAAGGTAATATCTAAATTGTTAGAACATATAGGCATTCAGCTTAAACAAATCATGTGAGTTTCATGTCCCCATTTGTTTTATCGTCAAACAAAAAAAAACCACAAACACAATTAACATGTTGAATGAAATGTACAGGCAGTTGTTAGAGCCACATAACAGGATAGGTGTCTCTGACAGGGGAGTGGGGCCGAATCCTCATTTGCACATTGAATATTCATCCAAGGAGCAATTTGCAATTTAAAAGGCTCAAGCAGAAGAGGTGTTGATAGGAAAAGTAGATTAGACCTACATAGCATTCCCTCCTTGCAGGAAGATAAGACAAACTGGCCCCAAGCAACATACCAAATGTCTTTACCCACATCTGCATTAATGCATTTTAAATAGGTCTGCCTCATTCTTTAAGGATGTTTGTTTCTAAAAATATCCGTTCTCATGCTTAAGAAATAAATAGAATTAAATAAATATAGATGTAACGTTCATATTCAAATTTTTCTTGTTAAATCACTAAATTGACAATATACACTTGTATATCTGGGCTGTTTTGTTATAGCGTGTTCACATGCTTGCTGCAGTTTGGTAGTACTTTACACTGAATTCAGTCAAAAGCGCCATCCAGGTACGTCTTATTACCATACTCGAGCTATACTTTTGAAAAAATAAAAACACTGTTCAAGCCCCATGTGCATACAGTAAACGCTCTTAAATTTTTTTCCATGGTTTGGCATGCATTTTAGGGTGCGTTCACAGTGCATTGCTTCATGCAGTGACATACAGGGCTGGTGATAGGGGGTGTCCCATTTGTTCAGCAGGAGCAGAAACTAGACTATTTAATGATTTTCAGGTGCAGATGGAGTAATCTTTGTGCTGCAGTTCCTGAAATTTCCATTAAAATTCCAGCCTCCTATTCTATATAAATCTGCCGGAACTGGTTGGAACCTTTATTTAATTACTGGGAACTGCAGCAGGAGGATTAGTCTATCTCTAAATAGTCTAGTTTCTGTCCTTGGCCCCCACTGAACAAATGGGGCCCAAGGGAATTTTTTTTCTTAATTGCTGCAGAGATTACTCCATGGTGCCCCAAGTTAAGAGTGCCCTCTCTTCCCCCAAGTCCTCTGCTGAATTGGCAGAATATATTTGATTGGCTGAACAGCCTTAGAGCTCAATTACACTAGTGCTGCTCTTTGAAGATTGATCCGCATTCTGACATTCTTCAGAGAGCATTTGGCAGGTGGTAGGGGACATTGTATCACATCCTCACCACCTGATTTTACCCCTAAATGCCCCACTACTGTGCCACAACCCAAATCACTTGAATGAATGACATACAGTGGGTGGTAGTGCCCACCAAATGTGACGGGTATAATTCTTCAGGAATAGGAAGAGAAAGCCTGGGTGCCGCAAACCTCACCTGACCTGAGTGGCTAGCAGCTAAAAGCAGGTTTAGCTCCATTCATCCAGGCCACGTCCCCAACATGTTTTGCACCACTCCTGGGGCTTAATCATGGAGATTATGATTCATGGAGATTCATGATTAAACTCCGGTGGTGGGGCGAACATGTTGGGGACATGGCCTGAATGAAACCAGCTGTAGCTGCTTCTACCTGCTAACCACTTGGGCCAGGAGAGGTGTCAAGCGGCCAGGCTTTCTTTTCCTATTTTTGCAGTTTGCTTTGAGTCTGGACAGACCTTTGATCTGTCTGCATCCTCGCTGGTCAGCGGCAACCAACTCATCGGACTTTGGTAGCCTGAGCGGGGACCCTTAAGCATTTATCATGAGAGACATAGGGGTATAATTCTTAACAAAGCATATTTACACCCTCAGCCATTGCCTTTTTAGCTGAAAGGGGAGCGTTTGAAGGGAGATACTGTTTCTAGGAAAGGAGAAAAGCCTACGTCTCCCAATGAATTGTGCTGTTGTTGGATGGTCACAAAATAAGTGACTGGACTTTAGGTAAAGCCTTCAAATGGGTCGTTATGTCCTATACATGTATTTTTTGGGCAAGCATGTGGACATCTATGGCCAGTCTTCCAAAGTTAGTTTATTGTAATTTATTAACTTATTGTGAAAATATTATTTTGTAAAACTGTGTAGCGATGTCACGCAATATGGTTTTTGCACCTCCATACAATCATTACAGCTTATTGATTAATATTGATTGTATCCAATCACACAGGAACAGTAAAATTAGAAGAAAAATCTGAATATACACTATTATTGGACGCTTGTAGGTGCAGGGGGGCATTTGTGCCATGTACAGAAGAGACTGTGTCAAGTTAGCCTCAGCTACTTGGATGGCAAGTTGATCCAACTATCTAGAGATTTTGTGTAAACATAGAAGTATACAATATTTCAAACTCATACAAAACTGGTCTGCAATTGTAACTTGCATACATTGATAGATTTATTTATCAGCAGAAGGCACGTTACATCCAAGTATCAAAGAAAACCTTAACATGTTTCACATGCATAGGTCGGTGCTGTAGTAGGGTGAACACATTTTCAAACTACCATTCAGGGACACCCCCCCTTCCCAAAAATCTGCTTCTGCTGTAACAAATCACAGCACAGTGATTGGACACAAGAGGCGAGATTTATGATTTCTCCAATCACAAGCAGGGGGCAGGATTGTGCTCCACCGGGCATTCCCTGCCAGGACAAGTACTGTCAGTGAGTAAAGCGGTGATGTGGCGCCCTTTTTTGGGGGCATCAGATTGGCCCAGGGGGTGGCTGTGTCAGTTTCATTCTGGGACACTGTATTATCCTGGAATAAATGTTCCCGGGACAGACCTACAAAATGTCCCGGGCAATCCGTCCCATGTGTCCCGGATTGTCCCGGGCAACCTGGGACACATGGTCACCCTATGCTGTAGTAAATGCAAATAGCAGAGGAGTGCTTCCATGTGACAGGTGCATCAAACAGGAAGTACTGTATAACAAAAACACATTTTTGGCAGTGTTGGGAGGCAATAAATCCTGTGACTATTATTGCTGTCTGTGACTTCCTGTCCTAATGACAATTGCAGCCCCCCCATTACATTACAGGGACAAGACTTGAAGTATAAATCTCTCAATGGGGCCACAGACAGGAATAAAAGCCCTACAGAAATGGCAACTCTTCTCCGGGTTTACCTAAAAAGTTCTTGGAGCTAACAGATGATGTACGATGACATGCAGGTCATTTGCTTATGTGAATGAGGCCCTTTAAAATCAATTCATTTTGTGATGTCCATGTATTGTGGAAGATGCATCCAAAGGCTTGGAAATATAAGAAAACCCTGACACTCTTTCAGCAAACTTTGCATCCAAAAAAGGGAATCTCATTATACATATAGTATGGCTCAGTGTGTTCAGGCTGGTCAATTGTGTCCAACAGTTTTGTAGCACCAACATATTAGAGCTTACAGTATGCTGTATGTTGGTACCAAACATATAAAGAAAAATATAATAAAGGGGCCTGTACACACACACCACAGTGAGCCATGCCAGTTTCCAATAGTTATAATAATTATTAAAGACTATGTATAGCCATATTTTTTTTGTGATTTCAGTAATGTAGAGAAGGACTAGAAATGTGGAACTTTCTTTAAAATCGGACCGATGGACGCCTACCGATCGGTCAAAACTGATGGTTAGTACGCAAAAGCATCAGTTCAAAACCCGCGCATGCTCCGAATCAAGTCGACGCATGCATTGAACTTCATTTTTTTCTGCACGTCGTTGTGTTTTACGTCACTGCGTTCTGACACGATCGGTTTTTGGGTTTTTAAACTGATGGTGTGTACGCACATCAGACCATCAGTCTGTGAACCGATGAAAATGAACTTCAGTCCGTTTTCATCAGTTTGGACTGATCGCGTGTACAAGGCCCTACTCTTTGGGCCCCGGCTTCTACTGGATAGGGAGCGGAGGAAGACCATTCCACCAGGAAAGGCAAGGAGATAGGCAGGTGGCTGGCCCGGATTTGAGCCAAGGCAGAACATGCGAGCGAAGCTGAATGGACATGCGCCCGAAACTGAAGAAATGTTCCTTCCGCTCCGACCAGCACATGATCATCAGAAAGGGGCACAGATAATGGAAAATTACACCCCCCCTATGCTAGTAGGCATTAACGAAGCGGGGGTGTGTAATTCAATTTTTTTTATTTTAATTCGGCACTGACTGTCTTTGAAATTGCCCCTGCCCCCTATTAAATCCAATCTGGGGACGAAACCAGGGACAGACTTGGTCCGGGGACAGTGTCCTCAATCAGGGGACTGTCCCCTGAAACTGGGGATGTCTGGTCACCCTACTCTTATGTCTGTAGGCGCAACTAGAGCATGCCAGACATCTCCTGCCCTAGGAAGAGAGCTTACTGGCTTAGATGCTTTCCAGCCAAATAAAGTTGGAGATGTCTGCTAAATTCACCCTACCATATAGGTACGAGCATGCCCATTTGCTCAAAGTTACATTTGTACAAAATATTTTCCTTAGAAATATTGTTTATTGGTTGGAACAAGTTTTCTGCTGGCAAACTAAAACCCTTGGGTGAATGATCTTCTTTAGAAGAATGAACATTGTACTCAAAATTGCCTGTTTCTTCAGACTGCTGCCTAATGTCTATACGGGGCCTAGCTTAAATTTTTTCAAGTTTCATTAAAGGCTAATTTGTCTAAAAATCCTTCTCATTAATAACTGTTGTGCAGTGCACAGACATCAGTTTGCAGGGCCGGTGGTACCACTAGGCAATCTAGGCAAGCATGTAGAGCGCACTTTAGCCTAGGGCGCAGCCACAGCCAGGGCCGCCCATAGGGCAGTACAGCCGACCCTGCTGTAACATTAATTATATTTTCCCTGGGCAAATATCAGTTCAGCCGAGGGGCCAAGGAGACAAGGAGCAGAGACAGATCCTCTGTTTAAATCGAGGCTAAAGCCACGCTGCGTTTTGCAATGCTGATCAGTAGCGGCCAACCATGGCTGCTGACAGCCTTCCACTGGCAATGTAGATATTTTACTGGTGCAGTGATTATCCCTTCCTCCGCTGAGGAGGGTGGAAGGCAAAGTTGTAGCCTGGCAGCAGGAGGTAATTCAACAGAGAAGTGGCCAAGGGCACAGGCAGCAATGAGAACCTGTGCACAGGCAAGCTTACAATTTCTGTTTTCTGAGGCACAGACAGAGATACAGCCATACACTGTATAAGGACAGACATAAAGTACCTTCTGTACTGTGTGATCATCATCATGATAATGATGGCGATCACATAAGCACAGTGAGATGCTTCCTGTTAGTCTGTATTTACATTTGAGGGACATTAAAAATGTGCAGCTGTTATTGAGCTGCTGTTTTAGTGACAGTACGCTGGTGGTTTGAGCAGACGTAGATGAACCCAACCGTCAATATGGAGGCAGCTATTCCAGGCTCATACTCAGCACTGACTGAGCAACTTAGTGTTCAGAGGCCCAAAGGCACATAATACCATGAACATGCCAATGCTTACCACTGTTAGAGTATGGGGACAGATGACCAACCACTGCCGATTATGCTGCAAAGGTACTTCAGCCGTAGTATGGCAATAGTGGCTGGGTGTTGTGTAAAACCCCCCTCTGCCCCACTACCGTGGCAGTGCCTTTGCAGCATAATCTGGAGTGGTTTGGGTGGGTAAAAGTGTGGCTTAGCCCCCAATTTTTTCTTCTTCTAACACAAATGTAAATAAGAACTAAAAGGAAGCATCTCATTGAGTGTGTGTACATTTGACAGGCTGGAAATGGTACAATAACTGTGTGGCCTCCAGATTGCTTTCACACACCCCATGTGCCCTGCCATGCTTCCCAGGCTCTGTGTTCCCATCAGCGGACCTAGGGCCTGTATGGTGGGTGCCACCGGTAGGAGGGAGGGAGATCAGCAAACACCTGTTCACTGATCTCCCCTTCCTGTTACTGACCCAGAAGCAACATGTAAAACATCACTTCTGGGTCCTGCCATTTTCTGCATACTTCAGCCAATCCGTGAAGGTATCCGGCCAATGAGGCGCCGCGCAAGCCATGCTGTGCGCAATATCACTTCTATCCAGCTCCCCATTTAGTCTCCACATAAAGCTAATGTTGGCAAGGATTAGCTCTATGTGTGTTTTGTTTTAAGTTTTATTTTTATCTTTGGGGGGGCTGGTTGGGCGCATTGACTCTCTGGTAAAACAAGAGTCAAAGCTGGAGGTGAGTTGCTAGGGAGCATTGGTATTGTTTTTGTTTTTTGTGATTGTTGAACACAGAGGTGGCAAGAATATTCGATCTAAGGATATATTCTTATTTATTTTTTTGTAGTTTTAAATGTTTTTCCCTTTTTTGGAAAGAAGACTGAATTGTGTTGATATACTTGGAAATTAAAATACTTTTTTCTTTTTGGTACTCTTATAGTGTGTTTTATTTATGTTATATTACTACTTTACTGATAATTGTGCTGTACTACATTTATCCTATATGAGTTAAAAGGTAAAGTGAAACACTTTTTTTATGTACTGGCAGCAATCTATTCACTGCTGGCATTTAGTGCTAATTGATATTTGTTTGTTTAAAGATTTTTTGGTTGCGCTAATTAATGTATACACACTGTATGGCGTAAAATAGTCTAGCACCGGCCCTGTCAGTTTGTAGACAAGACCATTCAGACGCAGGCAGTCCCAGCTACAAACTGACAAATCATGTAAATATTCTCTTATGTTTGTAGAACTGTCAGTAGAATTACTGTTATATATGAATGAAAAAATCATACAGATGTCATCTTATATACTTGTTCAAGTCTATAGTCATCTAGATTCCAACGAAAAATATTGGCTTTAAAATTGTGAATTTTGGCCTCCACTTTCCAAACTCAGCTAACTTCATTAGTGAACAAATAACAATAATGGGGGGAAATCAGCCAACTGTGTTTTAGGCATGTAAACATTCCTCATTGTCTTGCAAGCCTTCATTAGAATGCGAGTCCTAGAGATGAATAGCTTCCAATCTCTATTTTAATTCAACATTTGGTTCCAAAGGGTTTCTTTAATCAGGATCTCTCCACCCCCATGCGTTCACAGCTAAACAACGCCTCTTACCCAATGATATGCAAAGCAATCAAATGATGTCGTTTGAACTTGATTGGGCAGTGGGCTTTTTAGGAGGCTCTTAAAAAGGTGGAGGGAAACTAGGGAGTCCAGAGATCATCAACCACCAGGTAATATAGGATGACTTGCTTTGCTACTTCTCTTAATTTTCCTCATGTTCCCTTTTTGCCTTTAATGTTTCTGATTACATTTTGAAAATTACCCTTCCAATAATTTTTGGAAACTAGTTTGGGCAGGGCAGGGTAAACTATTTTGGAGCTTTAATGACCATAGCTAGTGATAGCATTATTTTTATTCTATGTGATTGGCCCATATTCAACACTTTGGGATTTCTGATTTTATTCCCTTCTAATTCACTCCAAAATTACTCTAGGGGTTATATTTTGGAATACTTTGGATACCCATTGGATGACTACTATTAATTAGTATTTATCACATGTATAAGTTATATTGTCTTAGTTGCTTTGCCTTTTATTAAAGTAGAATGCATTGATTACATTTTTCAACATTTCTTCTAGGTTTTCAGACATTTGTGGATCCATCTCTAATTGACTGTCCTGACCCAGATTGTAAGGAGACCAATTTCAGGACTTAAGTCATTTTGTACCTTGTTGGTTTTTACAAAATGATCTCTTCACCATTTTTGTCGAGGATCCAGTCTGTCTGCACAACACCCTAAACTAGGCACTTTCCTGTGTATAGTATTTGGGAAAAGTGCTTAATTGTTTGGGGCATTGTGTGATCGGGTATGTTAATTAACTGTTATTATTAAGGGCAAGGTTTTGTTTGTCCATCACCTTTGTGTGTTTGTTGTTTGTAAGCTGGTTGTACATCAGGCCAATCATGTCATCTTTCAAATATTGAATTTTCACATTGTTTTTCAACTAAACTAAGGCTCACTCTTGTTTATCATTACCAGTAAGTGCTTACTAGTTCAGTTCCCATACATTACGTGATATACTTTCCAATTGCTTCAAAATGACAATGGCTGCCCTGGATATTCTACATTTGTCTGGGAAATGTGCTAAACTAGGCACTATCCTGTATTTATCCTGGGGAAAGTGCTTCCTATAGCACATTGCCTGGCAGAAGTAACCAACTTTATTCACCTTTGGCCCTATTAAATTTAGACATTATAGTTCTCATTTCCTTAAAGGTTCATTCAGTATATTACAGTATGACTAACCATCTTCTTCCCAAAACTGGTTCTCTCAAATTTGTGTTTGCTAACTGACTTTCATTTGTGCCTTGGTTTCCATATTTAACCTATTTAAAAATAGTATTATGATCACAGTTTAACTTTTGGTATTGCTTTTGTGTTTGCACACCAGCTAAACTGGGGCTCTCTCTCGTTTTATGATACGAGTAAGTGCTTTCTAGTTAGTTAATGTGTGAACAAACTAAGCCTCTGTTCCAAAGGATAGTCATCTAAGCCCGCAAGATGGCCACTATGATTTGTCTGTCTGCACACCACCCTAAAACCAGGCACTATCCTTTCTTATTCTAGGAAAGTGCTTCACTATTAGGGCATTTTGTGGACAGCTTGTCAACATATAGACCTTTTATTCTATTTTACAATTTTCCTGCATTTGTCTTCTGCTATCTTGATTTTTTTCATCTTTTTTTCCAACACTTTTTAACAATCCCAATAAGGTCACAGGCTCTTACAGACCCATGCTTAATAAGTCTTAGGTTAGCTAAACAAGAGCGCTATCTTGTTGGCCACCATTAGGAAAAGCTTCCTGTTGGGCTTACTTGTGAGCTGTAATAGAATTTTAGTCATTGCAATTTGGCCTTGTATGTAGTATACTCCAAACAAAGGTCCTGTATGTATCTATGTTTTCTGTGTTATGTATTGCTCTCTTTACAGTCTTTTTTTCATTTCTGGATGGCTTGGGCCTAGCAAAGCGTCTGATGCATACAAAATTTTTGGCAAAGAGAACACCGCCATTTTGACAGTTCATGAGGTTTAGGCAGCCATGGTTTTGAAGCCCATTACTTCACCTCAAAGGTGCAACGTGACATTGTCTGTCCATAGATTAGCTAAACAAAAGCTCTATCTTGTTTTTTATAGTGGGAAAGTGCTTCTTGTTAAGTTATTTTGTGGCACAGAAAGGCTACATTTTGTAATATATATGTAAACTCAAACCACTTAAGTTGATTGTGCATTATACATATTTACTGTCAAAACTTTTCCTCATTACTGTCGCTATGCTTGTATATTTTATCAATTATGTTATTTTTTTCTTAAAATGCTCATAAGGAAGTTAATTGATCTTTTGTGTTTTTCCTTGCTAGCTCACAACCTTTCATCCTGTGCACCAAACTTGCCCTACCCACAATCCGTATGTTTTAAATATTCACATAAGTAACTTATTAAAGTGCAGAAACAATAATTATTATTTGCATTAAACATTTTCACTAATTGGTTGCTACTATAGTGCATAGTTTTAATAATGTCTTCTTTTTACATAAAGTACTTTATAATTACCGTATTTATCAGCGTATAACATGCACCCTAACTTTAAGAGGGTAGTTTCAAGAAAAAAACTTTCCACAGCCCCCTGCGTATAACACGCAGACACATTTTACTCTCTATTTTCAGGGTAAAAACGTGAGTGTTAAATGCCAATAAATACAGTATATATGTATTAAGTAAGTCTATAATATATTGCATATAACAGTCAAAGTGCAAATGTTTTAGGAATGTATTTGTATTAATGCCATCTACATTATTTTTAACTTATTTTTAACTAACAAGTATAGTATTGGCATTTAATATACAGTGAAACCTTGGTTTGAGAGTAACTTGGTTTGAGAGCGTTTTGCAAGACAAGCAAAATGTTTTACAAAGGTTTTGCCTTGATATACAAGCGATGTCTTGATATAAGAGTAGCGTTATGTCACAACTGAGTATAAAAAAGAAGAGAGGAGCCTCTAAGGCCACGCACACACGATCAAATCTATCTGCTGGAAACGGTCTGACAGACCGTTTCAGCAGACAAATTTGATCGTGTGTACGGGCGGACAGACAGATTTTTCCAGCAGACAGATTTTAAAGCATGCTTTAAAATCTGTCTGCTGGGAATCCATCCGTCCGATATGTCTGCTGGTTAGTACGCTATCCAGCAGACATATCTGCCCGAATGGATTCGTCGCATGCGCGGATGTGTTTTACTTCCTGGTGCGGTGACGTGGCGGCGTCAACGTCATCGCCACGTCACCGCGCTGTCTGCCGGCAGGGATTTTGATTGGATCGAGTGTACAGCGATCAAACCAAAATAGCCCAGCAGACAAATCTGATCAAATCGGTCTGTCAGACCGATTTGAACAGATTTATTTAATGGTGTGTACGGAGCCTAAGTGTAGCAATATGGTTACATTTAATGAAGGTACAACATTTAGCAACTTATTGCTACACTTAGAGGTGCCTCTTTTCTCTTTTATACCCCGTAAAAAAAAATGTGATATACAAGTGCTTTGGATTACAAGCATGTTTCTGGAACGAATTATGCTTTGCAAACCAAGGTTTTACTGTATTGTTTATAACTTTTAAAGCACAAAGGTTTTATGAATGTCTTCTTTTCATGACTGGATATGCCCTCTTTTCATGTAATGGTCATGCAACATTTAAGTGCAATTTATATAGAAATGCCTTCTTTCACTGTAAAATTTATATAATATTGATATGAATAAAATAGTTTATACAAATTTTTATGTCATTTTATTACATTCAATACTGCTCTGATGTTATCTGGTAATAATCTGGCCTACCGTACTTTATTATGCTAAATAAGTTAAAACTTGCACAATATGGCCCGAATTCAGGTAGAGTGGCGCATCTTTGTGCGGGCGTAGCGTATCTACTTTACGCTACGCCAGAGCAACGTTGAGAGGCAAGCATGCTATTCACAAAAAATATGCGCTCAACGTTGTGCCGGTGTAGTGTATAGTTGTCGGCGTAAGCCAAAGTAGGTGGAAGTGGGCTGGAAGTGGGCGTGATATATTATAATGAAGCGTGACCCCATGCAAATTATGGCCACAGCTTAAAAAAACGAACTGTGCATGCATCATCTCTTGCACGCATCCCAGTGCGCATGCTCAGTTACGTCGAAATAGCTGCTTAAGATACGTCGAAAACACTGCCTACGACGTGAACGTAACCTACGCACAGCCCTATTCATGTAGTACTACGTAAATGGCGTACGCAATGTAAAATTTGATGGCGTCGTTCCCTAGCCCATACCTTTGCATTACCTGCGCCTGCTATATGAGGGGTAACTTTACGCCGGATGTAAGCCTTACGCAAATCACGTAAATGAAGCGGCAGGGCGCATTTACGTTCGTGAATCGGCGTATCTTACTCATTTGCATCTAGCTTCGCGAATCGGCGTAACAATACGACGGCGCACATTTGTACTAACGACGGCGTATCTATAGATACGCCGGCGTAAAACGTTCGTGAATCCGGGCCTATGTTTTTAATTTGTGTAAAGTGGTTGATAAAGATTGCCTTACTTTGCAAGCTTACTGCTTGATAGATAATCAATTTATCAGTTTATGTCAATTTACTCATAACGGGTTTTATGGTAAATTTAATCATATAAAAAATAATGGTTATTTGACAAGAACCTCAGGAGCAATAGACAAATGCCATACTGTAAAATCCTAGCTTGTGTTGGAGACCACGCTGGATTAACTGGATAGGTCACTGGTCCTGTGTGGGTATTGGGGTGGGCAGAAGGAAGAAATGTCTTAGGCCTTGTACACACGAGCAGACACATTTGTTCAAATCGGTCGGACAGACCGATTTGAACAAATCTGTCTGCTGGGGACGTATTGGTTTGATCGTGTACACACGATCAAACCAAAATCACCGCCGGCAGATGGCGCGCAGATGTGGCGGTGACGTTGACGCCGCCACGTCACCGCACCAGGAAGTAAAACACTTCCGCACATGCGTCGAAACCATTCGACGCGTGTGCGAGAAGACATGTCTGCTGGTTAGCGTACTAACCAGCAGACATGTCGGGCGGACGGGTTCCCAGCCGACAGATTTCAAAGCATGCTTTGAAATCTGTCGGCTGGCCAAATCCGTCGGCTCGCCCGTACACACGATCAAATCTGTCTGCTGGGACAGTCGGGCCGACCGTTTCCAGCAGATAGATTTGATCGTGTGTACGCGGCCTTACAGTGGATAATGCCCAGTGATGGAGCGATTGGGCTGCTGCCTTTTCTGTGCAACCTTAAAGGAACACTAAATGTTCGTTTTTTATTAGATCAATTGATTGCTGTAAGCTAGAGCAGGGGTCTGCAAACTTTTCAAACAAAGGGCCACTTTATTGTCCTTTGGACTTTAGGAGGGCTGGATTGTGGCCAGCAGGGTGGCAGAAAATGCCCCGGACCCAGATCCAGTGAGAATAAATGTGGCCTCAGGTTTGGTGGTGAGTAGGAGGAGGAGTAGGGCTCCTATCAGTAGGAGGAGGAGTATGCCAGCATTGATATTAGTAGAAGAAATAGTGCCCACTTGTTGGTATTAGTGGAATGAATAGTGCCCCAAGGGCCACATAAAGGCTAGAAAAGGGCCACATCTGGCCCTGGGGCCGCAGTTTGGAGACCCCTGAGCTAGAGCATTTAAATATCACTTACCTCGTTTTTCCTTTTGACCTCCAAAATACAGTAATCCAGGTTTGAAAATGCCATTTCCTGTCTCTCCTCTTCTTGCTTTCCACCAGCACCTGAGCTGTTTTGCATGGTGGAAAACAGAATGTGCTCACCCCCTCCCTACGACTACAGTCCTGCGTGAAGATGCTCTCTTATCTCTCACAGGCATGGAGGCTCAGGTCGCGTACACACGATCAAATCTATCTGCTGAAAACGGTCTGACAGACCGTCTCAGCAGACAGATCGTGTGTACGGACGAGCCGACGGATTTGGCCAGCAGACAGATTTTAAAGCCTGCTTTAAAATCTGTATGCTGGGAACCCGTCAGACCAATATGTTTGCTGGTTAGTACGCTAACCAGCAGACATATCTGCCCGCACATGCGTTGAATGGATTCGACGCATGCGCGGAAGTGATTTACTTCCAGGTGCGGTGACGTGGCGGAGTCAACGTCATCGCCACGTCACCGCGCTGTCTGCTGGCGGGGATTTTGGTTTGATCGTGTGTACAGCGATTAAACCAAAACAGCCAGCAGACAAATCTGTTCAAATCGGTCTGTCCGACCGATTTGATCAGATTAATTTGCTCGTGTGTACGGGGCCTAAGCCTAATGGGAACTGTAGTTCCTATTAGGCCGTGATGTAGCAAGAATTAATGCGCGCCGCAAACCAGGAAGTCAGTGAGAATAACGATTCAGGAGTGACGAGGTGAATAAAACAGCTCGATTTCAACGGGTATCAAACTAGTTATAATGCAAAACATTACTTTTTACTTTATTTTTTACTTTTTATCAGCTACTGTCATACTTTAATTTAAGAGGAATTTTTTTTTTCTTTACAACCCCTTTAAGGTCATTTAAGCATGTAGGCATAAATAAAAATAAAGTAGCTCCCGGTGTCCAGAGAAATGTGACTTCTAAAATATGTTTCTTGAACCTTTAATAAAAATTAGCAAGGCTTGATGTAAATGTTGCAAATTTTTATTAAAGGCCCATAAACCATATTTTATAAGTCACATTTCTCTGGACACCAGGCACTCTTTTCTTTATATCTAAATACTATACATTTCTGTCACACATCCCAAGCTATCAAACAATTTACCATGCCTTGGTAACTAGTCACCCATAGCAACTTACAGTATCAGTTGCAACGGTTATGTGATATTACAAGCAAATCTTCATAAGGCTACTTTCACAATGAAAGTGCCCGGCATTAGTTTAAGCAGTGCTTTACAGTCGTTTTTTCGGCCGCTGGCAGGGCACTTTTAATCCCCGCTAGCGGTCTAAGAGAGGGTTAAAAGCGCCCGTGTTGCGGCGCTGCAGAATCGCTTTGCAGGCGCTTC
This sequence comes from Rana kukunoris, assembly GCA_029574335.1. NCBI lineage: Eukaryota > Metazoa > Chordata > Amphibia > Anura > Ranidae > Rana > Rana kukunoris. Next base: position 150,396,368 of record CM056057.1, read on the forward strand.
TGCAGCGCTGCACATTCATTTCTATGGGCAAGGCACCCCAAAGATGCTGCTTGCAGGACTTTTCAGAACGTCCCACAGGCACACCACCCCAGTGTAAAAAGTCAGGGGCTATTTCCAGCGCTAAAATGCCTGAAAACCATCTCTGTGTGAAATATTATTCTTAGGGCGTTGATCTTTCGAAATTATATAAATTTGCTTGCATATCATAAACCCAAATAAAATGAACATCTATAAAAACCTAAACAATATGTGATCAGTTTAAAGAAGGCATTTTCCATAATAAATAAAGAACTGTGGGCCAGATTCACAGAGCCCTTACTCCTGTCTATCTCGCGTTAGACCGGAGTACTTTCAAATTACGCGCGTCTTTTCACTACTCTGAAACCTCAAACCATGAAACGACGGCTGCGGGCTTCAATCCGACTGGCTTACGTGTTCGTACGCCTTCGGATCTACGCTGCAATAAATTTGCGGCCGCTGGGTGCAGTTCCCGTCGTTTTGCGCTTCGGGGTATGCAAATGAGCTTTTTCCGACGATCCACGAAGTTACGAACGTCAATCGCAATCTCTTACGGCATCTTTAGTCATCTTTTTGCTGCGTAAAGTTATACCAGCTTTTTGCTTGTCTAATATTAGACAGCCCATGTTAAGTATGGCCGTCGTTCCCGCGTCGAATTTCAACGTTTTCCAACGTCTTTTTTTATTTTTTTACGCAAGTCGTCCGGGAATAGGAAGGTCCGTAAACGACGCTACTCAAACAAAAAATGACGTAACGACGTTATTTCGTGCAATGCACGGCGGAGCATGCGCAGTTCGATCGCCGCGGGGAGGCGCCTAATTTAAATGCTTCACGCCCCCTAATCGCGTATTTCGATTACGCGGCGAGAAATACACTACGCCTCCGTAACGTACGGGACAAAATCTGCCAGAATTCGGTGTATAGCCTGGTAAAATACGGCGGCGTAGTGTATCTCTGATACTCTGCGCCAATGTAATTGAATCTGAATCTGGCCCTGTGTTTTCATAAATAATTTTCTGAGCAAATTGAGATGTCTTATTTTGTGGTTACATAATCCCTTGCCAACCGCTGCACGACTATATACGTCGGCAGAATGGCACGGCTGGGTATATAGACGTACATCCCTTCACTACCAGTCACTTTTACACAGTGCATTTTTATAGCACTGTTCACTGTATAAATGTGAATGGTCCCAAAATAGCACCAAATTTGTCCAATAATGTCGCAGTCACAATAAAAATTGCTGATTGCCACCATTACTAGTAAACAAAGAATAAGTGTAGCGCTAGAATTAAAATTAAAAAAGGCTAATAATTACTATAGTCCTTATAACAAATGAAATGTCCAAATTGTGAAAAAAAGTTCATATTGTCGATCCAAGACTTTTCAATCACCCCAAGTAGTGACTCAGTAAATAACAAGGTGAGTGTTTAGAGGATCCGCCACCAGTGTAGTGAAACATAAGAGGCTTACCGGAAGACAAGGATCTGAATAAGCATATACTCATCAGATCAATTAAGGCTTCAAACAATATCCGGAAATCAGGATATGGTTATAGATGAAACTCCTGGAATATCCTTATAGATGGTACGTTGAATCCACGGAAACCATTGAATTGGTTATGGACGCACCATTACTAGTAGAAAAAAAAATATTAATAAAAATGCCATAAAACTATCCCCTATTTTGCAGACGCTATAACTTTTGCGCAAACCAATCAATAAATGCTTAATACGATTTTTTTTTTACCAAAAATATGTAGAAGAATACGTTTCGGCCTAAACTGTGGAAAAAATATATTTATTTTTAATATATTGGGCCAGATTCAGGTAGATGGGAGCATCTTTGCTCCAGAGTAACGCTTCTCATTTGCGTTACGCTGCAGAAATTTTAGGAGCAAGTGCTGTTATTCACTTGCTCCTAATGTTGCGGCAGCGCATCGCAAATGAGCCGGCGGAATTCAAATTGGGCGGGTACGGGGCGTGTAGTATTTAAACGAAGCGCGATCCCGCCGCGAACGTACTGCGCATGCGTCTAGGGTTAAAACATCCCCGTGCGCATGCTCCAAATTCTGTGAATGAACGTCAATGACGTCACATTCCCATTCATGAACTTTTTACGCAAGCGACGTGATTTTTTTTTTTCCCGACGCGATGACGACACCTATACCTAACATAGGATACTCCAACCCCATGTAGGTATATCTTCGCGCCGCGTATCCCGTCCGGAAACGTCGTACCGTCATTGCGTCGCGCCGGAATTCGCTCGTGAATTGCCGATTTCCGCTCATTAACATATTTTTTGAGCGTAAATCGGCGGGAACGCCCCCGGCGCCATTTTTAAGTTGAAGTAACGATGCGATGGCGAAACTCAGTTACAGGTTACAGAAAACAAAAACGCCGGCTCAAAGTCACAGTTAGGCTGGCGGATCACTGGATCCGCCAGCCTAACTGTTCCTGAATCTGGCCCATTGTATTTATTATAGCAAAAAGTAAAAAATATTGCTTTTTTTCAAAATTGGCGCTCTTTTTTTGTTTATATCGCATAAAAACCTCAGAGGCTATCAAATACCACCAAAAGGAAGCTCTATTTGTAGGAAAAAAAGGATGCCAAATTTGTTTGGGAACCACATCGCAATTTTCAGTTAAAGCGACGCAGTGCCGAATCGCAAAAAAATGCTCTGGTCTTTGGCCAGCCAATTGGCCCTGGCTGAAGTGGTTAAAACAAAATAACAATGTGTTAATTACATGTTAATTACATGACAAAAAGCCTTGTCTCCCTTGGAAAACTGCATACCCCCCTATAGGGAGAGGAACTTTTGCCTCCAGTAAGCTGTTTATACTCCTGTAAACCTGCAGTTGACTTAATTAGTGAAGAGATAACAATTTCAGAAGCTTTGAGATTGTAAACATTCTCCATTGTGTGTCAAAGGGTCTTTTAAATGCACATTTCCCAACCTGATTGGGTCTTTTTCATCTGCCACTGATTCTGTCCATTTATTGAGACACCCAATACCTCTTCTAGTGACATGTAAAATAATCCAAATCCAACACTGTAATGCTAACAAGGAATGTGAGAGATTGTATACATGGTGGAGTCATTTGGGGTCAACATGTTACTAGCTATTCTTCTCTCTCGTTTCCTTTCTAGATAAGATTTGTCTTTATGCAAAGAACTTATAGAGAACTATGCATCTATGCTGCTGCATTTCACATCCACCTAAAACTGAATCTGCCTGATTGCTATCAGTGTGTTTATAGAAAACTATGGGCCAGATTCAGATACACTTAATATTGCGCTGCGTAATCGAAATACCCTACGCTGCCGTATTTCACCAGGCTCTACACCGAATCCTGGTAGATTTTTGCCCATACGCTACGGCGGCGTAGTCTATTTCTCGCCGCGTAATCGAAATACGCGATTGGGGGGCGTGAAGCATTTAAATTAAGCGCGTCCCCGTGGCGATCGAACTGCGCATGCTCCGTTCAGAAATTTCCCGCCGTGCATTGCGCGAAATCACATCGTTACGTCATTCGTTGTTTGAGTAGCGTCGTTTACGAACATTCCTATTCCCAGACGACTTACATAAAAAATAATAAAAGACGTCGGAAAACGTAGAAATGCGACGCGGGAACGACGGCCATACTTAACATGGGCTGTCTAATATTAGACCAGCAAAAAGCTGGTATAGTGTTACGCAAAAAAAAGGTGACTAAAGGTGCCGTAAGAGATTGCGAATGAAGATCGTAATTTCGGGGATCGCCGGCAAAAGCTCATTTGCATACCCCGACGCGGAAAAACGACGGGAAGTCCACCCAATTTTATTGCAGCGTAGATCCGAAGGCGTACAAACGCGTAATCCAGTCAAATTGAAGCCCGCAGCCGTCTATTCATGGTTTGAGGTTTCCGACTAGCTAGAAAAGGCGCGTAATTTGAAATTACTCCAGTCTAACACTAGTTAGACAGGCGTAATGGCTCTGTGAATCTGGCCCAATGCATTTATGCTGGTAGCGAAATAGAGAGAAGGGACTTTTCAGGTGCAGAGACACGTCATTACACAAAAATACAAAAAATGACAAAAGTTTATTTGGTTAAAATACATTTATACAACCAAATGTTGCCATACACCAAACAAAGGAACATTTTGTAATTCAATATGTTTCGCCGTTACAGCTTCTTCAGGAAAAAGCGTGGTAAAAATACTAATGAAATAAACAAAAACTACATAAAAATGATGGGACTACCCTCTTTTATGAACTTTTTGGAATGTTGTATGTTCACAGGTTTATTTCATAACTAAGACAAAGGTAAAAACTTACACCACAATGCTGCTTATTGAATATATCAAATTATTCTTTAGGTACCGTAAATACAAAAAAATCACTTGTAAGGCATTTGCTGATGCGGCCAAATCTATCATTCCTGAATACTGGAAAACCACACAAGTCCCTGCAGTGGCGGAGTGGCTGCATTCAGTAGATTCAATCAATAAGCTGGAAATAGCAGCTATTGCATCAGAGAATACAGAAAAATTCCATAAATTGTCGAGGCCCTGGTTTATATTCAAATATATGACTCTGACGATTGACTACAGAATGGTTGAATAGCCCTGGTCAAAGGATATTTTTTCTGTTCATTTATGTCAGTAAGGCCTTGTACACACCAGGGAATTTTTCCGCTGAAAATGGTCCGACGGACTATTTCAGCCGAAAAATCCGCTCGTCTGTAGGGGCAAACGGACCGTTTTGGCCGGATTCCTCCGGCGGAAAAGTTTCAAAGCATGCTTTGAAACTTTTCCGCTGGAGAGCTGCCCGTCGGATATGTCCGCTGGTTAGTACGGCAAACCAGCGGACATATCTGCCTGCACATGCGTCGTATCCTGTGAATGGATCTGACGCATGTGCGCGGAAGTGTTTACTTCCTGGTGCGGTGACGTGGCGGTGTCAACATCACCGCCGCGTCACCGCGCTGTCCGCCGGCGGGGAATTTGATCTGATGGTGTGTACAGCCATCGGATCAAACAGCCCGGCGTAAATATGCGGTCCGGGGACCGTTTACAGCGGATACATTCACTCGTGTGTACAAGGCCTATATGTATGCCTAGGTATACTTCTGTTTATGTGATTGAACTATGTTCAGACAGACTTTAACTCAAGTCTATTTACTATATATACTATATACTATACTATACTAATATATAAAATTGAGTACAAAAAAAGCATCACGGACAGTACTCAATTTTCTCTGTCACAATTGCACTAATACGGCTACAATCACGTCAGGAGAGGAGGAGGAACAGGAAGTGAGAAATTCAGACAAAGAAAAAAAACATTTAGGAGGGAAATCGAAAGAAAAAGTAAGTGAACCAACAATGCACTAGCTTAAAGGAACCTATTTAGAAAATAAAACAAACCTTTACAACCCCTTTAAGCCTGTTTATTTAAGTAGAATTTTTATTTAACCACTTGCCATTCAGCGCACGACGATGTACGTCGGCACGATGGCATAGCTGTATGTCCCTTTTAAATCGCGGGCAAGAGGGGGCGTGTCAACCGCATGCCGCTTGAGCATTCCCGTAAGTCCCGCAGACTCGATGTCTGCCAGTGGCCGACGATCGTGACACAGAGAGGCAGAACGGGAGATGTAAACAAGGCATTTCCCAGGTCTGCCCAGCAACATGACAGGGAGCTACTGCTCCCAGTGATCGGGATCAGTGATCTCTGTCATGTTATAGTGAGACCCTCCCCCCTTATGTGTAACCCATACAGATTACACATTATAGGAGTCTGTTTAGTAGTACCACATGTGCCCACCGACCGAGATCACAAGGTCCAAAGCATGTGCATCTATGCTGCTGTTTTTCACTTCCACCTAAAACTGAATCGGACTCATTGCTATCAATGTGTTTATTGTAAACTATGCATCTGTGCTGCTGCTTTCAACATCTGTAGCCCCGTCCACATCATTGTGATATTTATTGTGTTCTTTAGCCTTACCTAAATTATGGGTGATCTTATTCTTTCCAACTCTGCCCTTTTACTCCTCTTGTAATTTGATTTTGGTGTGAAGAGTATGCTCTGTAATGCCCTGTACACACACGATCGGACCTTTGTCCGACCAAATTCACATTAGAATTCCGACGGAATTCCATCGAAGTAAAAAAGAACATGATTTCCATGTAAACTCCGATGGAATTCATCGGAATTTCCGATGGAATTACTCCGATGGGGCATACACACGGTCAGAATTTCCGATGGAAAAGGTCTGACTTTTTCCAATCGGAAATTCCGAACGTGTGTGCGGGGCATAAGGCTCCATGCACACTGGCTCAAAAATCACTGCTACAGTTTTGACTGTAGAAGTAGCTCAATGGTATCCTATGTGTCCATGCATATTGGGACCATTACAGCCATGTTTTAAGCATAATGTTTAGAGGTAGGAAAACAAAAACTTCTGGTTTGTGTTTCTGATTTGAGCTTTCTGGCACAAAAAACCCACACAAAACTCTCCTAAACTCATCTAACCTCTCTACAAAAAATGCTCTATATGAGTGTTTTTTTCCTCCAGGGGAACTGATGATTTTTTAACCCCAGAGTGCATAGAGCCTTAGTGATGGATCAACTTCAGTACAACCAGCCTGCCTATAGATGGATTGAAATTTGGCCGGTACCTGCGAAACAGGTTGAATTTAGATCCAGCAATGGCCGACTTAAGCCTCAGAAAGACTTCAACCAATATAAGGGTGGTGTAGTGGGTAGCACTTTCACCTAGCAGTAAAAAGCGTTGCTGGTTTGAATCCCAACTGCAACACCACCTGCCTGAGATTACATGTTCTGCGTGGGTTTCCGCCATGTAATCCAGTTTTCTCCCGCACTCCAAAGACATGCTGGTAGGTCAATTGGCTTCTGTCTAAGTATATGAATGCAAGTTATGGACTTGAGGGCAGGGACTGATGTGAATGTATATGTAAAGCAGTGCGTAAATTGAAGGCGCTATATAAGTACCTCAAATAAGTAAATTACTTAAAGCGGCAAAGTTCTAGTGATTTTAAAGTAAATGTATAGCCCAAACCTTTTTTTACTGTTGCGGAGGCAAGTTAATATTTGTTATTTTTTTTGCTGTCTGTGTACCATTGGAGGAATTTTCCTTCCGTTCCTGTCCCAGAGGCGCAACAAGAAGTTAGAGAAAATCTCCCAAAGTGAGGGGGATTCCCCTCTTAGGCTCGGTTCACACTGGTGCGATGCAGAAAACCCTGCAATTCCTGTGCGTGTTCCTGCACTGTCATCTACGAACCCGCTGCGGTTGTCAATGTAAAGTTAATGACACCCCCAAATCGATTCACAGATCCCAGTGCAAACTCTGAAATGGTACAAGAATCGGATGCATGGGTTCCAGGGTGGACCACACAAAGGGTCCTGCGCCATTTTGGACCGAATGCGATGCAAATTCAGCCATACAAACTGTATGGCTGAATTTGCATCGCACAGACATCGCATGTGATGTGCACAGCAATGCGGTGCAAATCACATGCGATGTCTGTGATCGTACCAGTGTGAACCCAGCCTTAGACAATTTTCCCAAGAACAGATGTCCCTATTGGAAGATTTCCCTTACATCTTGTACTGAGGACAACTCTAAAATTTGGGATTTTTCCTCACTTTATTTCTCACTGATAGGTTACCAAACACAGACAGCAATAAAAACCTAACAAAAGGGACTAACCCGTTCCCCACTCTATCCAAAACAAAAAAAAATAAAAAAAGGATTTACCAAGAGATACACCTTAATAGCACCTTAATTTATTTGTTAAAGATAATGGGCCAGATTCAGAAAGACTTACGTCGGCGTATCTCCAAATACGCCGCCGTAATTTCAAATGTGCGCCGTCGCATCTTTGCGCCGATTCACAAAAGCGAGATTACGCCGGAAAACATGGCTTCAGCCGTCCGACGTAACTTGCCTACACCGGCGTATCATGGCCGCATAGTTACGCTGGAAGCATTCAGCGTTCCCATATTAAATATGCAAATGAGCAAGATACGCCGATTCACGAACGTACGTAGCCTGACGCAGTAATCTACGCCGTTTACGTAAGGCGTTTTTCCGGCGTAAAGATAAACCACTAAAAAGGTGGCGCAATCCATGCAAAGGTATGGACGTCAAAACAGCCATAGTTTTTACGTCGTTTACGTAAGTCGCACGTGAATTCACGAACGTACGTACGCTCGACGCAGTAATCTACATCGTTTACGTAAGGCGTTTTTCCGGCGTAAAGATAAACAACTAAAAAGGTGGCGCATCCCATGCAAAGGTATGCCGTCGTTTTTATGTCGTTTACGTAAGTCGTACGTGAATAGGGCTGTGCGTAAGTTACGTTCACGCAGGGCCGTCTCTACCATAGGGCAAACAGGGGCAGCTGCCCAGGGCCCTGTCACTGTTGGGGGCCCAAAGCAACCCCCTTTTAAAAAAATTTTTTTAGGGGTCTGGAGGCCCCCAGGGCCCAAGATGGCAACCCCCCTTTTTTATTTATTTTTAAATAAAAAAATATATTTATTTTATATATTTTTATTAAAGGGCCAATTTTTTTTAATATATTTTTATTTTTTTATTAAAGGGCCAATTTTTTTTAGGGGTCCCCAGGGACCCGGAGGTCCCCAGGGCCCCAGATGACAACCCCCTTTTTTTATTTATTTTTAAATAAAAAAATATATTTATTTTATATATTTTTATTTTATTTTTTATTAAAGGGACAATTTTTTTTAATATATGTTTATTTTTTATTAAAGGGCCAATTTTTTTAGGGGTCCCCAGGGCCCCAGATGACAACCCCCTTTTTTTTAAATAAAAAAAATATATTTATTTGATATATTTTTATTTTATTTTTTATTAAAGGGACAATTCTTTTTAGAGGTCTGGAGGTCCCCAGGGGCCCGTAGTTCCCCAGGGCCCCAGATGACAACCCCCCTTTTTTTTTATAAAAAAACTTGTTTTATAAAAAAAAAAAACTAATAATGTTATTATTATTAAAGGACCCAGAGTTCCCCAGGGTCCTGGATGGCAACCCCCCTTTTTTTATAATTTTTTTTTTATATTTTATTTCTTTTTTTTCTTTTTATTTAATAAATATATATATATATATATATATATATATATATATATATATATATATATATATATAATTAAAGGGCCCAGAGGTCCCCAGATGGCAACCCCCTTTTTAAAAAAAAAAATTATATTTTTTATTTATTTTTTTCTTTTTATTAAAGGGCCCAGAGGTCCCCAGGGCCCCGGATGGTTACACCCCTTTTTTTATATATATTTTTCTTTATTAAATCTTTTTTTTGTAAAGGGCCTCCCGCTTTTAAATTCGCGGCAGCCCCACCCCGCTTCTCAATTTAAGGGGGCAGCACCCCCCGGGGGGCCCATGCCTGAAGCTGTGTAAGGGGCCCCATGATTCCTGATGGTGGCCCTGCCGCCCGTTAAGCCCCTGTGCTGCCCACAAATCAGGCTGAAAATCATCAGCGGCACACAGCCAGGTGACAGTACTGCTTCCCTTCCCAGTGTTTTAAAATGTACAGCACCCCTGGCTTCCCTTTAGACGTGCACTTCTCCCTTCCTGCCACTGGGTGCTGCTTGTATATAAAAGTGAATTAGAATGTGATTTTATAACATCCCCAGTTTGCTCTTCCCGAGGCTGACTTCTTCATGTCCTGCTCCTCAAGGTATGTCACTGTTTGCTATATTGTAAATACAAGTTTTCTGTAGAGTGTGCCCAAAGTCTTTATAATATTTGATGATTCACTGCAGGTCTGGTCAGTGTTTTAAAAAGTTCCTGTATTTTACACATGGCATGGGGTCACAGCACCGTCTGTCCATTCTGCTTTAGCACCATGGGACCCCAGGCCATGCCATGTGTAAAATAGAGGAATTTTTTAAGTCACAGAGCAGACCTGCAGTCCAGGCTGAGTGAGGCCTCAGAGCACATGGCATTACTGTCTTTATTTAACTGCTTGATGGGCTTATTTTGGGCCGGACTGGTTCACATGTATGTGTTTTGGCGGCCCACATTTGAATGGGCCGCCATGCCTGCATTTCCTGCAAAGAAAAGCGCATGCCTCATGTAATAGGCTGCACACACGGCAGACTTATGCCCATCAAGCACTGAAATACAGCACTGTCTGTCCATTCTGCTGTCTGCTGTGACTTATCTGCAGTTCCCGCACTGTCAAACTTGCTGCATTTTTAGACGTTTAGGTCACGCTTTTAAAAACACAGTGCGTTTGTGTGTGCAAGAACTGCAGGTAAGTAGCATGGTGCAAAAGTAGAATGGATTTCAAAGTAGCTGATTTTTAAAATGCTGAATGAACCTTTTTTCTGCAGGAAACAAAGGCATGGCAGCCCATTCAAATCATTGGGCTGCTGTGCCTGCACAAATGAGGGCCGCCAAAACACATACATGTGAACCAGCCAGGTCCAAAATAAGCTGGAGGGGGGCCCAAAAAAAATGTTTGCCCAGGGCCCAAACCATATTAAAGACGGCCCTGCGTTCACGGCATTTACGCCGAAGTATCTTAGGGAGTTTATGCAACGTGATTCTGAGCATAAGCGCGCATGCCCAGTTCGACCGGCCATTTATTTACATGGGGTCAAGCTTGATTTAAATAGATGCCGCTCAGGGCCGTCTTAATATCATCATGGGCCCCTGGGCAAAGTAATGCTCTGGGGCCCCTACAATGGAGACAGCGCAGGTAAACAGACCACATATCCCCCCAGCACTCAGATCCCTCTACACCCCAGATATCCCCCCAGCACTCTGAGCCCTCTACACCCCAGATATCCCCCCAGCACTCTGACCCCTCTACACCCCAGATATCCCCCCAGCACTTTGGACCCCTCTACACCCCAGATATGCCCCCAGCACTCTGACCCTTCTAGACCCTAGATATCCCCACAGCACTCTGACCCCTCTACATCCCAGATATCCCCCCAGCACTCTGACCCCTCTACATCCCAGATATCCCCCCAGCACTCTGATCCCTCTACACACCAGATATCCTCCCCAGCACTCTGACTCCTCTACACCCCAGATATCCCCCAGCACTCTGACCCCTCTACACACCAGAAATCCCCCCAGCACTCTGACCCCTCTACATCCCAGATATCCCCCCAGCACTCTGACCCCTCTACACCCCAGATATCCCCCCAGCACTCTGACCCCTCTACATCCTATATATCCCCCCATCACTCTCACCCCTCTACACCCTGTTTTGGGGAAAGTGCAGGGGCCCCCCATGCAGCTGGGGCCCCTGGGCAGTGCCCAGGTGTGCCCTCTCATTAAGACAGCCCTGATGCCGCCCACCTCCTTCCTACTTTGAATTAGGCGGGCTTACGCCGGCCACTTTACGCTATGCCGCTGCAACTTACGGAGCAAGTGCTTTGTGAATACAGCACTTGCCTCTCTAAGTTGCCGTAGCGTAAAAAAGATACGCTACGCCCGCACAAAGGTACGCCACGGTACCTGAATCTGGCCCCTTCTGTGTAGATCTAGCCCAGTGATGGCGAACCTTGGCACCCCAGATGTTTAGAAACTACATTTCCCATGATGCAAAGTGCATGAGCATCATGGGAAATGTAGTTCAAAAACATCTGGGGTGCCAAGGTTCGCCATCACTGAGCCTAATAGCGAAGAATAGTGATCATTACACAGATGGTACAAAATGCTACACAAGTAGAACATAGCAGTGATTAATTCACACATGGCCGCACAATGTTCAAAATGTGTGATATTAATCACTACTGTGAGCTACTTGTGCGACTCACACAGCACACTATTTTGTAGCAAATTATCACTGCTCCTAGGTAAAGGACCGTCGAAGGGCTTCTGTAAATCAAAATGTATTCCTAAATCAAATAATGTATTAAAATTAGATTTTCAGTAATGGAAACCCATTGAGAAATGGTCTCAACTCTTAAAAAGTTCCCAGAGGAAAAACTGAAGCAATTAACCATTTTTCACTAGCAAAGAATATAAGGAGATTTGATTATAAAAGCTCATGACGGCAAGGTGATTATTATATAGCGGCCAATGACTCCAAAGTAAGTTCAGGATTCTGCTTAATCAAGTACAGCAAAAAGTTTATTTTAAAATAATTTAGGTTTCTTTTTTTACATGCCACATATATTCCCTACATTGTAGGGAATAAGAACACCAGGGTTTTTCGATTGTACATTTTTTTGCATACTTTGTAATCTTTTTTTTTTTTATACTACTTTATTTGTATCACTTAGTACATCACCTTTAGGAGAAAAAGAAACCCTATAAATTAGTATAACTTTAATACACTTATTAGGGCCCTTTCACATGGATGTTTCCTTGTATGGGCTCCGCTTTGGTCAGCGGGGATCGATCCGTCGATCCCCGCTGAGCAGGCAGATGACAGGTCTGTTTCTGTACACTGTGCAGGGACTGACCTGTCAGAGCGCTGCTCTCCTCTATGGGGGAATCAGATGAAGACGGACAGTAGAGTCCGCCAGACGGATAGGAAATCCGTTTCCATTCATCACACTTTAGCGGATTGGAGCAGATCGGATGTCAGCGGACAAGTCACTTTCAGGTAAAAAACTGACAGGCGGACCTGAACAGTCCGCCTGTGTGAAAGGAGCCTAAGGGCTTGTACACGTGTGCACGGAGTACAGCTTTTGTATTAAATTGTCACATGACTCAAAGCTTAAAACACTTCATAATATAATTTTTTTTTGCTTTTGAATCATTAACCACTTCAGCCCCGGTAGGTTTTACCCCCTTAACATGGCATAATTAAACCCAATTTGAAGAAACCTACCCTTGACCCCAAAGACCCAACTCACCGTTGCCCCATAACAGGCCTAAATGTCCTTTCCAAGGTAATAGAGAAAGTAGTGGTACAACAGCTGCAACAGCATCTAGATACCCACAAACTACTCGATCCATTTCAATCGGGTTTCCGTCCCGGGCAAGGGACAGAAACAGCATTGCTTAAGATATGGGACGACGTTCTCGAGGCCGCAGACGAAGGAGAATCTTCTCTTCTAGTTCTGTTGGACCTAAGCGCAGCCTCGACACTGTAGACCACAATCTATTACTGACTAGGCTAGCTGAAGTAGCCAAAGTCGCAGAAGGTGATCTATCATGGTTCTCCTCTTTTCTGGAAAACCGATCGCAAATAGTGAAATTGGGACCTTTCACTTCTGAAAAAGCACGGTGTTATACGGAGTCCCTCAAGGATCCCCTCTGTCACCGGTTCTGTTTAACATCTATCTCCGCCCTCTCTTTGAAATCATTAGTAGCCAAAAACTACTTTATCACTCATATGCAGACGACACGCAACTGTATTTTCGAATCTGCAACAAAAAGGATCACCACCTCAGTCTAGAGACATGTCTCTCTTTGATCGAAAACTGGATGACGAAGAGTTATCTTAAACTCAACGGTGCGAAAACAGAACTCCTCATGTTTCACGCCAGTCATAAGAATCAACTGGCAACAACTTGGACACCCCCACCCATTCTGGGCGAAATCATCACCCCTAGCTCCAAAGTCAAAAGGAATCAATCTCACCCAGAGGCGGACTGACAACTCATGGGGCCCCCGGGCAATAGAAGATTATGGGGCCCCTGGGCTTACAGATGGCCACCACGCCAGGAGGCAGTGCAGAGGCGGGGCAGCTAAAATCTCTGGATTTTCACATCAAAAGCATGTCAGTTTTGGACATATCAGGGACAGATGTAAAAAAAATACAGATTTTTACATACTGTCCCTGGTTTTACTGAGCCTGGCAACCCTGATGGGGCCCCCTAGTGGCTTGGGGCCCTCGGGCAGTGCCTGAGTGACTCAATGGTCAGTCCGCCCCTGATCTCACCTTCGCTGAGAACCCTTCATTGGTTGCCAGTAAAAGACAGAATTGCATTTAAAGCACTCTGTCTTACCCATAAGTGCATCTAGGGGAAGGCCCCCCAATATCTATGCGAAAAAATAAAAGCTCACAATTCCAATCGCGTTCTGCGATCCACCAACCAAAATCTGCTCCAGATACCCAAAGCCAGATACAAGTCCAAAGGAGAAAGCAGATTTGTGCTCCAAGGTCCCAGACTATGGAACGCCTTACCAACCAGCATTCGGTTGGAGGAGAACCACTTAGCCTTCAGAAGAAAGATCAAAACTCATCTCTTTTAATATCAAAGGAGAAATGGACAAACTAGCGCCCAGAGGCGATCAAGTTCGCACGTGCTGCACTATATACGTTTTTTACTCACTCACTTAATGACCAGGTAATTTTTTTGCAATATGGCACTGCTTTACTTTAGCTGACAATTGTGCGGTCCTGCGACACTGTACCCAAATAAAATGGACCCCCCCCCCCCCACAAATAGAGCTTTCTTTTGATGATAATTGATCATCTCTGTGTTTTTCTTTTTGTGTTTTTTTGCGCTATATACAAAAAAAGACTGTCAATTTTGAAAAAAATAAATAAATTCTGCTATAAAACATATCAAATAATAATAAAAAAAATAAATAAAAAATCAAATTTCTTTATTCATTTAGACCAATATACATATGTTTGTTGGTAAAAACAAAAAAACAAATAAGCATATATTGATGGGTTTGCAGAAAAGTTATAGCGTCTACAAAATAGGGAATAGATTTATGGCATTTAGTAATGGCAGCGATCAGTAATTTATAGCTGGACTGCGACACCTAACATTTTTTACACTGTTTTGGGAACCAGTGACATTATTACAGTGATTAGTGCTAAAAATATGCACTGACATTGTACTAATGACACTGTCAGGGAAGAGGTTAACATCAAGGGCGATCAAGGGGTTAAATATGTTCCCTGTTTGTGTTTTCTAACTGTATGGGGGATGGGCTGCCTGGCATAACACATAGCAGACAGACATGATCAAAGTGTATTCCCCTGTCAAAACAGAGATCTGCCTTGTTTGCCTTGTTTACTTCGGCAGATCCCCGTTCTGTCTCTGCAAGGAATTATCGCTGGCGGACGGTGGACATCGATTACGCAGGACCTGCTGATTGGCGCCCCCCCTGGCCAATCGGTGTGCCCCCACAGAAGCTAGTACACGAATCGCCGTAGCGGAATGGCAATTCATGCAGCTGAGCCACGTTGCCACAGTGTAACTGCGGCAGGTGGTCAGCAAGTGGTTAAAGGCCTGTACACACTATCCAAAAATCGTACAAAAAATACCACTTTTGTACAATAATCAGATTGTTAGTACAGAGCTTTTGAAGGGCCGATCACAACAGTTTAACCGATATTATCCGATTGGATATGCACGAAAACTATTCTTGTACAATATCCATTTAACCACTTCAGGCCCGCGCTACCGTCGGATGACGGCAACAGCGCGGGCCTGAATATCCAACATGCCGTCATTTGACGGCATGTCATTCTGGCGTTCCCAGCGCGCGCTGTAGAGCGCGCTGCGGGGAAACCCTGTGTTGTCCGTGTCCCTTGGACACGGCCAATCACAGATCGCGGCAAACGGCCAATCAGAGTGGCCGTTTGCGATGCGATCTGTGGGCGAATGAGAGATGATCTCTCATAGATCATCTCTCATTGCCGTGTTACACAGAGACAGCGTCCTATCTCTGGAGGGGAGGAGCCCGATCTGTGTTCCTTCCTACATAGGGACACAGATCGGTCACCCCCCCAGTCACCCCCCCTCCCCCCACAGTTAGAACACACCTAGCATACACATTTAACCCCTTCCTCACCCCCTAGTGTTAACCCCTTCAATGCCAGTCACATTTATACTGTAATTAGTGCATATTTATAGCACTGATCGCAGTATAAATGTGAATGGCGCCAAAAATGTGTCAAAAGTGTCCGATGTGTCCACCATAACGTCGCAATACCAATAAAAATCGCAGATCGCCGCCATTTCTAGTAAAAAAAAAATAATAAAAAATAATAATTCTCTCCCCTATTTTGTAAGCGCTATAACTTTTGCGCAAACCAGTCGCTTATTGCGATTTTTTTTTTACCAAAAATATGTAGAAGAATACGTATCGCCCTAAACTGAGAAAAAAAATGTGTTTTTTTTTTAATTGGGATATTTATTATAGCAACAAGTAAAAAATATTGGGGCAGATTCACGTAGATCGGCGCATTATCATTCCGGCGTAGCGCACCACTTTTCCGTTAGACTTGCGCAATCTAGCCGCGTAATCCGGCGATTCACGTAGCTTTTACGCAAGAGCTTGCGCAAACGTAAGGTTTTTTCCGGAGGCGTAAGGAGGAGTAATACAAATTGGGAGGGACGTGGGCGTGTTACATTGAAATGAGCCGTGACCCCATGCAAATGAAGGGCCGGCCGACTCGCGCATGCGCGCGTGAAGGAAACCATGTCAGCTCCGTTGTGCGCATGCTCACAACTCGGGAGCGGCGCAATCATTGAAATTGGAAATGGACTAGGGCAATGTTGTGAACTACGCAGACAGCATAAATAGACACACACAAACGCCCTTCCATTGCAAAAGTACATCCCTTTGTGTCCCTTCCCATTGAATCAAGTGCTTTTGCTCTGTTGTTCGTTAGAGTGTGTTTTGTAGTTGTGAGATTAGTGTTCTGTGTGATCTTGTGCTTGTTGGTAGTTTTGTGAAAGTGTATTTTGATAAGTGTTTGAGACTGTTTGTTTGATTGATAGATTTCTGAGCGTTTGTTTTCTTGCTTTTTTTTTTCATCTGATTTTTTTGTGTGTGTTTCTTGCTGAGTGCTAGTGTGATTTTTGGCTGTTCTTTTTCTCTTTGTGTGTGTTCTTGTCTGATTGGTTGTGCTTGTATTTGTGACAGATTTTTGGTGACTGCTAGTGAGTTTGTTTGGAAGTATGACTGAGAGAAAAAGAAAGCTCAATTTTACTGTGGGGGAAAAAAGAATTCTTGCCCGGGCCATTACCGACTATGGGCGTTTTCTCCACGGCCCGCAGAGTGCCACCACCACCCCGGCCAGGAGGAGGGAGATCTTGGATATGATCACAGAGCAGGTCAATTCATCGGGGGAGGGGGAGACACGGACCCGCTCTGGGATAGAAAAGAAAATAAATGACCTCCGGCGTGAGGTGAAAAAAAAACTGGCCGCAATAAATGCCCATGCCAGGGGCACAGGAGGGGGCCCACCATGCCGGGTTAGATTTTCAGAGACGGAGCGTGTGGTGGCCCTGACCTTTCACCGGCATGAAGTGGAGGGCCTGCCAGGCTTTGACACAAGTCCGGTCCCCGCGGTGCCAGGTAAGGTTTTTATTTCTCTCAGGTGTGTAGCATGTGTGGGGGAGGGGGTGAAAGGGAATATGTGGCAAGTGTGTGGATCCTCCAACCTGTGAATGTTTTGTGTCATCCACAGCTGTGCAGGAGGGTGCAGGGCCATCTGGACTGACCGCTCCAACCCCAGGACAGCAGCCTAATGAGGCCCCCCCAACAAGGCCAGAGTCCGCAGAGGAGGAACAAGAGGAGGGGGAGGATCATGCGGAGGACGATCATGAGGAGGAGCAGAATCATGAGGAGGAGGAGTCCATGGAAGGCACTGGCCCTTTGGTTTCTGCGGACTCTTCCCCTCTGGCTGCAAGAAGCCTGCCCTCCCTAAGGGTCAGCCCCCCCCCCCTCCTCCCCCAACATGGCTCCCCTCACAAGGGCCTCCCCTTCTCCCCGGCCACAACCATCAGCTGGAGCCAGGAGGTCATCCCCAAGCACCAGGGGGGCGCCCAATCTCATGCCCGCCTGTCTGAGAAGGAACCTGGCCACCCAGACCCGCCTTCTGAGACAGCTCTGCCAGACTATGGGGCGGGTGGATCAGAGCCTGTCCTCCATTAATGATAGCCTGGGTAACCTGGACTCCCACTCCCGGGCCTCCACAACCTGCCTAAATGACCTGCAAACTACAGCAGCAGGCGTTGGGCAGGATGTGAGGGCCCTTACCCAGGCTATCCAGGGCAACACGGCAACACTTGGTGCTGCCCTGGACAGAATAGCCGTGGCCTTGGAGGGCAGGCCGCCAGGTGGGCAGATCTCAGGGGCTGCTCCTCCTTCCCCGGCTTTTCCCCTCCCCCATGCGTCTCCCCTGAGGGTCCGGGGCCGTGGCCGGGGGCGCCCCAGGCGTGGCTCAGGCAGAGGGCAATAATTTTTTTTTCCCCCTTTTGTTTGTTTTGAAAGCTTTTTTATTTTTGTTCTCTGCTTTTTTTTGTTTTTTCTAAGCATTTTTTTTTTTCCTATGCATTTTTTGTTTCTATGCATTTTTGTTTGTTTGACTTTTTTGGCATATTTTGGGTTGTGAATGATGTTTGAATGTGGGGGTGACATTCCTGCTGGAAAAGGGGTGTCACCCTCAATTTTGGTGGAGAAGGGTTCCCCAGGACCAGGGAGAAGTGATTCCCAGGTCCGTGTGAATGGTGTATGAATGTACAGTGACATAATTGGAGCCTTGACGTGGCGTTACTGCTCACCAGTCTTGCATGGTGGACTGGTGCCAATCCAATTTGATGAGGATGTGGGGTGTGTGTGCTAGGGACCATAGTGGTGTGCATGCATGCATTCTCATTGTGCCATGATTAATGTGTGTGTTTAACGTGCAAAGATGCCCAATATGAGCTGCCTCCTGACTGCTCTTCCCTCAGAAGACGGGGTATCCTCGGTTAGGGGTTGATTTTCTGGTTGGGGGGTCAGATCATCACGTAGCTCAACCTGCAGGCCCTTCCTCACTGCGAGATTGTGTAGCATGCAACATGCAGCGATGATATGGCACACGAAGTTTGGGGAATACAACAGTGTACCCCCAGACTTATCCAGGCATCGGAAACGTGACTTCAGGAGGCCAAAGGTGCGCTCCACCACTGCACGGGTTTTGATGTGTGCTTCATTGTATCGTTCCTCTCCTGGGGTTTGGGGGTTCCGGATAGGAGTCATGAGATGGGGTCCCAGTGCATATGCAGAGTCACCTGTAAAGGAAAAGACAGGAGAATGTTAGTCATGCATGTGCCACTTCTGTTGTGCATCACGGGAGGGGATAGTCATGCCTGACTCCCATGTCACTCACCAACCAGCCAGGTGTTCCCATACACGTTCTGTTCGAATTCTGTTCGGATGTGGCTTTGATTGTAGATGTAGCTGTCATGGCTGGACCCTGGGTGTTTGGCACGGACGTGCCATATGAGGCCTTGGGCATCAACTATCACCTGTACGTTGATGGAGTGCCAATTCTTCCGATTGCGGTACATGTGCTCGGTCTCATGGGGGGGCTGGAGTGCCACATGTGTGCAATCTATGGCCCCGATGGTGCGTGGGAATCTGGCAATTCGGTAGAAATCTGCCATTGCCTTGATTCGAAGCTCCTCAGTGGTGGGTTTGATGATTTGGTTGGCCAAGCGTGTGAGGATTGCAGGGACAACCTGGTGCACACATCTGCTCATGGAGGATTGTGACATCCCAGCCACCACTTGTACGCTGAAAAGAGGCACTGGCAAGGAAATGGAGTGTTGCCAGTACCTTGACCAGTGGCTGCACTGCATGTGAGCGTTGTGTTGGGCTGGTGATGTCCTCCTGCAAGGTTGTGGTTAATTCCAGGATGGCATGAGGGGGGAATCTGAAGATGCGAAAGACCTCTGAATCATTCATGCCAAACAGGTGTATGCGGGTGCGGTATACCCTCTCCCGTGCCATCCTCCGTGCCCTCCTCCTTCTTTGGTCATCTATATTCACTAGTGCAGCTATGAGCGACGATGCCCCTAGCATGTTGGCAGTCAAATTGTAGTGCAACACGTGTGTGTGGTCTGCTCCTCAATAACGGTGTTGCTTTATCTGACAATTAGACTTTTTTTCAAAAGTTAGATCAGCTTTTATGTGCTCTAACTTTAGACAGGACATTTTGCAGTTGCGCACATCGCGTAGCCTGCGCAGCAACTGCGTTTTTTTGTGGATCCCCGTAACTCCCTCATTAGCATATTTGACTAGCAAATCAATGGTGTGTCTAGCGCAGTTTTGCGCGAAGGGAAGCGAATGTCTAACTCAATTACGCCGGACCAAAAAACGTAGATTTCTGGCGTATATTGTTTTGTGAATCGCGTCCAACTATACGCACGCGCACATTTAGACTTACGCACGCGCAACAGCAGTTGCGCACGCGTAATCGCTCTGTGAATCTGGGCCATTGTATTTTTCTTCAAAATTGTCGCTCTTTTTTGTTTATAGCGCAAAAAATAAAAATCGCACAGGTGATCAATTACCACCAAAAGAAAGCTCTACTTGTGGGGAAAAAAGGACGTAAATTTTGTTTGGGAGCCACGGCGCACGACCGCGCAATTGTCAGTTAAAGCGACGCAGTGCCGGAAGCTGAAATTTTACCTGGGCAGGAGGGGGGTGTAAGTGCCCAGTATGCAAGTGGTTATTCAGTAGAGTTGTCGTCTGAAAATACAATACAAATACACAACAACACATGACATCACTGATTTTTTAGTTTGTCATACAAGAATATTTCGCAACTTTAGGAAACTCTTCATGTTCGATATGCGACCGGCATACAAAAAAAAAAGATGATTTGTTGTCCAATTTTTGGAATGTGTGGCTTAAGGCCCTGACCCTCAGATGATATGGTGGAACCACCTTTTGGGTGTCAAATTTATTTTAGGTACTTATATTGTGACATCAATTTACATATACATTGTACATTCACATTAGTCCTTGCCCTCAAGGAGCTTACAATCTAAGTTCCCTAACTCACATAAATGCATAGTAGGACCAGTTAAGACAGGAGACAATTACTCTACCAGCATGTCTTTGGAGTGTGGGAGCAAGCCCATACAGGGAGAACATGCAAACTCAAGGCAGGTAGTGTCAGGATTTGAACCAGGGACGTTAGTGCTGCTAGGCAGATGTGCTAACCACTTAGCCATTGTACTGTCCAATCAAATAGGTTTAGTTATACAGGGTTCTGGCCAGCAGATGCACCATGCACCTTATATATGTTAAAGTGTGAGTAAACTTCCATATTTCACATAATGTGCTAGTATGCGATGCATACTAGCACATTATAACTTTGCCTTGCAGGTTAAAAAAAAAATCTGCTGGTGCTTTACTACCATTTTAAGGTGATGATACACTATGCAAACTAATATATACAATATTATTTAGATCTAAAAAGAAAACTATGTGAAGCGCTCCTTCATTTCCAAAAAAAAAATACTATGTGATGTAAATACAAAATAAAATAAAATAGTGATCCTAGTGGGAGTATTGCATATGACACCAAAAATATATTATATATGTCACAATGAAAGTGATATGTGCAACCAGTGACCTCTAGTGGGAACAAAAATGATAACACATATATCAAATAACATTAATATGTACAACCAGTAACCTCTAGTGGTTACAAAAATTATAACACATAAATATATCAGGCAAAGTCCATTAAGCCAGTGATATCTTGGAGTGGGTGCTGCATTCATGGCAATGGAGTAAGTGCTGCATTCATGGCAATGGAGTGGGTACTGCACTCATGGCAATGGTGTGGGTGCTGCACTCATGGCAATGGAGTGGGTGCTGCATTCATGGCAATATGGTGGGTGCTGCATTCATGGCAATATGGTGGGTGCTGCATTCATGGCAATGGAGTACGGCATTCATGGCAATTGAGTGCGGCATTCATGGCAATTGAGTGCGGCATTCATGGCAATGGAGTGGGCTGCATTCATGGCAATGGAGTGGGTGCTGCATTCATGGCAATGGAGTGGGTGCTGCATCATGGCAATATGGTGGGTGCTGCATTCATGGAAATATGGTGAGTGCTGTGTTAATGGCAATAGAGTGTGGCATTCATGGCAATGGAGTGGGCTGCAGTTGGAGAGAGTGGGTGATGCAATTGAGAGGGTGCTGCATTCATGGCAATGGAGTGGGTGCTGCACTCATGGCAATGGAGTGGGTGCTGCATTCATGGCAATACGGTGGGTGCTGCCTTCATGGCAATATGGTAGGTGCTGCATTAATGGCAATGGAGTGTGGCATTCATGGCAATGGAGTGGGTGCTGCATTCATGGCAATGGAGTGGGTGCTGCATTCATGGCAATGGAGTGGGTGCTGCATTCATGGCAATGGAGTTGGTGCTGCATTTATGGTAATACGGTGGGTGCTGCATTCATGGCAATATGGTGAGTGCTGCATCCATGGCAATGGAGTGCGGCATTCATGGCAATGGAGTGGGCTGCATTGATGGCATTGGAGTGGGTGCTGCATTTATGGCAACGGAGTGGGTGCTGCACTCATGGCAACAGAGTGGGTGATGCATTAATGGCAATATGGTTGGTGCTGCATTCATGGCAATACGGTGGCTGCTGCATTCATGGCAATGCGGTGGGTGCGGCATTCATGGCACTTGGGAGTCTGCAGATGGGCACTGATTAGGCTGCATTGATGGGCACTGCCTCTTATTTTGCTTCATATTTCTTTATTTAAAATTTAAGATTTTTTCCTGAAACTTCCTTTTAAAAGTTAAGGTGCGTGTTATAAGCTGATAAATACGGTATATCCAAATAACACGCCCAAGCTCATCTCTTCACCACACACAGCCACAAAGGCAAGAGAATTCTTGTTGGGCTGTGTATTAGTGATCGGACAAACACACTCAGACCGAATTTTAATGTCAGGCAAAATGGTCGGCCCTCACACATGTTCATTTCATCCAATCTGGCCCTCTTTGAAAAAAGTTTAGACACCCCTGGTTTACGTGGTACCTGCTTTCTCCCAAGTCCTTTTACAATCTCTTTGACAACCCAGACCTCCCAAACAGTACTAAAACATCTTCTCTTAGGTCTTATGATAAAATAGACTGGACCAGAGCTAGGTCTTTCGTTTTTACTTCCTCTGGGTCTTCTGTCCCTCATGTGCCATATAGCTTAGGTTCCTTGAATTGGCTGATAAGAGCCCAACTCTCCTCTTTCTGCAAATCCCTCCATGCCATGGGCGTTACACATAGACCTATTACAGTTTTAGGAGCTGTGCTAGTGTGCTCTCCCTTGGAAATCCCTTGCCGCACACTCACCACCATGTATAAAAACTCGCAAAGCTAACAGGACCTTACCCACTTTGCCCTGGCTGTGGTCCAGAGACCTTAGACATGAGATCCAGCCCAAAGATTGGTACACAGCATTCGAGTAAAATCATAAATCTTCCACCCCTTCTCTAACCCTTTGGGTCAACAACATCAATGACATCATGCAGATTGAGAAGCTATTAGTGGAGGAGTCTGAAACATGGATTAAATTCAAGCCTCTGTGGTTAATATGGGCACATGGGCATATGGGTTAGTTTTATCAGCTATACCTGGATTTTGCAAAAGCGTTTGACACAGTTCCCCACACGTGGCTTATGTTTAGGGCCAAATATACAGGCTTCCAAAGATCAATTTTTAAATGAATAAAAAACTGGCTAAAAGACAGAATTCAGAGAATAGTGGTTAATGTATCATACTCTGAATGGTCTAAGGTTATTAATGGTGTACCCCAAGGTTCAGTGTTGGGATCCATACTTTTTAATATCTTTATAAATTATATAGGGTCTGGTATTAAAAGTAACACTTTTGTCTTTGCCGATGACACTAAGCTACAGTATGCAGTGGAATAACGTCCTTACAACATGTCTGCAATTTACAAGCCAACCTCAATGCACTAATTGGGTGACTAAGTGGCAGATGAGGTTTAATGTTGATAAATCTAAAGTTATGCACTTGGGGGCTACGAATATGCATGCATGCATCCAGTGGCGTCTCCAGCTTTCATATTTAGGGGGGGGGGGGCACATGGGGGAACAGGGACAAAAGTAGGGGGCCAACTATAAAATGCAATTATATATATATAATCTCCTGGGGCCCATTACTATGATCCCACCAGGGATGGACTGGCCATTGGGACTACAGGGAGTTTCCCGGTGGGCCGATGGCTCAGTGGGCCGGCTTCAGTGACAGTGGACCGCTGCCCCCCCTCCACTCCTCTGTCTCGCCATTCCCGCAGCACTCACCTCCTCTGGGGGGAACATAGAAGCAGGGGGAGGACCAGAGGATCGGGGGACGACAGAGGAGCATAGGGGAGGGGACAGACGGCTGACTCAACAGCTATGGCCTGGGAGTTTCTTCCTTCTGCCTAATATTGTCCCATAAGGGGGGGCACTGAACTGATTCTTTGCCCCGGGTGAAATGTCTAGCCTCCCCACTGGTACTGCCTATAAGAGTACCAGTACCAGCCTTTCTACTCTAATAAAGTAGAACAGCTAGTGGCTAGTGAAGGGGGAGAGGGGGCTTGGGTGGCCGAGGGGGGGGGGGTGCGGGAGTTGTCCGGCCGCCATGGGAGAGATCTGTCAAGGTGGGCCAGTCTGGATGAAGTCCAGGGCCACATTTCTGTCCCAGTCCAGCCCTGGATCCCACAGTGGGCCCTTTCACATGTTCTGCAGTGAGCTCCCTTCCTACTATATTGGGGCACCTCAGGGTGGCAGAAAACAAGAGATATATGTGTGCACCAAGAAAATATAAGGGTCCAAAGCAGTGGGAAAACTATTAGGGTTGCAAAGGTTGTTTTGCAACCGGGCCCTGGTGTTCTGACACTGTGGGGTTCCCCAGCTGTCCTGTCCCTGCTATTGACAGTGCTGGTCTGGCATCTGTCTCCTTGCCGGGGCGGCAGTCTATTATGACCTAGTGCTGGTGACATTATGGGTGCATGCAGGGGAAGGCTGGCACTATTGGTTATAGAGGGCCGAGCCCTCAGCTGGTCACCTAGCAGCAGTAATGCTGTATAACCTTCTCTGTTGACATGTTGATGGGGATGCGATCCAAGTGATGCTCCCAGTCAGATCTAATAAACACAGTATTTATTAGCATCAAGAGTACAACCACATATATATATATATATATATATATATATATATATATATTATATATAATCAACCGTATGTTCAGCAGCCATGTGGGCTCTATGCCTGTAAAGTGTGGGCTTTGATCAATAAAATCACTGATATTTAACACTAGGATTTGACTAGGAGCATCACCTGGATTGCATCCCGATCAGCATGTCAGAGAAGGCTCCACTGCTGCTAAGCAACCTGCAGGGAGCTCAACTGTCTACAACCAACAGAGATAGGCTCGGGTGTGTTTGAAATCCCACATGCCCTATCCCGCCAGGAAGCCGACACTAATTCATTCAGCCTAAGAGCTAAGAGCAGTCATAGACAGTTAAAATCTCAGCTGGTTCAGCAGGAACTGGTTGAGATTTGAACCATTAATGAGCAGATTCTCTTATGATTATCACTAGTGGTTGCTGTATAGCCACTAGTGATAATCACTGTTTGTCGGAAGAATACAATTGCTAGGCAGGAGGGATATTCCCCTGTTAGCACTGTCTGTGGGGAAATCATGCAAGTTTCTTTCCTGCAATCTGTGGATGCAGGAAAGATATTTGCACCGTATATTATCTGCCTAACTGAAAGTGAAAGTAAATTTTGAATGTCTTGAAAGAACAGGAGAGGGGGAGGGAGACAGATGGGGGAGAGAAGGGATGGAGATAATGCAGTTCAGTGATTACAGTGTACTGCAGTCTGCAGTGCACACACTTACCCACGCTCCAGGCTAGAATCTCAGGCATATTTCCTGCCCACACATTCCTTCTCTTCAGATACAGCACACCGGGATAGTGTGGGCAGGACTGGAAGGAGGAGGAGGAGCTGTATTCCTCCCTGCTCGTAAGTGAGGAGAGTGAGGGGGGGTGGCTGGACTCGCTGGGCTGTGAAAGAGTGTTATAGACTGACACTCGGCTCAGCTTGCAGTCACCACTCTCGGAATTTACAGGCTGGTTCTCCTGTCCTAAGGATGGGAGAAATTAGTGTGTTTTTTCAGTAACTGAGATGAAGGCTTGGGCCCCCTCCCCCCCACAGTGCTCGTGGAGTCCTTCCTGCAACTCGCTCTTCTCAAATGCCAATGAGGATGCAGGGGAAGGAGCAGATAGGGCGGCTGTGGTTGTGTGAGCACTTGCATTATGCAGTGTCAGCGAGCAGAGGGAGGGGGGAGGAATCCCAGCAGAAGCTGACTGGAGACGCTCTCCCTCTCAGGAGTGACTGTGTTACTCCAGCGGCGGCCCGAACAAAATACCCAATTTTTTTTTGGGGGGGGGGCACATGGTGGGGCACAGCATAATGTTGGGGGGTCAGGGCCCCCTCTGCCCCCCCCCTAGGGACGCCATTGCATGCATCATACATACTGGGGAGAGTACAACTGAGAGAATCAATGGTGGAGAAGGATCTGGGGGTTTTGGTAGATCATAAGCTCAAAAATAGCATGCAATGCCAAGCTGTGGTTTCCAAAGCGAGCAAAGTCATTTCTTGTATTAAGAGAGATATGGACTCCAGAGAGAGAGATATCATTTTGCCCCCTGTACAAATCATCAGTAAGACCTCATCTGGAATATGCAGTTTCGTTTTGGTCACCAGATCTCAAAAAGGATATCCGGGAACTGGAGAAAGTGGAGAGAAGTGAAACCAAACTGATAAGAGGCATGGAGGAGCTCAGCTATGAGGAAAGATTAGAGGAACTGAATTTATTTCCTCTTAAGAAGAGGAGAATAAGGGGGGATATGATCAACATGTACAAATACAGTACTTAAGTGGTCCATATAGTGAACTTGGTAATGAGTTATTCACTTTAAGGTCATCGCATAGGACAAGGGGGCACTCTTTACGCGTAGAGTAAAAAAGATTTCATCTCCAAATAGGGAAAGGTTTCTTTTCAGTAAGAGCTGTGAAAATGTGGAAAATACTCCCTCCAGAGGTGGTTCTGGCAGGCTAAGTAGGTTGCTTTAAAAAAGGTCTAGATTCTTTCCTAATTGTACATAATATAACTGGGTACTAACATTTATAGATAAAATTGATCCAGGGAAAATCTGTTTGCCTCTCGAAGGATCAGGAAGGATTTTTTCCTCATTCTCAAAAAAGTAGAAAGTGGTGGATTCAAATAAAACATTTTGAGTTGTCATTAGAATAAGTGAGAGAAGATCATCCAATGTTGACATCTGTTCCTATGACATTTCTGTAAGGCCGCGTACACAGGAGGAGACATGTCCGATGAAACAGGTCCGACGGACCGTTTTCATCGGACATGTCTGAAGGGATATTTTGGTCTGATGTGTGTACACACCATCAGACCAAAATCCCAGTGGACAGAGAACGCGGTAACGTAGAAGACACCGACGTGCTCAAACAAGGAAGTTCAATGCTTCCACGCATGCGTCGAAACAATTCGACGCATGCGCGGGATTTCGGTCCGATGGTTGGGCGTACTAGCCATCGGACATGTCCGACAGACAGGTTTCCAGCAGACAAGTTTCTAAGCATGCTTAGAAACTTTTGTCCGCTGCAAACCTGTCCGCTAGGCCGTACACACGATCGGATATGTCCGCGGAAACTGGTCTGCGGACCATTTTTAGCGGACATGTCTCCTTGTGTGTACGCAGCCTGAGAGAGTCATTCTGTTCACTTTGGAGAGATTGTCTCTCATTTTCTGCTGCTTCTCTAGTACATGAAATAACCTGATAGGAGTTTTACCCTTTCCTACATATAGTTTATTGACCCAGGCAAGTAAACAAGCTGGTGGGACATTTGCCTGATGCTGGGTAATCACTATCTGGCTGCAAAAAGGTTTCATTGTATCACTGTTTCAAAGGCTCCTAATTTACCTGATTGGCTACCAAATACATGACAATTTCTCACACTAAGCACCTCCTGCAAACGCTATACATCCTACAAAACAATAGCCTGACCCAATTTTACCACAAACCTTGTCCTGCAGGCCCTGTGCCTAATTTTCAGCTTTCACTCGATGACCAGCCTTTTCAGGGCATATTTAGGCAATAGAATTTCAGTCAAAACAATTGCCTGTGTGTCTAACCTTTTCTATGTTGTTCTTACAGTTGTATACCTATGGCTGTGAGAAGTCCAGCCAACTCAACCACCGTGTTTCTTCTCCTGGGCTTCTCTGATGTTCCTCAGCTTCGTTGTACTTCATTTTTGTTATTCCTGAGTATATACCTGATGACATTATTCGGCAACACAGTTGTTCTTACAGCTATTATTTCTAGTACTTTTCTTCATACACCCATGTACTTCTTTCTGGCCAACCTCTCAATCCTAGAAATGTGCTACATAACTATAACTATCCCCAACATTCTCAACAACATCAATAGCCAAAGTAATATAATTTATTTCTGGGCATGTATTTGCCAAGTTTATCTCTTTACATTGTGTGCTACTACAGAATGTGTTCTTTTAGCTATCATGGCTTATGACCGTTATGTTGCTATTTGTATCCCTTTACGATATAGAATTATCATAAACCATACCTTGTGTCTCCAGTTAACAGGGGCCGCATGGGCCAGTGGCGTTGTGAACTCCATCATACAATCGCTTCCCACTTCTCTTCTCCCATACTGTGGACTAAACAAGATAGATAGATTGTACTGCGAGGTTCAGCCACTGTTACAATTGTCTTGCAGTGACGCATATATCAACAAGGTTTTGACTTCTGTTTCTGCTACAGTGTTCGGAGTTGGGTTCATGACCTTTATTTTGTTATTACCTATATCTTTATCCGATTTCGACCATTCTACGGATCCCATCTTTACATGGGAGGATGAAAGCTTTCTCAACCTGTAGTTCTCACTTCTCACACCTGTGTTCTGTCACCATGTATTATATGGTGCTCTTATTTTTATGTACATGAGGCCAACATCCTCCAATTCACAGAGAATGGACAGTGTTGTGTCTGCCATCTACTGCATGATCATCCCAGTGCTGAACCCGATTATTTATAGCTTGAGGAACAAGGAAGTAAAACGAAAACCATAATATACAAAAATAATTAAATTACCCTGCAACAGTCAAACAGCAAGACTTGGTGGCCACTGATAGTGGTTAAGCTACTGTACATTTGGAAATAGACTACTATCTTCTCTTTTGCTCAGTACAGGGAAGGTAGATCTGGGCTGTCAATCACAATCCACGTATCAATGACCCCCTAGCATATAAAAAAATGACATTACTTCAAAATGATAACATACAGTGCCTTGCGAAAGTATTTGGCCCCCTTTGAACTTTGCGACCTTTTGCCACATTTCAGGCTTCAAACATAAAGATATAAAACTGTAATTTTTTTGTGAAGAATCAATGACAAGTATCATGAAGTGGAACGAAATTTATTGGATATTTCAAACTTTTTTAACAAATAAAAAATTGAAAAATTGGGCGTGCAAAATTATTCAGCCCCTTTACTTTCAGTGCAGCAAACTCTCTCCAGAAGTTCAGTGAGGATCTCTGAATGATCCAATGTTGACCTAAATGACTAATGATGATAAATAGAATCCACCTGTGTGTAATCAAGTCTCTGTATAAATGCACCTGCGCTGTGATAGTCTCAGGCCGCGTACACACGAGGGGATATGTCCGCTGAAAACGGTCCGATGGACCGTTTCAGCAGACATCTCCGCTCGTGTGTATGGGCTAGCGGACAGATTTCTCCACCCGACAGATTTCAAAGCATGCTTTGAAATCTATCCGGTGGGAATCTGTCCGCCGACATGTCTGCTGGTTAGTACACTTACCAGCAGACATGTCGGCTCCCACCACCGCCGCCGCGCCGCTGCCGAATGGATTCGGCGCATGCGCGGAAGTGTTTTACTTCCTGGTGCGGTGACGTGGCGGTGACGCGGCGGCGTCAACGTCACCGCCGCGTCACCACTACGTCACCGCGCCGTCCGGCGGCGGGGAATTTGATCCGATGGTGTGTACACGCCATCGGATCAAACTCCCGATCGGACATATCCGATGGAAATGGTCCGCGGACCGTTTTCATCGGATATGTCCGATCGTCTGTACGCCGCCTCAGAGGTCCGTTTAAAGCGCAGAGAGCATCATGAAGAACAAGGAACACACCAGGCAGGTCCGAGATACTGTTGTGGAGAAGTTTAAAGCCGGATTTGGATACAAAAAGATTTCCAAAGCTTTAAACATCCCAAGGAGCACTGTGCAAGCGATAATATTAAAATGGAAGGAGTATCAGACCACTGCAAATCTACGAAGACCTGGCCGTCCCTCTAAACATTCAGATCATACAAGGAGAAGACTGATCAGAGATGCAGCCAATAGGCCCATGATCATTCTGGATGAACTGCAGAGATCTACAGCTGAGGTGGGAGACTCTGTCCATAGGACAACAATCAGTCGTATACTGCACAAATCTGGCCTTTATGGAAGAGTGGCAAGAAGAAAGCCATTTCTTAAAGATATCCATAAAAAGTGTCGTTTAAAGTTTGCCACAAGCCACCTGGGAGACATACCAAACATGTGGAAGAAGGTGCTCTGTACAGATGAAACCAAAATCTAACTTTTTGGCAACAATGCAAAATGTTATGTTTGGCGTAAAAGCAACACAGCTCATCAACCTGAACACACCATCCCCACTGTGAAACATGGTGGTGGCAGCATCATGGTTTGGGCCTGCTTTTCTTCAGCAGGGACAGGGAAGATGGTTAAAATTGATGGGAAGATGGATGGAGCCAAATACAGGACCATTCTGGAAGAAAACCTGATGGAGTCTGCAAAAGACCTGAGATTGGGACAGAGATTTGTCTTCCAACAAGACAATGATCCAAAACATAAAACAAAATCTACAATGGAATGATTCACAAATAAACATATCCAGGTGTTAGAATGGCCAAGTCAAAGTTCAGACCTGAATCCAATCGAGAATCTGTGGAAAGAACTGAAAACTGCTGTTCACAAACGCTCTCCATCCAACCTCACTGAGCTCGAGCTGTTTTGCAAGGAGGAATGGGCAAAAATTTCAGTCTCTCGATGTGCAAAACTGATAGAGACATACCCCAAGCGACTTACAGCTGTAATCGCAGCAAAAGGTGGCGCTACAAAGTATTAACTTAAGGGGGCTGAATAATTTTGCACGCCCAATTTTTCAGTTTTTTATTTGTTAAAAAAGTTTGAAATATCCAATAAATTTCGTTCCACTTCATGATTGTGTCCCACTTGTTGTTGATTCTTCACACAAAATTACAGTTTTATATCTTTATGTTTGAAGTCTGAAATGTGGCAAAAGGTCGCAAAGTTCAAGGGGGTCGAATACTTTCGCAAGGCACTGTATCTTAGTTCAACGGAGCTAATAAATTTAAAATGATTGTAATAATATATATATGAACTACGCCGTCATCTGAAATGTATTTTGCCTGGCTTAACTGTATATTCCCTGTTGTATTTAATCTATATGTATCTGTATGGTATGCAAGAATGTTTGTATAACACACCCGCCATTATGTTGTTGTTGGTCAAGCCTGGAATCCTGTTTTTAACCTCAGGCAACACTTTATGACCAGGTATCCATTTTCTGTTAAGTGATAAAAATAACTAATATTTCCGTTCAGATGGGAGCTTGTCCAGGATAAGATAATTATCCATGGTGGGTAGACCTTTGTCTATTTTTTTACTAATTCTTCCTTACCCTGGCTCTGATAAAGTCTTAGCCTTTTAAACTTAAAGAGAAAGGAAGGACTGACCACGCCTCAATAGACTCACTCACAGGAGTATAACATTGTAGGGTCTGTGGGAGACCCAAATATGATCATATGATATGATGTCCTAATTAATGTATTTTGGAGTGTCCTGCGAATGGGATTCGGTGTAAGCCGCATCTGATTCGCATAGGTGTGAACCCAGCCTAAGATAATTAAGAAGTACTGTATATATCTATGGAAGGAATATGGAAAACATTTCTAAATGAAAAAAGAAGGGAATGGCCAAATTAATGTGGTATAAGAAAGTGGTTGTATTGTGTTTTAATAGTGGTGCAGCGGATCGTCATTGATCCGTACGGATTAACAGCTTCGGATCGGCACACACGTGATCGCAGAGAGCGGTCGCACGCTGCGGTAAACACGCTGTAACAGCTGACATTGAAATTGTCTCCACTCTGCTCGCACTCACACAGCCCCGCCTCCTCCTAACCCCACGCTTGTGATAGACAGAATTCGAGTCCAATGCTGGGATGTGTTTTGTCTATCACAGCGCGGGGTTAGGAGGAGGTGGGGCTGTGTGAGTGCGAGCAGAGCGGAGACAGTTTAAATGTCAGCTGTTACAGCATGTTTTACCGCTTTGCGATCCCGTGGCTCTAATCTTCCTCCAGTCATGTCCTGGCCGCCCTCTCACTTCCTCCGCCCTGGTGAGGCTGAAATTTGGGGCACAGTGAGGCTGGATTTTGTGGCACCGTGAGGCTGGATTTTGGGGTACGGAGGGGCTGGATTTTGGGGCACAGTGAGGCTGCACCTTGAGGGTTAGCCAAATGACTTCCGCCCAAGGTCTACGAAATTCCAGTGAGCATCACAAGGGAGCAGGGCCATCTTAATAGCATCATGGGCCCCTGGGCAAAGTAATGCTCTGGGGCCCCTACAATGGAGACAGTGCAGGTAAACAGACATCACGAGGGAAGGGGGCACCTTTTGGGTGGAGCTCCGCATTAACTACATGAACAATCATACTGTACAACAAAGAAACAGCAGGAAAATACTACATACATAAAAGTAACAAAGCTGTCCTGTGCATATAATATATCTGCTAGATTGATGCCTCCCCAGCACTATGGCCCTTCTACACCCCAGATATCTCCCCAGTACTCTGACCCCTCTGCACCCAGATATCCCCCAGCACACTCAGTCAGTGCCATCATGGGGCCCCCAATTTTGGGGCAGCGTGGCCTCAAGGACCAGCTGCTTTGGGGATAGTGAAGGGGCCCCCCATACAGCTGGGGCTCCTGGGCAGTGCTCAGGTGTGCCCTCTCATTAAGCCCAGCAAGGGAGAGATCCAGATACGCCAGCCCAAAGACCCAAGTCTAGCCCAATGCATCAGTTCCAGTCTGTCTGTGGATTACGAGTTTCTATACTTACAAAGAGGAAGGGTTTTGTGGTAGAAGATCTCTGTAAAATATGGATGAACACAGAATCGAACAAAAAGTTTGGGGAAAAGTTTAGGAGAATGAGAATTATAATGTGAACATTTCCTTTTCCTTCCCTTTTATGAATTTATTGGACATTCAGAAGCCATACAAGAGATTTTATGCCCCTCCCACTCTCTTTTATGGACTGTCACGCCCCTTTTCCCTTTGTATTCCATGGACAATTGCTATGCAGCTGAGATTATGTGTTTATTAGGGCTGTTACTGATTAAAATTTTTGTGTTTGATTCATCGATTTGTTTTATCGATTAATCGACTAATTTCGATTAATTATAACGCACATACAGATCCAACTACTTTTAGCTGATCTCCTTGCAGGCCAATTCCCAGTGCAGCTCCAACCACTGGAAAAATAGATAGCAGGATACAAAAAACGCACAAAGGCAGTGCTCGATGGGAATAGCATTATAACTTTTATAGTCTTCAAGTAGGTAACAAAATAAATATTCCACTGGAGATAAAAATCGATGTAGTTACACAAACTGTAAAAATGGTGTGAGTATTAACAAACGGTAGCAAAAGCAGCTAAGTATGATACTGGTATAAAAATGTGTACAACTATACCACTGTTGAATCCAGATGAGGAGGGGTTAACATCAGTTTGTCAGCATGTAGATGTCCCGTGAAGGGACGCCCACTAACACACAGCTGCTTTCTCTATCTGCAAAATAGAGAGCGTCCTGACACTCCTGCTCCCCCCCTCAAGAGGCTTTCTCTACACCAGGGAGAAAGCCTCACATTACGGTGTGTTGTTACAGACAGAAGAACAGAAAGTGAGGATTTCTCAGAAGAAATAAGGACATTTAAAAGCAAAATCAAAGGATGAGGTAAGTGAAGGAGAACTGCACTAAGGTAAAGGAAGCTATTTAGGGATTTTTTTTTTTTACCTTTACAACCCGTTTAAGCATGTACAAATGGCAGGTGAGATAACCTCTTGAAACAAGGGAGATGCTGCCGACATGTCTTCGGCTGCAATTCCATAGCATCAGGAGAAGATGTGTACCACCAATGCCCTCATCCTGTGCACAGATACTGAAGAGAGAGAGATAAGTGAATGCATGGAATCCGTGCTAGATGCATGGTGGGGCCTCATACCGAGGTAGCGGTGATACGCTTGACAGGTGGAGAGGCATTGGCTCTGCATGTCCCTCTTAAATGCAGAAATTACCATGGTGATACTTAATACATCAAGAGAGTATTCATGTTTAGTCATCTGCCTGGGTCATGAGCGTAGCTCAAGTAAGGCACTCTATATGATTTGTATGGCTGTGATGTAGCTGACCAGCTAGATCCTGTTCTAGGTAGCTAATATAACCTACATGTATATACAGTTAAGCCTGCTGGGAACCTAGTGTGGTGCACATGTTTTTATATGTGAGAGACAAAAGCAAAGTTATTCACAGTTGAATTAATGCCAGAAAGCATAGAGTTAAGCTTTTGTGACTCATCAGAAGCCATGGCCCAATCACAGCTAATCTCACATTGAGCAGATTCTTGACCTACCACAGCCTCCTTTGCATCCATTTCTGTCTGGGAGGTTCCTAATACTCCATGTGCAGCTAGATTATTCCACCACAGAGACAGGGAGCCACATGGAGACAGACAGAGAGCAGAACAGACACAAGGCCAAAGTTGTGTTTTATGGAAGCCAGGGGCTAAAAATAGGTATGTGACACAGTTATATGTATGTTCTTATTGTAAATAGTGTGGCTAGAACTGTATACTGATCTAGTTGTGTGTTCACTTGTAGTTCCACCATACCTTCAAACCAAATCGATCCATACCATACCATACCATATCATACCTTTAAACCAAACCGATCCATACATACATACCATACCATATCATACCTTCAAACCAAACTAAGCTGACCCTGCAAAAGCAACCCTGCAAACCAAGTTGCAAACCACAGTTATACCTTTCAGAGAAATCAGAGAATGCTTTGATAACTTGCAGAGAGAGAGAGAGTAAATACTGAAGAAAGAAATATATCCACCATCTTATGTTAAATGACAAGATTGAATATTTGAACCACCATTTTGTTATACTTTATTCATCACATGTTTTTTGTACTATCTGCTGCAAAGCAGCAGTATTATATATGAAGAAAAGTGAAGTTAATAAAGAAGTTATTTTAAGCATTTGGTGTGCTCTTTAAACCTACTGCTTCCATAGAACGGCGCTAGAGGAATTTTCAGAGTAATTGACAGTCTTGTTGGACTGAAAAGTCAGAGATATCACAATTCTTCTAATGCCACAGCGCATGAGGCACTTCATAGTGCTGTGCCTGCCACATGTGACCCTGTACAAAGTGCCCAGATTAGCCCAGAAGAACCCACCATGGGGTAATCCTCTGATGTGACCCTTGCTTGGCACCCATTGAGGAGGGGAACATGGAGGATGTGACGACCACCACAACCTAGCCACCCTTAAAAGCATACAGAGTGCAGGGGTCAGGATTACATTAGTCAACAGTGGGTAAAATACAGAATAACGGGGTCAGGGTTTACATTTGCTGTGGAGCAGAAAAGACAAGTGGATTAGCCCCCCCCCCCCCCCCAACCGTTCCCTTATTAAGCTGAAAATGCAGTGGCCAGGGTTGCACACAGATCATGGCAGCAGTGCTTTGCATAGCAGCATGGAAAAAATTACCCCCACTGTCACATTTTTTGGACACTTACTGCCCATCAAGCTCAACCCATTAAACTGAATTGGGTTGAACGTGCTTCCAGTGTGGTGGAGTGGGTTCTTAGAGGTTAAAACAGATGATGAGGAGGCACATAACCTCTCTGCATGTCAAATGCCCTCCACTGAGGATCACTCTTCAGAGAGAAACATAAAGTGTAAAGGGGCCCTAAGAGTTTGTTTTTACAAGCAGTGGGGATGGTAAACTCACACAGTTGCGATGTATTTACTTCCTCTCCACTGCTGCCCCTTTAGCTGTTGAGGCAGTGGCTGGGGGAATACAGATGCGGCGGCTGTAATGCTTTACCAAATAGTCACAAAAGGAAATATACTCCCTGTCCCCTTTGGCAGGCTCTGCTGCCCACCAAACGTGACCCATTCAAGTGAATGGGGTAGTGCTACAACTGTCCCGCAACTGCATACAATGCACACAGTTTGCAGCATGGTAGTGAGTGAGTGAGTGAATAACATGTATAGCGCTACAAAGGCGAACTGAATCGCCTCAAGGCGCTTATTTTTATCCAGTGTCATCCTTATCCTTCAGAAGAGATAAGTCCTTTTCCTGAAGGCCCGATGGTTTTCTTCAATTCGAATGTTTGCGAGCAGAGCGTTCCATAGCCGTGGTCCTTGGACTGCAAATCTTCGTTCTCCCTTTGATTTGTAGTGGGACTTGGCGATGTGGAGGAGGCTTTGGTTAGTTGATTGGAGAATGCGATCCGGGGTGTAATGCTTTATTTTCTCACACAAGTATTGAGGAGCGTTTCCTTGTGTGCACTTGTGGCTAAGACAGAGGGTCTTGAATGTGATCCTATC
The DNA here is from genome assembly GCA_029574335.1 of Rana kukunoris. Taxonomy (NCBI): domain Eukaryota; kingdom Metazoa; phylum Chordata; class Amphibia; order Anura; family Ranidae; genus Rana; species Rana kukunoris. The sequence continues at coordinate 150,432,964 of CM056057.1, forward strand.
CTTTAACCACTTCCCCACCGCGCCATAAGCATTTTACTGCTACGGCGCGGTGGAGTTACTTTGACACGACGTCCCTGGGACGTCGTCGTGCACTTCCGCGATTGCGCGTCCCCTGGGACGCGCTCGCGAAAGTGTCCGTGCTCGCCGGGTCTAGAAGACCCGGCGCATCACGGATCACAGTAAATTGCCGCTGATAGCGGCCGTTTACCACGTGATCGCGCCGTCGAATGACGGCGCGATCACTTGTAAACAAACCGGCGTCATTTGATGACGCCGGTTCCTCCCTCTCCTCTCTGTACCGTTCGGTACAGTGTGCGAGGAGAGGGGGGGGGGAGGGCGGGGTGTCAGCAGCTGAGCTGTGGCTGGATCTGTGACAAATGCAGTCACAGATCCAGCCATCCCTCAATCCATCCCAGCTCTGCAATCCCCTAGTACCCTGCAATCCCCAGTACCCAGCAATCCCCCAGTACCCAGCAATCCCCCAGTACCCCACAATACCCCAGTACCCAACAATACCCAACAATATCCCAGTACCCAACAATACCCCAGTACCCAACAATACCCCAGTACCCAACAATACCCCAGTACCCAACAATGCCCCAGTACCCAACAATACCCCAGTACCCAACAATACCCCACAATACCCCAGTACCCAACAATACCCCACAATACCCCAGTACCCCACAATACCCCAGTACCCAACAATGCCCCAGTACCCAACAATACCCCACAATACCCCAGTACCCAGCAATACCCCACAATACCCCAGTACCCAACAATACCCCAATACCCCAGTACCCAACAATACCCCAACAATATGTCCGTCCAATACCGGGCAATACGACCAACAATACCCATACTCGGCAATACCCCAGTACTCGGCAATACCCCAGTACTCGGCAATACCCCAGTACTCGGCAATACCCTAGTACTCGGCAATGCCCCAGTACCCAACAATACCCCAGTACCCAACAATACCCCACAATACCCCAGTACCCAACAGTACCCCACAATACCCCAGTACCCAACAATACCCCAGTACCCAACAATACCCCAATACTCAGCAATGCCCCAGTACTCGGCAATACCCCAATACTCGGCAATACCCCAATACAATGCATGATACTTTGCAATACCCCAATACTCTGCAATACCGCCTATGGGGATTTTTAAGTAGCGAAGTTTGGCGCCATTCCACGAGTGTGCGCAATTTTGAAGTGTGACATGTTGGGTATCTATTTACTCGGCGTAACTTCATCTTTCACATTTTGAAAAAAAATTGGGCTAACTTTACTGTTTTGTTTTAAGCACAAAACAGTTTTTTTTTAAAAACACGCGTTCAATAAATTTCTGCGAAAATACCGTGCGAGATAAAAAGTTGTAACGGCCGCCATTGTATTCTCTAGGGTCTTTGCTAAAAAAGCATATATAATGTTTTGGAGTTCTATGTAATTTTCTAGCAAATAAATGATGATTTTTTCATGTAGGAGAGAAATGTCAGAATTGGTCTGGGTGTTCCAGAACGCCTGATGGCGCTCCCTGCATGTTGGGCCTCTGTATGTGGCCACGCTGTGTAAAAGTCTCACACATGGGGTATCGCCATACTCGGGAGGAATAGTAGAATGTGCTTTGGGGTGTAATTTGTGGTATGCATATGCTGTGTGTGAGAAATAACCCACTAATATGACAGAAACAAGTTTTTTTTTTTTTTTTTTTACAGAATTTTCAGTCGTTTTTCTTTTATAGCGCAAAAAATAAAAAAAAACAGAGGTGATCAAATACCACCAAAAGAAAGCTCTATTTGTGTGAAAAAAAGGACAAAAATTTCAAATGGGTACAATGTTGTATGACTGAGTAATTGTCATTCAAATTGTGAGAGCACCGAAAGCTGAAAATTGGTCTGGTTAGGAAGGGTGTTTAAGTGCCCAGTGGTCAAGTGGTTAAGGTTAGCCAATAAAGGGTCCTCAGTGATGGGGAGATGGACTCCCATGTTTTTTTTCCCCGTTACCAGTCTGGCTGCCGTGTTCTAGACGTGCTGTTCCTATAGGAGATCATGCCATAGCTAGTGGCTCCCACGTAATCGCGGCTCCGACCAATCACAGCGGAGCCGTGATACCTGGAAGTAACTTTGGGATGAAATGTAAAAATGCATACTAGCTCATTATGCCTTTGTCTTGCAGGTGTTATTATTTTTTATTTTTTTTCAAAAGTGGGTTTACAACCACATTAAATTGAAACTTTTGACTCAAACTTGTTTTTAATTATTCACAGAAATAATATGCAATAGTTTCTTAGGAAAATACATTCTTATTAGAACCCACATATTTTAGAACTCTGCATTTTTTATATATATACATTACATATACTGCGCATTCTTAAATTACTTGCTGACATCTTTCAGTAAGAACCTGTACATTTTGAAAAGCTGTATTATACAGTATATCTATAGCTGTTTCTGTGTACACTGGGGGGATTTGCCCTTAAAGTATATGTAAATCCTCACATTGTAAAACAACCCATTCAATTTAAAATAGAAATAAAATGAAAAACATTTGTATATACATATAAAGAACATCATAAGCACACTTTTCCTGTTTTTTTTATTTTTTATAAAAGGTAATATAACCTTTGTTCTCAGCTGCATGAGAGATAGGGGAGCAGAAACATCAACACACTGATCTTCCTAGAGAACTGACCGTGCTGTGCTCTCATACCTAGTCTGGATAGTTTTTAATAGGAGAGCAGAGGGACGAGCAGGAACACCAGGTATTTCACACAAAGGAAGACATTTAAAGAGAACAGGATACTTTTTCATACAAGTACATGACATGGCAGGCACATATCAGGAATATGAAATGTTGGGATCACAATGACCATATATGAAGTCAGGAAAACCTTCACAACAGGGAATAAATGGTAAGAATACTTGACAGAAGCTCTTATCCTTCCCCATACTTTTAAGCCAGCCAAAGGCAGATCAAAATTCATCTGGTTTAGCAGGAACTGAACAAACTTTGATCCATTTATGGGCAGGCTGGTTGTAGTGTAATTAATCCATCAATCGATTCAGTACCTCCAGCATGTCTCTTTTTTTTTGCCTGATCACTGCTGGTGGTTATAGCCTTTAGCACTGATCAATAAATTCTGCTGGTGGGAAAGACTCCCAGCGGTAGAAGACAATAGTGCTGCGGGAGGGATTCCCCCCATCAACATTGACTGTGTTGATGGGGGAATCAAGCAATTTTCTTTTCTGCAACCCTTGGTTGCAGGAAAGAAAATATCATAATGTATTTTTGCGCACTTTCCCGACCCGCAATAATGTGAATGAAGTGTTACAGAGCCCTGATTAGAATGTAGAATTTTTTTGTTGTCAGTAAGCATGTAAAAGACATCTAAAGGGGTTTTCATGCTATGCCTATGCTTTTTTAACACTCAGGCCCCGTACACACGACCGAGTTTCTCTGCAGAATCCAGCGAGAACCTCGATGGGAGACGTATTCTGCCGAGAAAACCGGTCGTGTGTACACTTTTCGCCGAGCATCCTGTCGGGAAGCTCGTTGAGCCAAAAAGAGAGCATGCTCTCTATTTCCTCGTTGTTCTATGGAGAAATTTGGCTCGGTGAGCTTTTCGACAGCTGAACGGGGACCTCGAAGGGCGGAACGATGAGTTTAGCCCGACGAGTTTCTCGGTCGTGTGTACGCGGCCTCAAGATCATTAAATCTAGCTGTAATAATGAAGAATGCCCGGTGAATAAATTACAGGTAAAAAATGTGTATATGACAAATGTAGTTTTAACCAGCTGGCTATGTTTACCATTATGTTCGGTCAAACAGAATTCATTTTGGCCATCAGTCTATGTAAAGCTTGCTTTACATCCTTGTTTCTCAAACTGTATATGAAGGGATTCAACATGGGAGCAAGAACTGTATACATCACACTAGCCACCCTGTCCTTTGTCAATGAATAGCTTGAAGATGGACGGAAGTAGGTAAACATGATGGTTCCAAAATAAAATATGACCACGGCAAGGTGGGAAGAACAAGTAGAGAAGACTTTACTTCGTCCCTCTGCTGAGTGGATTTTTAAAATGGCCAATATAATATTAATATAAGAGACTAAAATGAACAAAAATGGTCCTGCTACCACAACAAAGCCTTCAGTGAAGATGACCAATTCATTTATGGTTGTGTCAGAGCAAGAGAGCTTAAAGAGTGGCACCATGTCACACAGAAAGTGGTTGATTAAGTTTGACCGGCAGTAAGAAAGCCGTGAAGTCAAAGTTGAGTGCAAAATTGAATTGGCTGTAGAAAGCAACCAGCAGCCAGCAATAACTTGAAATCGAAATATTTTGTTCATGACCACCGCGTAGCGAAGAGGGTCACAGATGGCGATATAACGATCATAAGCCATGACAGCAAGCAAAAAGTCCTCCACGTTGGCAAATGTCAAGAAAAAATAGATCTGGGCCATGCAACTTTCAAACAAAATAACTCTGCTCTTAAGATCCAACAGTAAGTTCTTCAACATTTGAGGAACAGTCACCAAAGACAGACAAATATCTACAAAGGACAAGTTGCCCAGGAAAAAGTACATTGGAGACTGCAGATGAGAATCCCAGCAAGTCAACACAATGATAACCAAATTCCCTGCCAGAGTGATAACTAAAATGAGGAGAAAAACTGCAAAAAGTGCAGTCTGGTAGTTCTGGAGATCAGAGAATGTTGATAAGACAAAGTCTGTTATTAGAGTAGAATTGTCTGACTCCATTCTTATAATATCTGAGCTTTGTCATGAAAGGCAAGGTTAAAACCTTTGTTTGGAATAGATTAGTTAGTTCATTAGTGTTACAAAGCTGTCTGCTTCATTAGCGTTTTTTTTTGTCAAACAAATTATTGCACCTACTGTCATTAATACATCATTAACCACTAGGGGCCCACGCTACAGTCGAATGATGGCTACAGCGCGGACCCCAATTGCCGGGAGGACGTCAATAGACATCCTGCCCTTTGCACAATGGGGCAGCTATTTAAATGACAACCATCAAGTTTATCGTAGCTTAGTACTTAGCACTGGTTGCTGGGGTCTTGGATACATTCTTCACAAGTGCAACGTCTACAGGGTTTTTCATCATTTGGGCTTCCTTTGGTTTCTCTGGTTTGTGGCCACACAATACAAAATTCCTTACTTACTGTACATGCTTATTGCACGTTATTGGAGCTTACTGTAGGGGAATAAATAAGAAACCCCTACAATAAATGTATCTCAATAACGTTGTACTTACTTACAGTTTTGATAAACCTATTAAACACTCTCTAGTTATCCACCTGAAAGTGTACTACTAAAATTTTAATAACATTTTTTTTTAAGTTTGGGTTTTTGCCCCTTTGCCATGATGCAGACTTAGCGAACATACCTGTATCTTGCCTAACAGATATTTTTGAGTGCATTATTTAAAGCTTATGCGTGTCACAAAAGAATTAAATGTTTGGGCTCTTATCTGCTAATAGGTATGCCACAGACAATAACGCTCTTCAGATTGATCTCTGGAGAAATGCACTGTGGGAATACTGGCAACAGTTACCAAAATGATTAAATGTTAATTGGCTTAAGATATTTTTCTTTCAAATTGTTTTTATTAAAGATTAAGCATCAACAAAATAGTACATAATATCTAAAGAGCCGGTTCACACAGGGGCAACAGGACTTTCAGCATGACTTTGGGAGGCAACTTGAACACGACTTCAGTATGAATCACAACGCAACTTACAACACGACTTGAAGTTGCCTCCAGGAGGGGGAACTCGATGCCAAATTTTAAATAAATAACCGGCATGGGTTCCCCCTCCAAGGGCATACTAGGCCCTTAGGTCTGGTATGGATTTCAAGGGGAACCGCCTACGCCAAAAAAAACGGCAAGGGGGACCCCCCCAAATCCATACCATCCATACCGAGCACGCAGACCGGTCGGTCAGGAAAGGGGTTGGGACGAGCGAGCCCCCCTCCTGAACCGTACCAGACGGCATGCCCTCAACATGGGGGTTGGGTGCTTTGGGGCAGGGGGGTGCCCTGTGGCCCCTCCACCCCAAAGCTCCTTGTTCCCATGTTGATGGGGACAAGGGCCTCTTCCCGACAACCCTGGCCATTGGTTGTCAGGGTCTGCAGGCGGGGGGCTTATCGGAATCTGGGAGTCCCCTTTAATAAGGGGGCCCCCAGATCCTGCCCCCCACCCTATGTGAATGAGTATGGGGTTCATCGTTCCCCTATCCATTAACTTGGTGGAAGAAAAATGTCAATAAAAAAACACTACACAGGTTTTTAAAGTAGTTTATTAGGCAGCTCCGGGGGTCTTCTTCTGACTTCAGGGGTCTCCGACTTCCCCCTTCTGCCCGACACCACCGCTTTCTTCTTTCAGCTCTTTTACCAGTGAGGGGCCCAGTCTTCTCCCTTCTTCTGACTTCGGGGGGGGGTCTTCTTCAGACTTTGGGGGGTCTTTCCGACTTCTCCGCTCTCTTCTCCCACTCTCTGGTTCTTTTTCCCTTCTGCGGGGCACCCCCGCTGTCTTCTTTTAGCTCTTTTACCAGCGGGGGCCCAGTCTTCTTCCAACTTCGGGGGGTCTTCTTCTGACTTTGGGGGGTCTTCCGACTTCTACGCTCTCTTCTCCCGCTCTCCGGTTCTTTTTCCTTTCTGCCGGGCACCACTGATGTCTTCTTTCAGCTCTTTCACCAGCGGGGGGCCTGGTCTTCTGCATCGCCTACTTCGCTTCTTCTTTTCTTCGATGTTGACGCTCCCTCCTGCTGTAATGCTGGGTGTGCGGTGCTTGGCGATTTATATAGGCCTCTTATGACGTCACAGTCCCAGCATGCTTCGGGTGGTGACGGCATAATTACCCTGCCCCATTATGTCATCACCACCCAGAGCATGCTGGGACTGTGACGTCATAAGAGGCCTATATAAATCGCCGTGCACCACACACTGGGCATTACAGCCACGAGGTAAATGTGCCACCCAAAACAAATCAGCATCTCCTCCGGGGGTATTGCTACATACATTTTATACATCATGCCACACAAGATTAGTAAAATAACATAATGTGGCATCTGCTCCATATAAGATCCACATAAAGTATACTTAAGGTTATGACATTGTTCACACTTTAAACCTCACCCAAAGGAGGTGGAGTAAGTTAAGGAAAAAAAAGAAAAGAAACAAACCAACAGAATAAAACCAATAAGAAATACTGTATTTATTGGCATATAACACTAACTTTTTTCCCCTGAAAATAGAGGGTAAACTGTGCCTGCGTGTTATACGCAGGGGGCGGTGGAAAGTATTTTTCCTGAAACTTCCCTCTTAAAGTTAGGGTGTGTGTTATACGCCTGTGCGTGTTATACGCTGATAAATACGGTAACCAAGAACATAATTAGACACCACTAAACAGGAAAACTCAAAAAAGCCCATTCTGCCCAGCTGCCCACTAGTCTATTGTACTAAAGTAGGAAACATTTGAGCCCAATAACTCCATTTATCGTCAAATGGTTTCATTGTGTTAGAACTATATGCGCAAACATGTGGACCCTATTGATAACCTCCCAAATATTTGGAGCTGTGTTCCTTTTCCAATGTAAAGTTATTCTGAGGCGAGCTGCAATAAGGACTTGGGAAAGTATTGTGTGAAATTGTTTGGGAATATTAAGTATTATCTAGGAGTCAAATGTTCTGTGTAAATCTTTATCCCAACATAGCATATAGCATAGATTTTAACAAAGCTTTTGGTATATTTTAAGTGGGCATAAAATCTACAAATCTCTCCCCTCCTAAATGGTTGTTCTTGTAATGCTTTCCAAACTACACTTGTGAAACTACACTGTCTAGTTTCTATTTTCATCAATTGATGTTTGGGGAATAGGTGATGGAAAAGCAAAATGGTTTATGTTTGTGCCCCCCAATGGAAAGCCTTTAGTATATATCAGGGGTCTCCAAACTGCGGCCCCAGGGCCAAATCTGGCCCTTTGCTAACCTAAATCCGGCCCTATGGGCACTGTTGCTCCCAATGATTTGAGACACTATTCCTCCCAATGACAACGATAGGGCGCTATTTCTTCCACTAACACCAATAATGGAGCACTATTCCTGCTCACCACCACCTACTGACTACCAACCCTGAGGCCGTGTTTATTCTCACTGATGCTTGGTTCGAAACCTTTTCTACCCCCCCCCCCCACTGGGCGGAATCCGGCCCCCCTGAAGTCTGAAGGACAGTAAACTTGCCCTTTGCTTGAAACGTTTGGAGACCCCTGATATATATCATTCCCTGGGTGGTCCAAGGTAGTGTCCAGATGGATGGAATTAGATGTTTTATCACATATAGAGGGGTGGGAATTAATGATTTCTTACCCTGTCCTGTGTGTCAGGGACCATGAAACAGACGGAGACAGAAAATGCAGTAAAACTCACACCTTTTAATAAAATGGTACAACTAGTAAACGTGGTCAAAACATAGTGAGGGTTCAGTAGCCAATTCGGGTAGTCATAACAAGGAAATCAGGAAGCCAGAGATCAGCGTAGTCAGAGGCAGCAGACAAGATCAGGAACCAAAAGGGACATCAGCCAGGCAAGTCTTCAACAGGAATGCAGCAGAGAATCTCTAGATATTTTTACCAAGGCAAAGGCAAGTGATGAAATTAACTAGGCAGTTTAAATAGCCAGAAGGGGCTGGCTGTGGACTTGACTGACGAGCAGGAGATGATCAACAGGTGAGCCACTATGGAATGATGAGTACTGGCAATTAACCGACAGCTTAGGAACCTGAACACAGAGAAGGAATGGCATAGAGCTCAGCCCCGACACTGTTGTCCTGGGAAGATACCTTCCAGGCCTGGATAGAGCCTTGAATTGTGAGGATAGCAAGAAGATCTATAGGTAGCCATGTTAATGAGGCTAACAGTGAGGAAGGAAGCTTTCTATTGGTCTCTATTGTTGACTACAGAAACCCGAAGAGGGATTATCAAGCCATGTGTGTAGATGCTCCAACAGTACAGCCCTGTAGTAGACATGTGCACAGAAAAAATCGTTGAGTACACTTGTACAGTAAAGCCTAATAAACTTTTCTGTGGATTTTCATCTGAAGGGAGATCAGTTGGCCAGACTTCTGAACCCAAAAATGGTTTTCTGATGCAGTTTAAAAACAAACACATTTTCTGAGAACGATAGGAAAACGATCGTTTTTATGTTTGTTGTTAAAATAGTCTGACCAAGTGTATGCATTCTTTTGCTGTAAGTCGTCTAAATATTCTTGTAAGCAGTTCCGTTTCCTCCGGTCTGTCGGCCATTCTGTGTGGACCACCGTATTGGGTGGTTTCTTCTGAAAAGATATTCTGTAAAAGTATTTGACCGTCTTGCGGACCCACTGGTCCTTGACTTCTTCTGCCCATACTCCCCAGAAGGACATTAACCTGCCGCCCACCTGGGGGGAATGGGCGGTTAACCCGTCAAAAAGACTTCTCGGGTTTTTTCGCGGTCTGTGCCGCTCTAGACTTTACTTTCCGCAAGAAAGAATTTTGTGGATTTTTCCAGTACGGTCTTGTATATTCCCGTCCTGGCCTGTATGACCTGGCGTCGTACGCCCTCTTGTAGTCTAGCTGGGCTGGCCGGGTGGCCTGTTGTGTCTTCCTGGGTCTTTGTGGTATTAGACCCGACTTTCCCCCAGTAGCTCGACTAATAGCTTCTTCTAGGGTCTTTCCGAACAGCACCTTGCCGTTAAACGGAATGTTACAGAGACTCAATTTTGAGGTGCTATCAGCTCCCCAATGTCGCAACCAGAGGGCCCTCTTTGCTGTCACTGCAAAAGCCATGATTTTTGCGAGTAACTTTGTCAGGTCCATAGAGGCTTCTGCTATGAAATCGGCGGCAAGGTCGAATTCTTCCATTGTTTGTATGACTGACTCTGACCCTGTATCTACCTTTAAGGCTGCTTGGGTTCTCGTGGTCCAAACCTTGAGTGCTCTGGAGACTGAGGTTAGGGCAATGGCTGGACGGCACGCTGCACCCGCAGCTGAGTACACCTTTTTCAGGTCTATCCATTGGGTCTTTGAAGGGTGTAGAATCTTGCAATGGTAACGCGACCTGTCGGGCCAGACGTTGTAAGGCCGCACCTATGCCCAGCGGAGAGTCCCAAAGGTCTGCTTCTGGGGTTTTAAAAGGGTACAACCTTGAGAAACGATTTTGTATGTTTTTTTTTTTTTTCTTTTTTTTTTTCCCACATCAGACTAGACCGGGGTGCAATCCGTCAAACATGCTCACGGACCCTTCCGCCCTTCGCTTCCCCCTGTAGTCAATGCATCACTTGTGGCTTCTTATTTCCTTAAATGTTTCTGTATATTTCTCTCTCTTTTTTTTTTTTTTTAACTGCAAAAAGGTAACATATATATTTTTCCTCCCCATCCCACCCTCCCTCCCACCCTCCATCCCTCCCTCCATCTCGTGATTCCACCGTCCCCCTTCCCCTGGTAATCCCCCATAGTTGAATCCTGTTTCCCCCCAACTATCTTATATCACTCTTAAGTTTTCTGCACAACTCCAGGATTTTTTAAATTCTATCCATTTACCCCATTTGTCCCTTAGGTCCCTTAGATCCTTATTGTCTTCCTCCCCTCCAAGTCTCATCCCCTCCCTCCTATGAGTTTCCTCTACTGCATCAATCCACTCCCATATTTGGGGGCTTTCCTTTTCCCTCCATTTCTTGGGTATCAATCGTTTCGCCGCATTAAGAAGATGCGGTATCAGAGTTTTTTTATATTCTTTTATAGGCTCCTCCCCCCCATGGAAGAGGACCACCCAAGGATCTTCTTTGATCTCTTTTTTAGTTATTTCCTTGATTAGGGTTAGAATTTTTTTCCAATATTCTTTGATCTTAGGGCAGTTCCACCACAGGTGGGCCATTGATCCCCTAGTTGCGCAACCTCTCCAACAATCAGCGGACTGCCCTTCTCTATATTTGCTGATTTTGTCAGGGGTAATGTACCATCCAGTAATAAGTTTAAAATTCATCTCGGCCGTTCTCGTATCTGTTGCTGATGAATGGGTTAAATTGAGGATTCTATCTACTATAATTTTATCCCTAGTGCTTTCAAACTCTCTTTCCCATTTTTGTATATAACTGGGCTTCCCCAGCTCTTCCGCCCTCATCAGGAATTTATAAAGTTTTGAAATATTCCCTTTTGCGTGTTCAGCCACACATAGTTGTTCCAATTGAGTGTACTCCTTCTGATCCCTTAATGGGATCGGGAGACTCCTGATAAAGGAGGATAGCTGCAAGTAGCGCCACTCATCCCACCCTGTGAATTCCATCTTAGTTTTAATCTCTTGAAGTGACAATATTTTACCCTTTTGAATAATATCTTTTACCTGGGTTCTATTTTTAATCCAATTCCCACCCTCCCCTTTTAATCCTGGTGCAAAGAATTCATTGTCTTTTAAATCTATTAGTGGTGAGTTATATTTTAGTCCTAACTGTTTGTGTATTCTGTCCCATATCCTTAGTGCTATCCTTGTGATTTCATGTGTGGTGTTATGTAAACTTCTAAAATGTGGTGGATTCCATATTTTTCTACCTAACTGTATCCCTGCCAGTGTACATTCAATATTAACCCATCTTTTCTCCCGATTTTCCCTAGCCCACTCTATTATACGGGATATTACTGACGCATTATAATATTTTCTGATATCCGGGGCCGCTAGTCCTCCCTGTTTTTTTTCCTGTTTTAATACTCGGAGTGCGATCCTATGTTTCTTTTTATTCCATATGTAGTTTAATAACAAGGAGTTGAGTGTTTTAAAATAGGATTGTGGTAGGGCTACTGGCACCATCTGGAACCTATATAAGATTTTCGGCATTAGTATCATTTTTACTATATTTATCCTTCCAAACCATGAGATCGGTCGATTCTTAATTTTTTTGATTTCTCCATTTATTTCATCTAATAGGGGGATATAATTCAATCTATATATATTCTTAAGAGAGTTTGCTAATTTAATTCCCAAGTACTTTATCTCTTTCTGCCAGATAAAGTTAAACTCTCTCTTAATGGATCGTTCTTCATCCTTATTCGTGTTTACATTCAGAATTTCTGTTTTGGACACGTTCATCCTAAAATTGGAGATCTCACCGTATTGTTTAATATTGGCCATTAAAAAAGGCAACGTGGATCTAGGGTCCCTCACATAAAATAAAACATCATCCGCGAATGCGGATAATTTATGCTCTTCTTCTCCTGCTCTTACTCCCTTAATATTTGGGTCATTGCGTATCATTGCCAGCAGTGGCTCCAGCGACAACACAAAAAGGAGGGGGGACAAAGGGCATCCCTGCCTGGTCCCATTTTTCATCTCAAAAGCTGTTGATAGGGATCCATTGACTTTAATCCTTGCTCGGGGATGTTGATACAATATCTTAATCCTCTCCCTCATTCTTGGGCCAATCCCCACATTTTCTAATATTTGCCTCATGAGACCCCAGTCTACTCTGTCGAACGCTTTTTCTGCGTCCACTGACAAGAGTAGACTGGGTGCTCCATTTACTTTAATTTGCTCGAGGATCAATAGTGCTCTGACCCCATTGTCCTTCCCCTCCCTTCCTGGTATGAATCCTACCTGGTCGGGGTGGACCAGGCCCGTCATTATCTCCTTCATACGCTCTGCCAGGATTTTAGCATATATCTTTATATCCACGTTTAACAATGAGATTGGCCTAAATCCCGAGCAGAGCGTATTGTCTTTCCCCTCCTTACCAATAACTGTAATATTTGCTGTCGAAGCCTCTCTGCTTAATTCGTAGTCGGAGCCTAGTCCGTTGAAATAATGGCATAATCTTGGTATCAAGATGGGTCCAAACTTTTGCAGATACCTAGTCGTGAAGCCGTCCGGTCTGGGACTTTTCCCTTTGGCAGAATTTTTTAATGTTCTCCTTATTTCCTCCTCGGTGATAGGCCTATCTAAGTTTTTAGCTATATCGTTGTCTATTCTTGGGAGGTTAGCTTTTCTCAATACTTCCCCTGTACTGGCCTCTTTCTCTCCGGGATTCCAGTTCTTTTGTTTCACATTATACAGATCTTCATAATAGCTTCTGAACTCCTCTGCTATATCTTTGGTATTATATACCAGGTCCCCGTTCTTATTTCTAATTTTTTCTATATAATTCCTATTTCTCTTTTTCTGTACCATTCTGGCTAGGGATTTGCTAGGTTTGTCCCCCCAGATGTATCTCTCTCTTTCGATGCTATATAGTTCTTTCTTAAATTCTTGTTCTGTGAGTACTCTATACTCTTCTCTTTTCAGTGTTAATTTATGCCATATTTCTGTTTTTTGACCTCTTTTTTTATGTTCTTGTTCTAGTTTTAAAATTTCTTTTGCTGTTTCTTTTAACCTCCTTGTTTTTTCTTTCTTTTTCCTGGCTCCCTCACTTATAAATATTCCTCTTATGTACGCTTTGTGAGCTTCCCAAAGTGTGGCCCTGGAGATCCCCTCCAAGTCATTCTCCAAGCAAAACCTTTCTAGTTCCTCCTGGACTCTTTTTACTATATCCTCATCCTCCAGTAAACTTTTGTCTATTCTCCACTCTGGTGGGTTCGTTTTCTGATCAGATATGTTAAGTTTCATAGTTATGGGTGCATGGTCAGATACCGTCGTAGCTTCTATTCCTGTTTCCACTACCCTTTCTAATAGTTTATGATCTATGAGGATATAGTCTATCCTCGAGTAGGTCCCGTGCACAGGGGAATAAAATGTGTAATCTCGGGTTTTGGGGTGTTGTATTCGCCATATGTCTACCAACTGATCATTGTACATTCTTTGTTTCAGTATTTTCAACTGACTTTCCTTTGTCCCCTGTGCACGAGACGTACTGTCGAGTCCATGTTCCATACATAGATTAAAATCCCCCATTAATATCACATGGCCCGTCTCGAATTTTTTTAATTTTACTAGAATTTTTTTTATGAAGCCCGCAGAGTCTACATTGGGTGCATAGATATTGGCTAGCGTATATTCTGATCCTCCCAGTTTTCCTTTCAGGAATAAAAACCTTCCCTCGGGGTCTGTCAATCTCTCCCCCAACTCAAAACGTATCCCTTTTGCTACCCCAATTGTGACTCCTCTGGCCCGCTTTGTTATTGTATCCCCGTAGTACCAAATGGGATGACTGCGGGAATATAATCTTATATTGGATTCCAGTGTCAGGTGGGTCTCCTGAAAAGAAAAAGGCTAAATCCGCCTTGTGATAGTGTAATTCCCTTAGGATTTTATGTCTTTTAGCAGGAGAATTTAAGCCCTTAACATTATATGACAGGAATTTAATCTCTGTCATCTTAAAAAAAAATATTTTTTTTTTGTTTCTTTTTCTTCTATACTTGGGGACGCACCTAGGGGATAGTAAACTGGACAATGTGGAATCAACGAGATGCCCCCCCCCATTCTACCCTCCCCAACCCTCTCTGGTCTCCCTCCCCTCCCCTCCCCTCTCCCCTCTTGGCCTATTATAGGCCTGGGAGCCGTCTTTGGTAACCTCCACTCCCTCACCATCGGCTCCTCTTCCCAGAGGTGATGCCTAAGGATCGCTCCCGGCTGCTTATCCCCTCCTCCCCCCCACCGTCCCCCCCATCCCCTCCCACCTCCCAATTTAATTCTCTAAGATACCCAGCCCGTGAGGTCAGGTGCTATTATATCCATTTTTTGGCAGAACCTCTCAATTTCTTCCGGGTATCTTAAACGTGCAGTTATCCCCCCTTAAATCCGATGAGGCATGCAGGGAAGCCCCACTGATATTTTATATTCTCCGTGCGCAACAGGTCCAAGAGCGGTTTCAGATGTCTTCTCCTTTCTAGTGTTTCTCTTGATAGATCAGAGAATATCTGTATCTCCTTTTCTTTGTATCTAATGGGGGGTATCCCCCTCAACCTTCCCCATATTTCCGCCTTATCAGCATAGTTCTGAAACCGTGCTACGATATCTCTAGGTCCCCTATTCTCGGCCTGTTTGGGGTTTCCTACTCTATGTACCCGATCGAATTTGAGGGGTTTTGCGTCTGCCGGTCTGTCCATCACGGGATTAAATATTGTGTTCATGATCCCTCTTAGGTTTTCTCCCTGCTCTTCAGCCATCCCGCGTATTCTCAGGTTCTGTCGCCTGTTGCGATTTTCCTGGTCCTCCAACTGATATGCTAGGGTTCTTTGGTTGTCTGTCATCGCTTGTACTTGTTTTTTTAATTTATTCAGTTCTTGGTCTTGTTCTTCTATTTTTTTTTCCGTCTCCTCAACTCTTTCCAGTAAGCCTCCTAGGTCAATTCTTACTTTATTAATTTCCGTTTTTATCAGATTTTCTATCCTAAGCAGCATCACATTCATCTCTGTTTTTGATGGAGGTTGTGTGTCCAGTTCTGGGTCCTCTAATCTACTATGGTCATATTCGCTTTCTAGAGTCATCTCTCCTCTAGATCGATTCGCATTTGCTTCCCCTGATTTTTTCTTGTCCGTTTTCTTAACCAATCCGGGGCTTTTAGGGTTCACCTCTTGTGTCATGTACTGCTGTATGGAGCTCGTCCCAACGTTGCTTTTCTGCGTTTTTGAGGCAGCGCCTCTTGTTGACCTGCTCATTTTGAATTTGTTTGTTGGTCTAATTCTCTTCCCCAGTTTGCCACTAGGAGGGGGGGTGCCCAGGCCCTTTCCTGTTTCTATTAATGCCTATTGCTTTTTAATCCCCTACCTCTCCAACTCCTGGGGCTTCTTATATTCTCCTACCAGAGCTGTGACTAGTTATTTAGATCACCCGGGTCATGCTAAGGTGAGTATTACAGATAAGTAATTTTCTGGTGTTACTCAGCGTCCCCTTCTTTTTTTTTGAGATAGTTAATTGTCCACTGCCTTCTATGACTCTCCAGGGGGTCGCTGCTGAGGGTGATATTCGTTTCACTTGGTTATTTATAGCAAGCTTCTCCTTGATCCATCTGGTTTTAAACCTTCACGGTTAAATGTATCTGCCTACCCCCAGGTAGCTAAATTTCCACCAGCATTTCCCTTTGGCAATACAAGCATCCTATTTCACCCTTATGCACCCCAGATTATAGTTAATTATATTATGACCATAAATAAATGTTTTTGTTCATCTCATTTGTGCTCTGCTTCATATCTGCATCATACCTCTATGACCCACTTTTTTTTTAACTTAGCAGCAGCAGATTGACCTTTGAATAACCTTTGAAAATTTGTTGAGAAACACTTCTAAGATAACCGCCAAGGTAGGTGGGAGGGGGGGTGATGAAAATCGGCCCGCCCGGACCCGTCAGATCTCGGCTCTACTGAGCGCCTCACCAGTCCCTTTACTCTCCTCCAGATCAGCTACAGGACAGCGTGTTTCCACATGCTTCGGGGGTGGCTTTGAGGATGGCCTGTGGTCCCGGTCCGGTGCCGTCGCCTCCTCCTTATGTTGCTTCACGCTCCCGCTGTCTCCAGTGCGTGCTCGCTCGGGTCCTAGTCCCCGGGTTCTCCGCCTTAGCTCTCTGGGGCTTCCGGGTCGCGGTCGGGCTAGGATGGTCTCCGATGGTCTCCGGTGTTGTTCACGCCTGACCCCAGCCTCTCACGCTGAACGCCGGCGGGCCATTGGAGTTTCCATCGGAGTCTCGGAGCGACGGACCCCGCTAGCAGCCATGGAGCGTTCCGACACCTCCCTCCAGGCGCACGTCGCGCACGTCAGCACGTCACGTCGCCATGACGGTCTGTGTTGGCTTCCACGATTTTGTATGTTTGTATGTTTGCCCGCTTCTCCGGCTTTTCCCATTCTTCCTCGAACCATTCCCGGATCTCTGGCAAGAGGGGGAAGGTAACCCCTTGTCTCTTCCGGCTAGGAAAAAATCTTTTAATTTTTTCAGGTGGCTGAACATCCTGATCCCAATCAATGGCCTCCTTACGGCTGTGACAAATGATTCAATATATTGAAAATCAAATAAAAATTCTGAGGGCTCTTCAGAGTCCGATGAGTCTATTAACAGCGCCTCCCGGGCAGGTGATTCGTCGCGCACTGGCTGATTGGATCTAGACCTAGGTGATTTGGTGGCTGAGGCTGACTGAATACCCTCTGCCACTGCTTCTTGAATATAGTCTCTAATTCTTCTGGCCTCTGCTTCCCTGTCTGTAGCCACGTCCTTAATGCAGCCGGTGCATAGAAGTTTGCCAGGTTCGGATGGTGCCGAACATGCCCAGCAAAGACCATTGTCTGGGCGGGGTCTTGGTACATTTGGCTCTGCTACAGTCGCAGAGTGAGTGGATTTGCGTGCTGGACTAAAATGGGACTTATGCATTGCCCGAGAGCCAGACGCTTGCGGAGATTTTGAGTGGTGGCGGGACTTTTTTCTCCGTTCATGTCTTATCTTAGGGCTTCTGCTCCTAAAAAGACAACCAAGAAACACTACCTTTAGCTCTTGGTATTGCACTCTTTTACATTATGACCCCTCCTACCTGTCCGGTGACCTTGGTGCATTCTGGGGCTGTGGTAAACTCATGCTGTGTAAAAAAGATACACATATCAGGCGGTGAAGCAATTGATACCAACGCAGTAAGAACAAGCGTGTACCTAAAAAGTCTTTTTTTTTTTTTCTATCTATTTACATACACACATTTTATTCTTTTTTTTTTTTTTTTTTTTTTTTTAAACCTCCTGTTTACCTTTAAGGAGAAGAAAAAGTTCCAGGGTGGCAGCACTTTTTGGTGTCTAAAAAACGAGGATGGAAGTCCTGTTAGGCAGAGTGTTTTTCAGAGGAAGAAAGAAAAGAAAGAGATACCTTTTAAAACTTGCAGCTGACACAATCCTAACACACCCCCCTCCTCAGCTGAAGGCTTACCTAGAGCTTCCTCTCCCAGACAGTGGCAGACCACACTGAGCTTCCTGCCCTGGAGAGTTTTTTATAGCCGATTTGGGGTCCGCCCACGGCACGCCCCGGCCCCGCCCCCTTGTGATGTCACCGCCGACTAGCAGAAAGTGGAGGAGGGAGGGGCGGCGCGCTCCTACGGAGTTCAGAGCTGAGTGAGGAGAGGGAGCCACAGCATGCCCTAACAGACGGACAGGAGCCACACCACAGCCCCTGTTAAAACAGTAAGCTTCCTACAAGCTAAAACGCCCGCAGCTCATGCACCTGAGCGTCCAGTGTCATAAAGGGGCATACCTTTATTACTTCTGGACCTTCCAACCCGAGGAGAGGCTGAACCTGGGTGGGGATGGTTCGGCAGGGGGGTTCTTTTCTTCCTTGTCCCTTGAAATTTTCTTTGTTTGTCTGGAAGAGTCTTAGGTGGTCTGATCGTCCGACCAAAAAAAAGGAACAAGGACTGGGGAGGAGGGGCCCCCTACTTATTAGCTAGGAGAAGGTGGTACTGGTAGACCGGAGGAGGGGATTAACCCATGATGTGCTGACGGGAGGACTGGCCAGGAAAAAGGAATTCATTCAATATACATAATGAAATTCTTTTGTTATAGATGTCATTGAACAATGAACATACAACTGAAAACGAACACAAAACGGATTCAAACAAAATACACAATGCAAACCTCTTGATACAGATTTCATTTTCGTTATTTTGCCATTTTCGTTTTGTCGTTTTTTCCCGTCGGATCGTTCGTTCGTATTTGCGGTCGTTCGTTATGGCTTTGCGGCTCATCCGTTATCCCGTCGTTTTCGTATTTTGGTGCTTTACCGTTTTCGTATGTACACATTATCCCGCGGGTACGAAAATTAACATTTTCGTACGAAAATAACATTCGTACGAACGGGAATGCACATATCTACTAGCTACTGATCCTGCACCCACAAGCTCTTCAGGTCGCTGACCTGCAACTGCTCTGCTGCCTCCAGTCCCAGCCATCCCTGAAGGATCACCTTCCAGCTACTGTGCCAGCTACTGCAACTGTTCCAGGCACTCCTACCTCACTGCTCTCTCGAGCTCACTGTCCTCACTGCAGTGGCTCCTGAACCAGGACTGTAAGAGAGGTCTCCTCCTACAAAGTCAGGCTATACTACCAGGTGCGTTCAGTACATAACACTTGAGTTTAAAGTATATCCAAACTCGAGAACATAAATGCAAGATATTGGAGTTTACCAGTTCTAAGATGTGGTAGTTGCATTAATTTTATTTTTTCTAAGGCATTTTTCTTTATTTCACTTGTCTATTCTTCCAGTAATTTCTATTCTATTTGAAGGCATTTTAACTTTACATAATTTTATTTGCATTTACCATACCAAAAATCCACCATTACTGCAAAAAATATATACTAGTTCTTGTGGTAATTGCAACGATCAGGTTAGGACTGTGTCCAGTAGGCTATACTTGGGATTTGATAAAGATTGTTTCTGGCCATGCCACCATGACCGCTTGTCACACACAAAAATGTTTCATGTTAGAAAACGATTGTACACGCAACTAAAAATAGTCCCCTTTTATGCTGGGGGGAAACATGGCTAGTCCCTGGCCATGCACCACATCCCCCCCACTGATTAAACCAGAAAGAGGATTGCTGGTGGGGTGTCAGTGCCCTATTCCACTGGAATATCTGCCCATCGATGGCCATTATTAGACTATCTTAATAAAATGCATTATGGGCTTTATGTTTTGTATTGTCTTATTTACAATTCTAATTTTATAAAGAATGTATTCAGGAGGGACTCTAGGGTCCTAGTGGGAATCTTCCAAGTCTACAATATTCTGTACATAAGCCTCTCTCTCCAGTAGTCTCGGTTGTGTTGCTTTTTCTGTAAGAAGCAGGTGAGGTTTCCGTTTTATGTTTTATTATAATATTTTGTATGGGTTAGTTCAGGAAGATTCTATCATTCACAATTACATGTTTCTATTAAAAGTTTAATTCGGGAGCTGACAAAAGCATACTACCAGAATCATAGAAATAGTAGTCCATCTAGTCTGCCTTTTTTTTTTTTGTTAACTATATTGTCTATGAATATATTTTAAAAACCGAGGCAAGTCTTGTATTACTTAGGAATAAATTGAGATATATTTTCATTATTAGCAAATTCGTTTTTTGTAACAATCTTAACATACAGAATAAAATATAATTGATGTGATAAAATATGAAATGTTAATTTAATTCACATTTGTTCTCTAAATGTAATTAAGAAGCACACATAGTACAGAAAAAATATTATCATTACCATCATGATCATAGGTGTGCATAGCCTATTGCATTAGGGTGTTCATCTCAAAGCTCAAACACGTATGTGTGTGTTTTCTTGTGTATATACAGTGCGGAAAATAAGTATTTGAACACCCTGCTATTTTGCAAGTTCTCCCACTTGGAAATCATGGAGGGGTCTGAAATTGTTATCGTAGGTGCATGTCCACTGTGAGAGACATAATCAAAAAAAAATGCCAGAAATCACAATGTATGATTTTTTTAACTATTTATTTGTATGATACAGCTGCAAAGAAGTATTTAAACACCTGAGAAAATCAATGTTAATATTTGGTACAGTAGCCTTTGTTTGGAATTACAGAGGTCAAACGTTTCTTGTAGTTTTTCACCAGGTTTGCACACACTGGAGGAGGGATTTTGGCCCACTCCTCCACACAGATCTTCTCTAGATCAGTCAGGTTTCTGGGCTGTCGCTGAGAAACACAGAGTTTGAGCTCCCTCCAAAGATTCTCTATTGGGTTTAGGTCTGGAGACTGGCTAGGCCATGCCAGAACCTTGATATGCTACCACCCCCATGCTTCACAGTAGGGATGGTGTTCTTGGGATGGTACTCATCATTCTTCTTCCTTCAAACACGGTTAGTGGAATTATGACCAAAAAGTTATATTTTGGTCTCATCTGACCACATGACTTTCTCCCATGACTCCTCTGGATCATCTAAATGGTCATTGGCAAACTTAAGACGTGCCTTGACATGTGCTGGTTTGAGCAGGGGAACCTTCCGTGCCATGCATGATTTCAAACCATGACGTCTTAGTGTATTACCAACAGTAACCTTGGAAACGGTGGTCCCAGCTCTTTTCAGGTCATTGACCAGCTCCTCCCGTGTAGTCCTGGGCTGATTTCTCACATTTATAAGGATCATTGAGACCCCACGAGGTGAGATTTTGCATGGAGCCCCAGTCCGAGGGAGATTGACAGCCATGTTTAGCTTCTTCCATTTTCTAATGATTGCTCCAACAGTGGACCTTTTTTCACCAAGCTGCTTGGCAATTTCCCCGTAGCCCTTTCCAGCCTTGTGGAGGTGTACAATTTTGTCTCTAGTGTCTTTGGACAGCTCTTTGGTCTTGGCCATGTTAGTAGTTGGATTCTTACTGATTGTATGGGGTGGACGGGTCTCTTTATGCAGCTAATGACCTCAAACAGGTGCATCTAATTTAGGATAATAAATGGAGTGGAGGTGGACATTTTAAAGGCAGACTAACAGGTCTTTGAGGGTCAGAATTCTAGCTGATAGACAGGTGTTCAAATACTTCTTTGCAGCTGTATCATACAAATAAATAGTTAAAAATTCAAAAAAATTGTGATTTCTGGAATTATTATTTTTTGATTATGTCTCTCACAGTGGACATGCACCTACGATGACAATTTCAGACCCCTCCATGATTTCCAAGTGGGAGAACTTGCAAAATAGCAGGGTGTTCAAATACTTATTTTCCGCACTGTATATAGTATATATATATATACCGATGATTTTCTGTAGATCAGTGGACCATGTCATTAGGGTAGAGATTGGTGATAGTAGGGCAGTGGATGGTGTCAGTAGTTTTTATTTGTATTATTTTATCTTTTAGGAGCCCTGTTTCTCTGACTGAAACTTCAAACTAAAACATACAAAATAAGAGTCACTGCTGATGAGTTACTGTATTCACTTCTAGATGTAAGGTTCAGCTTGAGCTATATAGCCTGTAAACAAAGGTGAAAAGTTAAAAGGTGCACATGCTGGCTAACCAGAATGTTAAAATATTACTATGCAATATTTCATATTTACCTGGCTAGAAGTAGAAAGCAATAAGATTGTATGTTTTGTCTTGCCATAATAAAAAAAGGAAATGATGTAAAAAAAACACTCCACAAATCCCTTTTGAATTATCTCTCAGGTTGAACATATTTGACCTATTTTCATAAATTAAATTTAGTAGTAATGCACAATCTGACCACTGTGACTGATTTCATCCTTCTCGGATTTTCACATTTCTCTAAGTGGAACATGGTGATGTTCGTGGTCTTTCTGATCATCTTTCTTATGACTATTGTAGGAAACAGTCTTATTATTTTGGCAGTCAGAGTAAACAATAAGCTTCAAACTCCCATGTATTTTTTCCTATCTAACCTTTCAGTCCTAGAGATGTGTTATACATCTATAACAATACCCAATATATTATTCTCATTAGCAAGGGGAACCAATGTGATCTCTTTCACTGGCTGCATCATCCAGGTCTACCTATTTACACTCTGTGCCACCACTGAATGCATTCTTCTTGCTTGTATGGCTTGTGACCGATACGTGGCCATCTGTCGACCCTTACACTACACAGTCATCATCAATAAGATGGTGTGCCTGTGTTTGGCAGCACTTGCTTGGCTAAGTGGAATTCTAAACTCAACGATCAACACTGTGTTCACAACAAGTCTTTGGTTTTGTGGTAGAAACTCCATAGAGCGCCTCTACTGTGAGGTTCAACCTCTTATTCGTCTCTCTTGTTCTGACACCCACATAAACAACATATTGGCTACACTTTCAGCTGTTGTGTTTGGCGTCAGCTGCCTCATTTTCATTTTAACCTCCTACATTTTTATTTTGGTGACCATATTCAGAATCCCAAGTAGGGCCAGCAGACAGAAGACTTTCTCCACTTGTGCTTCCCATATTACAGTAGTTGTACTATACTTTGGAGCCCTCATATTCATGTACCTTCTGCCTAACAATGGTTCTTCAGAAAAGCTGGATTCTGCAGTCTCTATGATCTACTCAACAGTCACCCCCATGCTAAACCCTATAATTTACAGCTTGAGGAACAACCAGGTTTTAGAGGCTCTGAAATGTCGAACACACATGTGAAAAAAATGTGAAACATTTCAAAAACCATTTCTTCACAACTAGGCTTGACAAGTAGTGATTAAATAAGTAGATTGTGGCAATTAAGACTCTATTTTAAAGTGCCATTCAGTATCAGTTGAAGTTGTTGAGTGTACTTTTTTTAGTTGTTCACGCAAAGAATGTGAATGCAAAATGGTCATAATATTTTGATGTAAAATCTTCCCTGACCTTGTCTTAAAAAAAGAATAAGAATACAAAAAGCAGAAGTAAGCAGTTAACGTTATTAATGTGAATTTATTTATAGGACTTTCAAAATCCATATCTCTTCCATAGGGTTAGCACAGCACCACTGTGGTTCCTTTGTCTACAGTTGGTTGAACACAGACTTATCCAAAATCTAAACGCAACAGCTGCCGATCGTTATTCTTAAGATTACAAAGCGTGCCTTTTTTTACAGTTAGAAACTGCATTATTTTGATTTTTTTTCTTACAATATATACATTTTAAATTCTCAAATTCTCATTTTTTGAGTAGCGTCATTTACGTACATTCCTATTCCCGGACGACTTACGCAAAAAAATGTAAAAAAATTTGAAACTCGACGCGGGAACGACGGCCATACTTAACATGGACCGTCTAACTATAGACCAGCTAAAAGCTGGAATAACTTTACGCAGCAAAAAGATGACTACAGATGCCGTAAGAGATTGCGAAGGACGATCGTAACTTCGTGGATCGTCGGAAAAAGCTCATTTGCATACCCCGACGCGTAAAACGACGGGAACTCCACCCAGCGGCCGCAAAATTGTTGCAGCGTAGATTCGAAGGCGTACGAACACGTAAGCCAGTCGGATTGAAGCCCGAAGCTGTCGTATCATGGTTTGAGGATTCAAACTAATGATACGACGCGCGTAATTTGAAAGTACTCCGGTCTAACGTGAGATAGACCGGAGTAAGGGCTCTGTGAATCTGGCCCAATATGTTTTATATTAGAAGTCTGAGTTGTTATACTATGTTCCCAATCATTTAAATGTTCTACTTTTAATATGGTTTATAAAAATAAAACTTATTTGTATGTATTTCTTACCTTTTTTAGCTTAGTCTTGTAATTATATATTTAAATGTAAATTGAACTCCTTTTTAAAACAGAGTTCCACCCAAAAGTGGAACTTCCGCTTCAAGCACTCCTCGCCCACTTAAATTTGGCATGTATTTTTTTTTGGGGGGAGTGGGTACCTTCTTTTTAGAGGGACTTCCTTTCCCACTTCCTCCTTTCCACTTCCTGGCGTCCTAGGCGACTACCCCTCTCCCCCTTCCCTACAATCTTCTAAGACACGTTACAGGTTCCAGAAGATTGCCTGGCCAAAAGCAGAGTGCAGTGCATGCCCGGCCGTGAAGCTATAAGCTGTCACGGCTGGGTGCCCACAGTTGCTATGATGGCACCGTAGAGAGGAGGGGAGCGAGGCTCCAGGTGGCTGCATCGCTGGACCATGGGACAGGTAAGTGTATGTTTCTTAAAAGTCAGCAGCTACACTTTTTGTAGACTGCTAGGCTCTGATGAAAAGCTTTGCGATTTGAAACGCGTCAGCCGGCAGTGACCCTCTTCACTTCCTCCATGATCATTTGAAGTGTGGTTTAGGCTCCACATGTTGCAGTCTCTATGGAAAAAGCCTCATACTGTGTATCTTTCTACCACAAATTGTGAGTAGTTTTTTTTATTGTAATCCAATAAAATTGTTTAAACGGTAATACACTAGGGGCCAGATTCTCAGCGGCGCTACGCCTGCGTAAATGTATATGCGCGGCGTAATAGTAAATGTGCGCCTGCGTATCGATGCGCGGTAAACACAGAACCACATACGCGCGTTTTTTTTTTCCGTCTGGGCGGCGAAAATGCATTAAGCTAGCGCGGCGTAGGCGCATAGTTACGCATCAAAAATATTCAGTTCCCATTGAATTAGCATGCAAATATGCAAATGAGGGAGATGCGCGTATTCCCGAAAGTACGCGCGTCCGGCGTTGGCTACTCGTGGTGCGCGTAACTCGAAAGCCTTGAGTAAACATACCCCTCATAAAAGCACGGGTAACTTTGCTCAAGGCCGTGTGCAAGTCAGCTGGAGAGCAACTACAGCAGCACCGTAACGGACTAGCTGAGCAATCACACTTACTGGACAAGACATTCATATGCCAATGATGCCAGGGCCAGCCATGGTCTTATCAATACTAAGGTATGCAGAGGAAGAGGAGCATAGAAGGAGGAGGAGGAGGACGGGGGCACGTGAGAGGATCTACCGAGCGCGCATGAGCCTCTTTGGCATGGGTGATGAGGAGGTGTATCGCATCTTCAGATTCAGCCCTGCTGCCATCCTGGAAATAACCACAGCCCTGCAGGATGACATCACCAGCCAGACATACCGCTCACGTGCACTGCAGCCACTGGTGAAGGTCCTGGCAACACTCCATTTCCTGGCCAGTGGATCATTCCAGCGTACAAGTGGAGTGGTGGCTGGGATGTCACAAACCAGCATAAGCAGATGTGTGCACCAGGTTGTCCCTGCAATCCTCAGACGCATGTCCAACCAGTTCATCAGACCCACCACTGTGCACCTGCGGCAGAAGGCAATGACAGATTTCTACAGAATTGACGGATTCCCACGCACCATCGGGGCCATTGATTGCACACATGTGGCACTCCAGCCCCCCAGTGCCACAGAGCACATATACCGCAATCGGAAGCATTGGCATTCCATCAACGTACAGGTGATAGCCGATGCCAAATACCTCATATGGCACGTCCGTGCCAAAGACCCCGGGTCCAGCCATGACAGCTACATCTACCGTCAAAGCAACATCCCCGAAGATTTTGAGCAGGACATGTATGGGGACAGCTGGCTGGTTGGTGAGTGACATGGGTGGCAGCCATGACTATCCCCTCCCATGATGCACAACAGAAGTGGCACATGCATGACTACCATCCTCCTGTGTTTTCCCTTACAGGTGACTCTGCATATACACTGGGACCCCATCTCATGACTCCTTTCCGGAACCCCCAAACCAGAGGAGAGAGAAGATACAATGAAGCACACATCAAAACCCGTGCAGTGGTGGAGCGCACATTTGGCCTCCTGAAGTCCCGTTTCCGCTGCCTGGATAAGTCTGGGGGGGCCCTATTGTATTCCCCCAACTTTGTGGGTCAGATCATTGGTGCATGTTGTATTCTGCACAACTTTGCCATGCGAAAGGGCCTGCATATTGCCCTACGTGATGACCTGACCCCCCAACCACACAGCCCCCCCCCGCCAGAGGAGACCCCGTCAGCTGATGGAAGAGCAGTCAGGAGTGTCCTCGTGTTACGAATCTTTGACCTTTAAACACACACATACAGCATGGCACACAGACAATGCACGCGTGTACACCACTGATGTCCCTAGATCACACACACCACATGCACATCGCATTGGATTAGCCCAAGTCCAGCATGTAGGACTTGGGAGCAGCAACGCCACGTCAAGGCCCCAATGATGTTGCTGTCCATTCATACACCTTTCACACATCATTCATACAGCCGTGGGGTTAACTTCACCACCACGGCCGAGGGTGACACCCCTTACTTTCAGGAGTGCCACCCTCTCACATTCACACACCATTCACACTGCACCGTGTGCAGTATCCAAAAATATATAAAAAAAAGCTCTTATCCAGAGCATAACAAAAAATAAATAAGCTCTTATCCAGAGCATAATACTAAAGAAAACTCAAATTAATGGGCCTGGCGGGGGCTCTGCCTGGTGCCACGGGTCCTGCCCCTCACTTGCCTGGGGGCAGCCCTAGATGGGGGGGGGGAGCAGGTTGAGGAGGAACATCCCCACGTCCCTCCCTGGCTGCCTGCATGCCCTCCAGGGCAACCGCTATGCGGGTCTGCACAGCAGTCTGCGCCTCGATAGCAAGGCGCAGGGCCTGAACCTCCCCCACAAGTTCTGAGGTGTTTTCCTGCAGCTCCCCCAAGCTGGTCAGCGTTGCTGCGCTGTTAACAGCAACATCCTGGATGGCATCTGTTATATTGTCCGAGGATGCCAGGCTGTCGGCCAGGCGCCTCATCTCCTCCACGACCTCGGCCAGGTGTTTATTTTGCTGGTCCTGCTGTCTGACCAGCTGTTCCGGCAGGACCTGGGATACACCCCTGGTCTTTGACGTCGCCTTGCGGGGAGTGGCAGGGGACCGGGCATAAGGGGAGGATGTTGAGGGGCCGGAGATGAGGGGGGGGGAAAGAGAGGGACTGGAGAGGTTGGAGGGGGACACTGAGGGGTTTGCTACAGGTAGAGGAATAGCCTGGGCTGGTCCGGCCAACCCACCATCCTCCTCCACAACAACATAGAGGGCCTGGTCCTGGACTACCACACCCTCCTCAACCACCTCCTCCGTTGAGGTGTGCCCACTTCCCTCCAAGTCCTGTTCCAGGGGGGCAGCCAGAGGGACTGTATCTTCAGGGGATGGATCCTGATGGGCCCTGGCATCAACAGATGGCCCCGCTCCCTCCTGCACATCTGTGGATGACACAAAAGATGCCCATGTTGGTGGACCCACACACTTGGCACATGTTCCCTTCCACCCCCATACATGTACACAACAGATAGAATAGAAAACACACTTACCTGTCCTCACGGCTGGCTTCTGGGACTCATAGCCCCCAACTCCCTCTACCTGCTCCGTCTGCAGGCAGCGGGCAACCACCTTCTCCTCCTCAGTCAGGCGGACAGGGCAGGGTGGGCCCCCTCCAGTGCCCCTGGCATGCCGAGCTATGGCAGCCAGCTTGCCCTTCACATGACGCCGCAGGTCATTCATTTTCTTTTGAATGTCCTGCGGTGTCCGGACCTCATGAGAGAGGGCATTGACCTGGCACGCCACCCTCATTAATATCTGATCCCTCCGGGACTTGCTGGTCCGGGCACTGTCAGCACCATGGAGCCGCGAGTCATACTTCTCCATGGCCCGTATGACAATGGCCCTCTCCTCTGGGGAGAAATTCTTCTTCCTCCTCTCCTTAACAGCAGTTGCCATCTTGTCCAGCACAAACTTTCGCCGTCACTCTCTAAAAAATGGGAGACGTTTGCGCTGCACGGGCGCATGTGTGGGCGCATTATATACCCTGCGCCGGCGCATCGTAGGGAGGCTTTGCGCATGCGCAGAAGGCATCCACGTCACGGCGCGGGTCAACCACGTCATGGCGCGGGTCATCCATGTCACGGCGCATGCTCCGTTCGTCCCGGCCTGCATTTGCATGGGGTCACGCTTCATTATAATGCAACACGCCCACTTCCCTCCTACTTTGGAGTTGCGCCGGATTACGCCCATGATTTTACGCGACGCAGGCGCATCTTGGAGCGCATTTACTTAGGGAATACGGTACTTGCCACTCCGTGTTACGTCGGCGTAGTGCAACGCCTGCATAATTAGCCGCGCATCTACGAGAATCTGGCCCTAGGTTGGTGCGCCTTTGTTGTTTTTTTGTCTTTTACACTTTTTGTAGCTGCTGACTTTTAATAAACTAAAAACGGGTGGAACTCCGCTTTAACATTTGCTGAGAAGTAAGAAATTTAGAGTGATTAAATAATTGATTTAAATTAATGTATAAATGATAATATTACTGTACTACTACTTCAATTTACTAAGTGCAAGAGAATATTCCAGTTACAAAATGCATTATTTAAATATTTTTATTTACCTTTAAATTCTAGATTTATGTTTTTGAAAAGAGATTGACTACATTGTTCCAATATTTACTTACAATGTGAAATTATTAAATTCACATATTACATTTTAATTCCACACTATTCATGCAAATATTTCATTTTTCTATTTTAAATAAATGCAATCTATGAAAAATAAAAACTATCATTATGGGTTTCTTATATATTAGTTTTTTTTCCCCCACAATTTAAGTTTTATTCACATGGTTTTCCATAAGTGCTTAACCACTTAAGACCCGGACCTTAATGCCGCGTACACACGATCACTTTTTGTGATGAAAAAAAATGACATTTTTAAAAATGTAATTTAAAATGATCGTGTGTGGGCAAAACGTCATTTTATGTCTTCTGAAAAACGACCAAAAAAAAAAAAATTCGAACACGCTTACATTTTTTAAAAATGTCATTTTTTGTGTCATAAAAAATTATCGTGTGTGGGCAAAACAACGTAAAAAATGACGTTTTAAACCCGCACATGCCCAGAAGCAAGTTAGGAGACGGGAGGTAAAACTACCATTCATAATGGAGTAAGCACATTCATCACGCTGTAACAGACAAAAAAGCAGGAATCGTCTTTTACTAACAAGTAACCAGCTAAAAGCAGCCTCAAGGCAAATAGAACTTCCCCTTTAGAGTGCCATCACTTTGTTCATAATTTTCCAAAAATGATGGTGTGTACGCAATGTCATTTTTGAAAATGAAGTTTGAAAAATGTTGTTTTTTTTCATGAAGAAAAATGAAAAAAAAATTCATCACAAAAAGTGATCGTGTGTACGAGGCATTAGTCAGCTAAAGGACCAGGTTTTGCCAGGCCAGGTTTTGCGATTCGGCACTGCGTCGCTTTAACAGACAATTGCGCGGTCATACGACGTGGCTCCCAAACAAAATTGGTGTCCTTTTTTTCCCACAAATAGAGATTTCTTTTGGTGGTATTTGATCACCTCTGCGGTTTTTATTTTTTGCGCTATAAACAAAAATAGAGCGACAATTTTGAAAAAAATTCAATATTTTTTACTTTTTGCTATAATAAATATCTCCCAAAAATATATATAATTTTTTTTTTCCCTCAGTTTAGGCCGATACGTATTCTTCTACCTATTTTTGGTAAAAAAATCACAATAAGCGTTTATCGTTTTTTTTTGTGCAAAATTTATGGCCGCGTATATACGATCGGTCCATCCAATGAGAATGGGCCAACGGACCATTTTCATCGGGTCACCGCTGAAGTGGCCTGATAGTCTGATGTGCGTACACACCATCAGTTCAAAAACCGATCGTGTCAGAACGCGGTGACGTAAAACACAACGACGTGCTGAAAAAAACAAAGTTCAATGCTTCAAAGCATGCGTCGACTTGATTCTGAGCATGCGCAGGTTTTTGAACCGATGCTTTTGCGTACTAACGATCGGTTTGGACCGATGGTCAGGTGTCCATCAGTCCGATTTTAAAGCAAGTTTTAAAACTTTGGTCCGAAGGACAACAGACCGATGGGCCATACACACGGTCGGTTTGGACTGATGAAACTGAACTTCAGTCCATTTTCATCGGTTTAGACCAATCGTGTGTACGCTGCCTTTAGCGTTTCCAAAATAGGGGATAGTTTTATTGCATTTTAATTTTTTTAATTTTTTTTACTACTAATGGCAGATTTTTTTTTTGTGACTGCGACATTATGGAGGACACTTCTGACAATTTTGACACATTTTTGGGACAATTGTAATTTTCACAGCAAAAAATGCATTTAAATTGCATTGTTTATTGTGAAAATTACGTTTGCAGTTTGGGAGTTAACCACAAGGGGGTGCTGAAGGGGTTATGTGTTCCCTAATGTGTGTTTACAACTGTAGGGAGGTGTGTCCGTAGGTGTGATGTCATCGATTGTGTCTCCCTATAAAAGGGATCACGCGATCGATGACGCCGCCACAGTGAAGAACAGGGAAGCCGTGTTTACACATGGCTCTCCCCGTTCTTTAGCTCTGGGGACCGATCGCCGCACTCCAGCGGCAATCGGGTCCGCGAGTCCCGCACTCCCGGAGCTTTGGACTGGGTCAGGGGCGCGCCGCTGCGACCCACAGGTGGGTACTAGTACAGGACGTACCTGTACGTGGATGTGCCCAGCCGTGCCATTCTGCCGACGTATATGTGCAGGAGGCGGTCCTTAAGTGGTTAAAAGTTAGAAAATATTTGCGTTAAGAGCTTTAAAACTAAATAAAATAACGTGTTAAGTAATGTGTCAAGTTTTAATATTAATATTGTATTTCCACTACAGCTGCCACTAAGTTTGCTTTTAAATGGCTAATTTATCATTTTTAAATGTTTATATAATTTCTATTAAAACAAACATGTAATTAACAAAAATACATTCTAAATAATTAATCTTATATTATTCTAATCGGTGTGCACTTATTTCATTCCTATTTTAAATAAATCCAATTTGTAAAACCTATTATTTTGCATTTCTTCCCTCTTGTAGTTTCAGTCTTGTTAATATATGCATATAATTAAATTGATTAAATGTTTATATATTTTTTTATGTATGAGAAATTATAAATATTACAGTGTGCTTAGAGTTCTATTATGAGATGATGTTTAAAATGTTATATGACTAAACATACTGGTAACTATATTTTTAATCATAAAACTTTTGAAATTACAGCTGAACTTTAGGTAGGCAACTTAATTCATCGTTAAAATAAATAATAATATATATACAGTGTCTCACAAAAGTGAGTACACCCCTCACATTTTTGTAAATATTTTATTATATTTTATGTGACAACACTGAAGAAATTACACTTTGCTGCAATGTAAAGTAGTGAGTGTACAGCTTGTATAACAGTGTAAATTTGCTGTCCCCTCAAAATAACTCAACACACAGCCATTAATGTCTAATCCGCTGGCAATAAAAGTGATTACACCCCTAAGTAAAAATGTCCAAATTGGGCTCAATTAGCCATTTTCAATCCCCATTGTTATGTGAATCTTTAGTGTTACAAAGTCTCAGGCGTGAATGGGGAGCAAGTGTGTTAAACTTGGTGTTATCGCTCTCACTCTCTCATACTGGTCACTAGAAGTTCAACATGGCACCTCATGGCAAAGAACTCTGAGGATTTGAAAAAAATAATTGTTGCTCTACATAAAGATGGCCTAGGTTATAAGAAGATTGCCAAGACCCTGAAACTGAGTGGGAGCACGGTGGACAAGACCATACAGCGGTTTAACAGGACAGGTTCCACTCAGAACAGGCCTCACCATCCATAGTCGACCAAAGAAGTTTAGTGCATGTGAGCAATTATATCCAGAGGTTGTCTTTGGGAATGAGTGCTGCCAGCATTGCTGCAGAGGTTGAAGGGGTGTGGGGTCAGCCTGTCAGTGCTCAGGCCATACGCCGTACAATTCATTAAATTGGTCTGCATGGTTGTTGTCCCAGAAGGAAGCCTCTTTTAAAGATGATGCACAAGAAAGCCTGTAAACAGTTTGCTGAAGAAAAGCAGACTACGGACATGGATTACTGGAACCATGTCCTGTGGTCTAAAGGGACCAAAATAAACCTATTTGGTTCAGATGGTGTTAAGCGTGTGTGGTGGCAACCAGGAGTACAAAGACAAGTGTGTCTTGCCTACTGTCAAGAATGGTGGTGGGAGTGTCATGGTCTGAGGCTGCATGAACCCTGCCGGCACTGGGGAAATACAGTTCATTGAAGGAACCATGATTGCCAACATGTACTGCAACATACTGAAGCAGAGCGTGATCCCTTCCTTTGGAGACTGGGCCATGGGGCATTATTTCAACATGAAAATTACCTATTGAGCATCTGTGGGGCATCCTCAAATGGAAGGGAGAGGAGAGCAAGGACTCTAACATCCACCAGCTCTGTGATGTCATCATTTAGGAGTGAAAGAGGACTCCAGTGGCAACCTGTGAAGCTCTGGGGAACTCCATGCGCATAAGGGTTAAGGCAGTGCTGGAAAATAATGGTGGCCACACAATGGGCCAGATTCAGGTAGATGGGCGCTTCTTTACTGTGGAGTAACGTTTCTCCTTTACGTTACTTCGGCGAAACTTTAGCAGCAAGTACTGTTATTCACATAGCACTTGCTCCTAAAGTTGCGGCGGTGTATCGAAAATGAGCCGGCGTAATTCAAATTGGGCGGGTAGGGGGCGTGTATTATTATAACTAGGCGCGATCCCGCGGCGAACGTACTGCCATGCGTCGACTGTCAGTGCGCATGCTCCAAATTCTGTCAGTGAACGTCAATGACGTCAATCCCCATTCACGGACGTTTTACGCAAACGACTCGATTTTTTTTTTTCGACGCGATGACGACGGCCATACTTAACATAGGATACTCCACTAGGGGGCTGCTTTATCTTTACGCCGCGTATCTCTTACGTAAACGTCGGAAAGTCACTGCGTCGCGCCCGAATACGATCGTGAATTTCCGATTCCCGCTGACTAACATATTCTCGGCGTTAATCAGCGGGAACGCCCCGCGCGCCATTTTTAAAATTGAAGTTACGATACGACGGCGAAATACAATTACGCCGCTCGTATAGAAACTCCAACCCGGCGTTTCTTGTTTTCTGACTAAAGAAAACAGAAACGCCGGCTCAAAGTGAAAGTTAGGCTGGAGTATCACTGATACTCCAGCCTAACTCTACCTGAATCTGGCCCAAAATATTGACACTTCGAGACAAATGTGGACATTTTCACTTAGGGGTGTACTCACTTTTGTTGACAGGGTTTAGACATTAATAGTTATTTTGAGGGAACAGCAAATTGACACTGTTATACAAGCTGTACACTCACTACTTTACATTGTATCAAAGTGTAATTTCTTTAGTGTTGTCACATGAAAAGATATAATAAAATATTTACAAAAATGTGAGGGGTGTACTCACTTTTGTGAGAGACTGTATACAGGCATACCCCACTTTTAAACCAATGAGCTAGATTCAAGTACTTTTGTCCATGAACATAAACAATTTTATTGTCAGAAAGATCTTTAAACCATGAGATTGTACCTGCACTTTGC
Source organism: Rana kukunoris (assembly GCA_029574335.1). Classification (NCBI taxonomy): domain Eukaryota; kingdom Metazoa; phylum Chordata; class Amphibia; order Anura; family Ranidae; genus Rana; species Rana kukunoris. Next base: position 150,466,806 of record CM056057.1, read on the forward strand.
ACAGCCATCTTTTGTCACTCTAATTCAGAGCAATCAGTGAGATAGGAACTAGGCCCGGCAGACTTAGTGAGATAAGCCCAGTGCATAAATAGGCCCAGACATACGCCCTTCCATTGCAAAAGTACATCGATTTTTTTCCCTCCCTGAAGCAAGGTGCTTTTGTTCCCTTGTCTGTTGCTGTTTGTAGGTTTGTGTTGTGCCGGTGTGTTCCATTATTTTGAGGGCCATCACCCAATTTATATACACACATACATATATATATTTAAAAAAAATGTTGATAATAATAAAAAATATAATTATAATACTATTTAAAATATTAAATATATATTAGATATAAAAAATACAATTATATATTTATTATATTAACTAATTTAAAATATATGAAAAAGGGGGGTGGAAGGGGGGTTTGGGACTTTACACGAGGCAATGGGTTAATTACCTCCATCCCTGGTATTTGTTATAGAGAAAGGAGCAAGCGGGACTTTAAATGAAGCATTTGCGGGAAAGGTTTGCATTAAGTTGGGGGATATAAATAATTGTAAAAAATCTGGAATACATTAAATATTTGAAGAAAATAGATAAACATATGTAGTTCACAGATTGGTTGGGGGAAAGGTTTATATAGGCAGTAACCCAAGTGTATACACTAATTACTGCAGTACAGTTTGTTGTACCTTTTGTTTGTATACACTTGGGTTACTGCCTATATAAACCTTTCCTCCCACCAATCTGTGAACTACATATGTTTATCTATTTTCTTCAATAGTGCAATATAGTCATGTACGGTGCATTATGTGAAAGCAATAAAATATTTAACGTATTCCAGATTTATTACCATTATTTATATCCCCCAACTTAGTGCAAACCTTTCCCGCACATGCTTCCCGCTTGCTCCTTTCTCTATGATTTAAAATATACACTAAACAGAAAAAATGTCTATAAAATATATATTTAGCCATTAGGGTGAAAAGAGCCACTGCCAAGTAAATGGAGTGTTGCCAGTACCTTGCCCAGTGGCGGTCGGCAGATCCTCTCCTGTGCCCTCCTCCATGCCCTCCTCTGTGCCCTCCTCCTTCTGCGCTCATCTAAAGTCAGTAGTATAGCTATGAGCATGGATGCCCCTTGCAGGGTGGCATACAGATTGTTGTCCTGCAAGTGTGGCTGCTCAGCTCGTCCCTAACGGTGTTGCTTTTGCTGACATGTAGACGGATTGTCTAAATTTAAGCAAGCTTTTATAAGGTCTAATTTTAGACAGGATGTGCAGTTGACGCGCACAGGGCATAGCCTGCACCGCACAAACTTACTTTTGTGGCTCGGCGTATCTCCCTCATTTGCATATTTGCATAGGAAATCAATGGTGTGGACGGAATAAATGTGCCTCTAGACGGAATAAATGTGCACCTAGGATGTGCAGGCGTAGGCAAGTTAGGCCGGTCGGGAATAGCCTATTTTGGTGCGTATCTAGTTCTGTAGGTATGGTGCATAGATATTCCGGCGCAAATTTAGACTTACACCGAGATACTCCGATGTAAGTGCTTTGTGAATCTGGCCCAGAAAGTTTGAAAAACCCTGCTCTAATTGATAAAAGAACCAACTAACTAGCAGCAGTATGTAATACTTTCCATTATCTTACATGTTGTATTTTTTTTGTGGGCATTTTGATAAATGTTAGTGTTTTTAAGTAATAGTGATTACAGACATACCCCACTTTTAAGTAAAGAATGGGGATTATTTACTATCGCTGGAAAATGCAAAATCAGGCTCACTTCTGCATAGAAACCAATGAGCTTCTAACCCCAGCTTGTTCAATCAAGCCTGGTAAAAAAAAAAACTGGAAGCTCATTGGCTTCTGTGCAGAAGTGAGCCTGATTTTGCACTTTCCAGCTTTAGCAAATAAACCCCATTGTGTACTTAAAAGTGGGATATGACTGTATTCTCAGAACTTGCCCTACTAATTGCAACAAAAACAGTAGTTCTGTAAATATACTATTAATCTGCATTTTATTTTGACTTAGATGCTAAATACTCTCTTGTATTCATTGAAGGCTTCAGGATGATTATATAACATTTTGGACCAAATATACAGCACAGAAGTCCAAAACTAGACATCAAGATGGCAAAAATCTCAACTGAAACAATATATTTGCCTTTTGTGCTGAGATAAGCTGGAATAAAAGTGCACCAAACACTAAGGAAGGTCAGCATACTAAAGGTTATGTATTTGGCTTCATTGAAACGATCTGGTAGGTTCCTGGCTAGGAAAGCAACCACAAAACTTATGATAGCTAAGACGCTCAAATACCCTAATGTACAGTAAAACATTACAGTTGAACCCTCGTTACATTCTAGAAGGATGGTGCCAACCAAGACTTGGTAGTTATGTTCCAGGAAAGGTGGAAATCTAGCCAACCACACCAAGATGATAATCATCTGAAAGGAAGTGGAAATCGTGACAATGAGGATGGTTGTTCTAAGACCAAGCCATACCCTCAAATTGCTCCCCGGTTTGGTAGCTTTAAAGGCAATGACAACTATGATAGTTTTGGCCAAGATACATGAAACACAAAATGAGAATGTAACTGCAAAAAGAAATTGTCTGAGAGTACAGGTCAGTCTAGTAGGGTAACCAATGAACATCAAGGAGCAAAGAAAGCAAAAGTTTAGGGAGAGAAGGATAAGGTAGCTGAGGTTCCGGTTGTTGGCTTTCACCACCACTGTGTCACGGAACTTTAGGAATATGTACAGAACAATCAAAGTGATGATGGAGAACAAAATGGAGAACAAGGCCATCACTTGACCAAGGGGCTCTTCATAAGAAAGGAACTCGACGACTTTAGGAATACATTCAGTTCTTCTGCTGTTGGGCCACTGGTCTTCTGGGCAGACATAACAAGCAACATAATCTGCAAAGAAGGGTTAGAATTGCTCAAATTTATACTGGGAGAAGTATGTAGGCTGCCATTATTGTCTTAGCTAGTAGCATGGCTTCATTTCTTTACTTAACAAGACAATAGTACAGACAACGACATTTCAGAATGGTGAACTTTTTCTTGGGTTATTAAAGTTAAAATAAAATTGGTTTCAAACTAAGGTTGCCCTGTTACTTATATCCAGTACACATAAAATTGTTAAATGAAATAGGGACTTAGGAGCTATTAGGGATAAAGGGAAGCAGAACCAACATTGTCTAGTAGTAATATTGTGATTATGACATTGCAGTCAAAATCAAAAGCATAGGGAACTTGACACTGTCAAATAAGTGGTACTAACAAGGAAGAACTAGAAGAATTTTTTACAACTAATTAGGTTAATCAGCAACTGTGAGTAATATAATTATATAAAAAGAGCTAGACAGTCAGAGGAGTTGATTTGGTAATGGCAAAAACAGTATTCACTTTTCAAGGGAAGCTGCATTTTTTGCAAAGGAATTTTCCCCACTGCTTAATTAATGAAGTGAAGTTCTACTGATGTCCATCATCCAATCATGTGCAAGCAAAAATGCTGTATTTTTCTATTTCCCTTTGGTATTCTTTGCAAAGTTAAGCTCTGGGTAAAATGCCCTTGCACAGTGCAACTTCCCCTTACAAAGTGAACAGCCTACTTGCCTTTAGTAAATTAATACCAGATTGTTTTATAAGTAGAGGCCGAGGTTCATCAATCTGTGAAAAGCAAAACATCTTAAAAAAGTTGAAACAGGGCCATATTTACCACAGTGTAGCATCCTCTCTTCTTTTAACTACACTGTAAATGTTTGGGAACTGAAGAGACAAGTTACTGGAGTTTTTGGGAGATGGATGTTGTTCCATTCTTGCTTGATAAAGCAGTTAAACTGCTCAACAGTCCTGGGTCTTCTCTGTTGTGTTTTTCTTTTCAAATGTAGCCAAATATTTTTAATTGGTGAAAGGTCTGGACTGCAGGCAGGCCAGTTAAGCACCCGGACTCTTCTACTGTTGTCATAGATGAAGTATTCAGTTTAGCATTGTTCTGCTAAAATATGCAAGGCCTTCCCTGAAACAATGTTGTCTAGTTTGAAGCATATGCTGCTCTAAAACCTGAAGCAATCGCGATGCACTCTTGTCACCCGGGCACAGTGCATCTCAGATCAGCAGGATGGCTCTGTGATTGGTGTCCAATCACAGCCATCAAGTGATGTAAACACAGAGCCAGTTGCTAGGCAATCGGCTCTCCACTAATCACACAGAACTTGTCGGTGAGAAAAGGAGAGGGATCGCTGCAGCCCAGCTGGTGATCAATGAGTATGAGCTGTTTTTTACTCACTGATCACCAGTCCAGTGTCCCCACAATGTAAAACACACACACAGTAAACACATATGTCCCCCAAAACACATGTCCCCATACACACATGTCCCCACATAGTAAAAACACATGTCCCCATAAAGTAAAACACCTGTCCCCCACATATGTAACAGTAAAATCACATGTCCCAATGATCATTTGCACACATATGTCCGTGATCACCTGCGCACATCTGTACATGATGATTTGCGTATATCTGTCCGTGATCACACAAACCAATTATTATACACTTAACCGGAATTGTTTTACCAAAAACGTGTAGCAGAATACATTTTGGCTTAAATTTATGACAAAATTCGATTTTATTGGATTTCTTTTAAAATAGAATAATGAAATATTCTTTTCCAAATTTCCGCTCTTTTTTCGTTTATATCGTAAAAAATTTAAAACAGAGTCATAAATAAATACCACCAAAAGAAAGCTCTATTTGTGCGAACAAAGTTATAAAAATTTCATTTGGGTATAGTGTAGCATGACCGCGCAATTGTCATTGAAAGTGCGAGAGCACTGAAAGCTGAAAATTTGTCTGGGAAGGAAAGGGCAGAAAGTTCCCGGTATTAATGTGGTTAACTTGCATTTTTGGATGGCTAAGCAAACTGTGTTCACAGACAGCAATTTTTGGAAGTATTTTTGAGCCCATGTAGTGATGTCCATCGTAGAATCATGCCTGGTTTTATGCATTGCCATCTTAGGGCCCAAAGGTCATGGGCATCCAATATTGCGTTGCGGCCTGATCATTTTTGCACACAGATTTTTCCATATTCTCTGCAACTTTTGATGATATTATGTACTGTAGATGATGAAGTATTTAAAGTCTTTCTAACTTTATGTTAACCACTTAACGCCCCGCCGCACGCCTATGTACATCCACAGAAGGGCACGTACAGGCAGATGGGCATATATTTACGTCATTGCCTTCTAGCGGGTCGGGGGTCCGATCGGGATCCCCTCCGCTGCGTGAGGCGGGCGGCTTACCTCCCGGAGCGATCTGACTCGAGGGGGCGGCGGTTTGTTTCTGTCCGCCCCTCGTGATTGCTCCCAGCCAATCCTGTGCGCTGCCGCTGTGTCACTTCCTCTGCCTGTAAAATGTAAACATAGGCAGAGGAAGTGATGCAGCTCTCATCTTGGCGGTATTTTCAAACCGCCGGGATGAGAGAAGAGTCACAGTAAGTCTGCACCAACACTACACTGACACCAGTACACCCCCCCACCCCCATGTCACAATGTCACTGAATGCAGTGATCATATATGTACTGATCACTGCATTTAGTGTCAGTGTGACAGTTAGTGTGACAGGCAGTTAGTGTTAGGTTCAGGGTAGCCCCGTACCCCCTAATAAAGTTTTAACCCCTTGATCACCGCCCTAGTTAACCCTTTCACCCCTATTGCCAGCATCACTAAGCGATCATTTTTCTGATCGCTGTATTAGTGTCGCTGTTGCCGCTAGGTAGCTAATTTTTTTTATTGCGATTTTTTTTTACTAAAGACATTTGGCTGAATACATTTTGGCCTAAATGTTTGACTAACATTTAGTTTATTAAATTTTTCTTATAACAAAAAGTAAAAAATATTGGCCCAGATTCACAGAGCAATTACGCCTGTCTAACTGGTGTTAGACAGGAGTAATTTCAAATTTCGCGCGCCGTATCACTAGTTTGAATCCTCAAACCATGATACGGCGGCTTCGGGCTTCGGGCTTGGATCCGAGAGGCTTACGTCTTCGTAAGCCTTCGGATCTACGCTGCAATATTTTTGCGGCCGCTGGGAGGAGTCCGTGTCGTTTTCAGCGTCGGGATATGCAAATGAGTTTTTACGCCGATCCACGAAGATACGAGCGGTCTTCGCAATCGCTTTCGTCTACTTTTTTCTACGTACTGTTAGACCAGCTTTTTGCTGGTCTAACGGTGCGTAGCCCATGTTAAGTATGGCCGTCGTTCCCGCGTCAAATTTAAATTTTTTTTTTTTTTTACGTAACTCGTTCGGGAATAGGAATGTCCGTAAACGACGCTACTCAAGAAAAAATGACGTAACGACGTGATTTCGCGCAATGCACGGCGGGAAATTTCTGAACGGAGCATGCGCAGTTCGATCGCCACGGGAACGCGCCTATTTTAAATGCTTCACGCCCCCTACTCGCGTAGATGGCTTGCGCCGGGAGAAATACACTACGCCGCCGGCGTTTACTGGACAAAATCTACCGGGATTCCACGTAGAGCCAGGTAAAATACGGCGGCGTAGTGTATTTCTGATACTCTACGCGAATCTAATTGTATCTGAATCTGGCCCATTGTTTTTTTTCCAAAAATTTCTCTCTATTTTTGTTTATAGCGCAAAAAATTTAAATCGCAGAGGCAATCAAATACCATCAAAAGAAAGCTCTATTTGTGGGGAGCCACGTCACACGACTGCGCAATTGTCTGTTAAAGCGACGCAGTGCCGAATTGTAAAAACGCCTCTGGGCATTTAGAAGCATATTGGTCCGGGGCTTAAGTGGTTAAGGAACATTATTCTGAAATTCACAATATTTAGATGCAGCTTTTCACAGATTGGTAAACCTCTGCCCATCTTTACCACTGAAACACCCTGACTCTATAAAATGTTCTTTTTATACCCGATTCTGACCTGTTGCCAATTAACCTAATTAGTTGCAAAATGTTCTTCCAGCCCTTCTTTGTTAGTATCACTTACTTGATCAGCTTTTTGTTGTCCTGTCCCATGACTAATATCTAGGAATAAAGTTCCTACAACAGAGTGCTAAAAAGGTCCAGGCATGTCCAGATCCAGGCAGTGTGACTTTACAAAACATCTTTATTAATAATTATAGTATTCAACAATCAAAATACAGTATCAAAAAAGCAGGGGCATCCCTTTGGGTGAATGCTATATTTAAGAAGGGGCATGTCTATTAGGTGTTGTTTTTAATGGTATTGACAACTTTGTCAATCCTTTTAATGTTGTGGGTTGTTGGATAAGGGCCAGAAAAATCTGGAGTGCTTTTTTGATACTGTAATTTGATTGTTTAATACTATAATTATTAATAAAGTAATTTCCAAATTATTGAATTCTGTTTTATATAGATTTTACACAGTACCCTAACTAATTTAAATTAGGTTTGTAGGTTGTATTTTTATCTCACAATAAAAGTATAATAATCATATCATAATCATAATAATAATTTGATTGTAACAGATGGGCAGTGAAGCATGTCCCAGAATCCTCACTTGTTCCGTTGGAGATGGTCCCTTCTGGACATAGTTTACAGTTGTAGCAGCAGGCAGGTTGACCCTTCATTGGTGCCTTCCAGTAGCCTGGCAGACAGACCATACTGCAGACTGAGGATGGAACCTTAAATAAAAGAGCCACATACATTTTTGAAATTATGCTTTGCCTTGATCTTTACTTTTTTGATAAGACCATTTTTTGAACATTTGGATACAATTTACCTTCCCTTGTCCCCCAGCCCAGTAGATGGCACTCTGATTAATGTAGAGTTTTTCACTGCTGTTGATGTGTTCATTAAAGATCCCGACCTTCACATGTTGCCCTTTGTTTCCATTTATATGCCAGTTCAAAATGTCAAAATACCCATAAATGTCTCCATTGGCATCAAATGACACTTCATCCCCAGCTGTGTTTATGAAATAAACTCTCTTCAGATAATAAAGGAGCTATTGAAGAAATAAATTAAAATGTGGTACACATTACATAAGTAAAGTTAACACAAACCAAATTTATTGGAAGTAACATAACCCATAGATATGAAGAAATATAAGTAATGAGAAAACTTATCTTCCCTATATTTAAACAATAAATGCATAAATAATTATAAAAAATATATTTGTGTTGAAAGCTTAATTTCTTTGACTCCCTACATTAGTTCAAAAGCAGTCAAAGTGTATCATTTTGGTTTCATTATAATTTTCTAAAATTAGCATGTCACTCAAGAAACAAAAGGTTCATTATAAAGGGAGTTAGAAAAAACCTGATTACCATTATGAGGAACTCCCACCATCACTGCTGTATTTTATACCTTTTAAATATTATCAAGGGTGGCTAAGTGGTTAGCAGCCCTAGGGTCATCAGTTCAAATTCCAACAATGATACTACCTGCATGGAGTTTGCATGTTCTCCCTGTGTGGGTTTACTTTTGGTACTTTGTTTTCCTCCTACACTCCGAAAGACATGCTGTTAGGTTAATTCGCTTCTATCTAAATGACCCCTAGTATGCATATGTATGAATGTGAGTGAGGGACCTTAGATTGTAAACTCCTTGATGCCAGGGACTGATGTGAATGTACAATATGTATAATTATATATGTAAAGCTCTGTGTAAACTGATGGTGTTAAAAAAGTTTTTGAAATAAAATAATAAATAAATAAACATAAGAAACTGGAACACGCAAAGGTGGGAAGACACATCTAAAATTCCCACTGTGTATTTGTCTTTAATAAATCAACCTCAATGCATTTTGAAATGACCATTTCTGACAAAGTAACAACATAAAAGTTAGAAGCCAAGGACAGAGAGCTGTCACCCTATACCAAGAAGTGCCTGAACAAGAACCTTTGTGATAGAATTATTTAAACTGAAGATGAGATTTAAAAATATAAAAATTACTTTTGAAAATACATTAACATTTAAAGCTCTCAAGTTGTGGTATTCAACAATCCACATACTGGTGTTCATATGTCACATGATTTACCTGTTACAGACATCTATATATACCTGCCAGGGTTGTATATTCTTCATATCAGCACAAAATTTGCTTGTAAAAAGACTTCCATCAGGTTTACAAAACAGTAGGTTGTGAAGAGCATGAACAATGGCATAGAGAGCATTGTGGGCCATATATACAGCTTGTGATCTCGGGTCATGGAATTCTGTGACATCATCAGTTACTATTTTTTCTAAACCTGTACATGTTTGATTGTCGTCATACGGTTTTAATATGCTACTGTTCCAAACATCAGCAGTCCCTTTGCACTTGAACAATGTCTCCCAGAATTGCCACATAGACAACATTCTTGGATAAGCAGACGGATGAAGAGTCTGGAGGAAACTGGAGAAATTTGGGAGAACTTTTCTACTCTTGGCAATCCCTATAGAGCCATTAAGTAACTTCCAGAACTTGATATACTGGGTCAATGGTGTGGTGTACCAAGATTCTATTCCCACCCATACTTTGCCTGTGAGGTTCTGCTGAAGGATTTCCAAAAATATGATGGTAACATCTGCAGGGGAACAATAGAGAACGATTACCCTTGATGTTGACCTATTGATGCTTGCTACTAACCCTGCCATTCTTGGATCAGTGAGACCAAATGAAATGGTTTCAAAAAATGAAATACAAATCCCATTAGTAGCAGCCTTTCTCTGGAAGTCTATGGCTCCTTGGAGACAGTAGTCTATCGAGGAAACAACCAGCCCAATCCAGGTCCACCCCAGTTTTTTGCATAGTTCTATCAAAGCTTGTGGTTGACTTCCAGCACTGGCTGTAGTTCTTAAAAATGAAGGGAACTCCAGTTTGTTGCTTAATGATGGATGTGAAGTTATATAGCTAACCTGCAGATACATGTAAAATAATATTAATTAGATGAGATAAAAAATAAATTTGTTTCTAAAGACTCACTTCTGTCAAATTTTCAAGATTAGGAAGAAAATACACACAGAGGATACAAATGCCATCTTGCAAGTGTATTTAGTTACGTGTTTTGGTCCCATCACAAATCTATTGAAAGAGAGCAGATCCAGCATAAATTATGCAAACATTTATGTAACCTGTGTGCAGTTATTTTAAACTTGTTAGCTCTCATCAGTGGAAATTATGGAAAGTGTAGCTTTTATAGAGAAACCTTGGAGAAACAATGACAGCATGACCTTTTCCACATTGCTTTCCTGCCTCTTAAACAACTGAACAACTGAAGTTGTTGTTGGGAATCGATCACCCCGTCCCTGAGAACCCTCCATTGGCTGTTCGTGAAGGATCGGGTTACTTTCAAGACCCTCTGCCTCACTTACAAATGCACACAAGGAAATGCTCTGCAATACTATGCGTGAAAATAAAGCACTACACCACGAGCCGCATCCTCCGATCAACTAACCAAAACCTCCTCCACATCCCCAAGACCTGCTACAAATCAAAAGGAGAACGAAGATTCACAGTCCAAGGACCACAGCTATGGAACGCTCTATCCACAGACTTCCGCATAGAAGAAAACCATCTGGCCTTCAGGAAGAAGCTTAAGGCCCACCTCTTCTGAAGACACAAGGCTGAGACCGGCTGAAAAAAGCACCTTGAGGCGATTTAGTTTGCATTTGTAGCGCTATTCAAGTTACGCACTCACTCGTAAACCCTCCAATACAACTTCTGCTTTTTCAAATCTAGATAGCACAGGCAACTGATCGCTGCCTGTGAAACTGTAATCACAGCTGTAGTTTCCATAGTAATTGCCCTGCAAGCATGGGTGACGTCAGGCTTGATTGCGCACTTGGTTTCCTATTTAACTGCACATTTCAGTTTCTGTCCCACTCTGGATGCCGGTCATTATCACTCATTCACTTCCTCTCTGAATGGCACAGAGGGAAGTCTCACGATGCTGCTGTTATCTCCTTCCTGTTTCCCCCCCTTGTGACAGAAAAATACATCACACAAGGCAGTTAATTCGAGCTGCATGCACGAGATTTGTAGTAAAGGCGGAAATTATGTCAGTACAAGATTCAGGGAACAGCAGTAGAAATGGCACAGCCGATGCACAGAAGTGAAAAGATGCAAAATATGAAAAATAAGGTATTTTCCTGCCAATATTGATGCATGTAAGCTTGCAATACTATATAGTATTTAAAAATTAAGAAAAATTGGAAAATCGTCTGGAGTTTACTTCCTCTTTAAACCCAGTGGAGATGGATAGAGTGCTGACATACCAGATTAAAGAACTAAAAATGTGCGATCTCATACTAAAGAATTTTAAAACAAGCAACTAAATTCCAAGTGTGCAAGGTATGTGCTTTGGTAAGTGAGTATGTGGGTAAACAATATATGATGTTCCTCATCAAGGTTTTTAAAGTTTTCCTGCAATTTGCCTTTCAATATTTTATAAGCAGAAAAGTGTGCTACAACTTGGAAATATTGTAATCTCAAGGTTGTAAGACAATCACTTACTTGAGGTAACCTCCATAGACCCAGCACTCTTGCAATTGCCAGTGAGGAAGATGATATATCGCCAATAATAGCCGGAACAATAGGTTGTGGCCCACAGTGGTAATTTGGAATCCATTTTCTGCCCCCTGATGTCACCTGAATGGTAGCTTGAAGGGAAGTGGCCTCAAAGAAACAGGAATCATACATCTGGAACCCCAGTGTGATATTTGGCAAAAGATCTGGATTGTTGTTGACTTCTTTGGTGGCAAATATTAAAGCCAGGACTGACTTATACAGCTCTGAAATGAACCTGAAAAAAAATGTCAGAAATTTAGTAATTTTTTGTTCAGTAAATAATTATGGTCTGTTCCAATCTTTTACCGGCTTATTCTCAAACAGGATATGTAACGTTAATATTAAAATATAACAAAAGGCAAAAACGTTTTTGTTTTTGTTTTAAGTGAATTAAAACGCCTGCTAGATATTATTGTTGTCAATGTACCCATTAAGGAGATTCATCCTCTCTATTTTTCCTGTTTACCATTATCATTAAAAGTGACAGTAAAAGAAAATTCCAAATTTTGGGTTGTTCCCAGAAAAGTAATAGTGGGGAAATCTTCCAATGGGGACATTCGTTCTGACGATCTGTGGGTCCTCAAGGAATTCCTCTATTTTGCAGGGATTTCCTCTCACTTCCTGTTTTGCTATGGGACAGGAAATACAGAGAAATCTTTGCAATAGGACAGAGATGGCGGAAAAAATGCCAGGGGTTATAACCCTCCCTTGCTCAATCCAAAATGAAAAAAAGTTTTGCCTATAGTTCTACTTTAAGGTCATTTGTTTGCAAAAAGCACTGGGAATACAGGAGCAGCTCAAAATAGCTTAAAGTAGTTGAGAAGAAAGTCAAAGTTAGGTCAGAAGAAGCTTAAAAGGCTTTTAAAATCTATTTCTCAAACATGTAAATTGCTGGCCATGCACACTTTAAAGTATGCTGACATGCCTCTCTACACAAGACCTTACATGTAAGTAAGCAATAGAAAGGAATAAAACACTCATATTATCATTGTCTTTGCACACTTTTGCTACCCATATATTTTCCTAGAGAAACAAATACAACTCCTGGTTCAACCACTTGACCTCTAGGAAGATTTTACACCCTTCATGACCAGAGCATTTTCTGCTTTTCAGCACTGCATTCATTTACCTGGAAATTTCACGGTCATGCAACACTGTATGGAAATGTATATACTTTTTCACACATATAGAGCTTTCTTTCGAAAGTATTTGATCACCGCTGATTTTTTATTTATTTTTTGCAATATAAAAAGTAAAGACTAAACATTTAGAAAAAAAAGCTTTCTGTTATAAAACATATCTGATACAAAAAATAAAAACAAAATTAATTCTGCTACAGGCCTTTGGTTAGAAAAAATCCCAATAAATGTATATTAATTGGTTTGCGTGAAAGTTATACTGTCTACAAACTATGGTATATATACTGGAATTTATGCAGCTATGATGTTTACTGGTAATGGTGGTGATCGGTAATGTTGGCAATCAGCAACTTATGGTGGAGCGGTGATAGTGTGGCACACAATTTTGTACTAACAGACCCTCACTGGGAGATATACTAACTGACATTGACATCAATAGTGATAGTGATCAGATATAATACTGTACACAGTCACTGTACTAATGACACTGTCTGGGAAGGGTTAACATCTAGAGGCAATCAAGGGGTTAACTGTGTGCCTAGCAAGTGTATTGTGTGTAATATGTGCTGCTTTTACTAATAGATCTGTCTGTTTTTCTCCCTGCTTTGCAGGGAAAAGAAACAGCCAGATCACTTCTCTGTGTGTGTGCTTTGTGTGTAAACACAGGATTCTGTGCTGTAAATGCTGATTAGCAGGTCTCAGCTATAAAACATTGAATGACACCTGCTAACAAAATCGTGCGGTGTCCAACCACAGTGTGGGTTAGCAGCCCCAAACCTGGAAGCAAGCCAGCAATGTTTATTTATGTTGCTGAGCCTGCAGCTGCCACGTGGTCACAGTAAATCTAACGGCAAGTACGGTAGTTAAAATGTTGATGCAGTTCTGTGGTCATACTGTAAAATGAAATACAGGCAGCTTATGCCAGTAAGACTGGGCTCTTGGGTTAACACCTCCTTTAGTAGGGCATCTCACTGCAGAATTGTCACCCTTGCTGCTGTTATAGCTGCGTAGATGCTGACATAGTTGATAGCCATGCCTAGCTCCACCGACATCCGTTTAGATTGCTCTACCTGCAGGAGCTTAGAAAATTTTTTAAGAACCTTGTTCAGTCCCTCCATTTTCCTTTTAGCACTGTCTAGCTGGGTGTAGGAGAATTTGAGCTTTTAAGCTGCATTTACCATTAAAAAAGTGTTATGCCGCGTACACACGGTCGTTTTTTGTCTTGTAAAAAAACGTCGTTGCCTACACACCATCGTTTTTGTGAAAATGCTCTTGCAAAGCGCGGTTACGTACAACACGTACGACGGCACTCTGTTCCATTCAAGCTCGCGTCATAACTTGCTTCTGAGCATGCATGGGTTTAAAAACGTTGTTTTTAACATCGTTTTAGCCCACACACGATCATTTTTTATGACACAAAAAACAACATTTTGAAAAACGACATAAAAAATTGAAGCAGGTTCGAATTTTTTTTTGGTCGTTTTTCAGAAGACAAAAAACGACGTAAAGCCCACACATGATCATTTTAAATGACGTTTTTTAAAACGTAATTTTATTTCATCACAAAAAACGACCGTGTGTACGCGGCATTACATTTTGATTGAGATTTACTAAAACCGGTGCACACAGAATCTGGTGGCACTTCCAGGTTTTATTGTCAAAACTTAACTGAACAAGCTGAAATTAGAAGTGGTTACTAAATTTGAAAAAATATACTTGGACTTAGGCCTCATCCAGGAAAGTCTAGGCAAAAAATAGGTAAATACCAGGGTAAAAACGCCATGAACCCTACAATGGCAGACTATAACCGCCATAAAGAGGAGACGTACAGTATTAAAATGTTAATAATTTTATTGTACAACTTTAAATCAGAGAAAAAAATGCCCTCACCCTACTGGACAATACACATAATAAAACATTATGAATGGTTATCACAATATACTGTATTCAAAGAAATTGGTCTAGTGCCATCTGCACAGTCTTTGTCTGATTTTAAAATTGTACAATAAAACTATTAACATTTTAAAGCGGAGCTCCAGCCGCGATTTTTTTTTTTTTAAAGTCAGCAGCTACTAACAGTGTAGCTGCTGACTTTAACCACTTGACCACTGGGCACTTAAACACCCTTCCTAACCAGACCAATTTTCAGCTTTCGGTGCTCTCACAATATGAATGACAATTACTCAGTCATACAACATTCTACCCATTTGAAATTTTTGTCCTTTTTTTCACACAAATAGAGCTTTCTTTTGGTGGTATTTGATCACTTCTGGGTTTTTTATTTTTTGCGCTATAAAAGAAAAACGACTGAAAATTCTGTAAAAAAAAAAAAAAAAAAACTTGTTTCTGTCATATTAGTGGGTTATTTCTCACACACAGCATATGCATACCACAAATTACACCCCAAAACACATTCTGCTATTCCTCCCGAGTATGGCGATACCCCATGTGTGAGACTTTTACACAGCGTGGCCACATACAGAGGCCCAACATGCAGGGAGCGCCATCAGGCGTTCTGGAACACCCAGACCAATTCTGACATTTCTCTCCTACATGGAAAAATCATCATTTATTTGCTAGAAAATTACATAGAACCCCAAACATTATATATGCTTTTTTAGCAAAGACCCTAGAGAATACAATGGCGGCCGTTACAACGTTTTATCTCGCACGGTATTTTCGCAGAAATTTATTGAACGCGTGTTTTTAAAAAAAAACTGTTTTGTGCTAAAAAAAAACAAAACAAAACAGTAAAGTTAGCCCAATTTTTTTTCATAATGTGAAAGATGACGTTACGCTGAGTAAATAGATACCCAACATGTCACCCTTCAAAATTGCGCACACTCGTGGAATGGCGCCAAACCTCGCTACTTAAAAATCTCCATAGGCGGTATTGCAGAGTATCGCGCAGGGTATTGCAGAGTATTGGGGTATTGCAAAGTATCATGCAGGGTATTGGGGTATTGCCGAGTATTGGGGTATTGCCGAGTATTGGGGTATTGCCGAGTATTGGGGTATTGCAAAGTATCATGCAGAGTATTGGGGTATTGCCGAGTATTGGGGTATTGCCGAGTATTGGGGTATTGCCGAGTATCATGCAGAGTATTGGGGTATTGCCGAGTATTGGGGTATTGCCGAGTATTGGGGTATTGCCGAGTATCATGCAGAGTATTGGGGTATTGCCGAGTATTGGGGTATTGCCGAGTATTGGGGTATTGCCGAGTATTGGGGTATTGCCGAGTATTGGGGTATTGCAAAGTATCATGCAGAGTATTGGGGTATTGCCGAGTATTGGGGTATTGCCGAGTATTGGGGTATTGCCGAGTATTGGGGTATTGCCGAGTACTGGGGTATTGGGGTATTGTTGAGTATTGGGGTATTGTTGAGTATTGGGGTATTGTTGAGTATTGGGGTATTGCCGGGTACTGGGGTATTGTGGGGTACTGGGGTATTGTGGGGTATTGTTGGGTACTGGGGTATTGTTGGGTATGGGGTTTTGTTGGGTACTGGGGTTTTGTGGGGTACTGGGGTATTGTGGGGTACTGGGGTATTGTGGGGTACTGGGGTTTTGTGGGGTATTGTGGGGTACTGTGGGGTACTGGGGTATTGTGGGGTACTGGGGTATTGTGGGGGATTGTTGGGTACTGGGGGATTGTTGGGTACTGGGGGATTGTTGGGTACTGGGGGGATTGCAGGGTACTAGGGGATTGCAGAGCTGGGATGTTTTGAGGGATGGCTGGATCTGTGACTGCATTTGTCACAGATCCAGCCACAGCTCAGCTGCTGACACCCCGCTCCCCCCCCCCCTCTCCTCGCACACTGTACCGAACGGTACAGAGCGGAGAGCGAGGAGAGGGAGGAACCGGCTTCATCAAATGACGCCGGTTTGTTTACAAGTGATCGTGCCGTCATTCGACGGCGCGATCACGTGGTAAACGGCCGCTATCAGCGGCAATTTACCGTGATCCGTGATGCGCCGGGTCTTCTAGACCCGGCGAGCACGGACACTTTCGCGAGCGCGTCCCAGGGGACGCGCAATCGCGGAAGTGCACGAGGACGTCCCAGGGACGTCGTGTCAAAGCAACTCCACCGCGCCGTAGCAGTAAAATGCTTATGGCGCGGTGGGGAAGTGGTTAAATAAGGACACTTACCTTGTCCTACTTGCCCGCGCTGATGGGCCCCCCGATGCCGGTCCCACGATCGCTCCGGGTCCCGTGCCGCCATTCACACTATGGGAAACAGGCAGTGAAGCCGTACGGCTTCACTGCCCATTTCCTACTGCACCTGCGTGAGTCTCACGCTGGCTTGTGAATGGGCGCGCTGCTCTCTGAGAACACACACAGTTCCCAGAAAGCAGCGCGCCCCATTCACAAGGAGGAGGACAAGAAGAAAAGGCACCGCGGAGTGGAAGAGGCAGATTACGGACTTCCGCATAGCAACAGGTATTTCGGGTGAGTATTTTCTTTTTTTTTTCAGGTTTTTTTTTTATTTTATTTTTAAACAACATGGGAAAATGTTGTTTTCCTGGGTGGAGCTCCGCTTTAATATGTCTGCTCTTTATGAATGTTATAGTCCACCATTGTAGGGTTCATGAGGCTTTTACCCCGGTACTTACTGATTGGTTAGTGGTTACTATGCACAGCTGCACCAGATTCTGAGTGCACCAGTTTTAGTAAATCTCCCCCTATATGTAAAAATATTAATTATTGCAGCTTGCTTTTAAAACACTGGAAGAAATCAACACTGGAAGAAAAAAACTATCACTATCACTATCAACACTGGAAGAAAAAAACTCGAAGCTTCGGATTTTACCTATTCACAAAAGTTAATGAACTCTCTGATCATTATCCTTTCCAACCTTTTTAATTTGAAATACCACCTGGTTGCTTTCCTAAAGCATGCAGAACCACCGTATATTTTATTTAAAGCTGTAAATCTGCCAAGTTAGGTAAGCATAAGTCAACTATGAACTATTAGCAGGTCATGGACTGGTGGTTGGGCATCACTAAACTAAACCATCTTCATTAAACAATAAGTAGTATTGTAATTATTATTCATTGTTTGCTGTATTGACATCATTGTCCCTTCCAGTAGGTTGCCATCAAATGTACAGCTACCTATCATAATACTCACAAGTCACACAACCTTGGAGTAGGGTAACTGGAGAAGTTTGGCACCACCAGAGTAAAAGTTGCACGTATTGGATTAATCATCCCCAGAGTGATGTGTCCTTCCTCAGTGTAATCTGCCAGAAGGGACTTGGAGAGGAAACATCTGGATGCCAGGGCCCTAATACAACACAGGGGCAGTATTACAATACCCAGCTGGATGCAAAAACTCATTTTTGATCTGCAAAGTAAAAGGGGCAATTAATACAAGTTACACTTCTGTTTATGTTAGACACTTTTTTTAAATCTTCACAATAGAATAAAACATCACTGACCTATAACCTCCAAGCTCTAATCCATAAAAGCCATTGTTACCATACACTTCACTGATGATGGCTAAATAGCCTGAGCAGCTGTATGTAGTTTGGAATAAAAATGGCTGTAACGGAATGCACCGTGACAGACTGAGATATTCCTATGTCTAGGGTCACCTTATGTCCACTAGGGCCATAGGGTGACAAAGAATCATAATTCATATGTTACAGAAGACATTAATAAGGGACATTAATAATAATTCATGTTTGCAGGATGTCTTCAAATACCAAAAGCGGTTAGCTATTCAATCTGGGCACACATGATTTGGAAAGGTGTTAATCCAGGTCTACAAGACCAGAGTGAGTCATACCTTTGTATAATATGCTATTGAAATATCTTAAGGTGTTGGCTATTCATGTGAAAGACATTCCGTTGAAGGTGTGGATTGCACCCACTCTCACAAGACTCTGCCATTGTGTGATAAAGCTGCCTAGATAAACTTATTCAACTAGATGTCTGTGTTACTATTCAAGGTTAATTGAACCCTATTGAAGATGCGGTGCCGACCGGTCTACATGGTTAGCTTACCTGAATGCCTTTTAGAGTGTGATTGAAGCCCCCCATGGTGTGAAGGGGGGTGGAGACTACATTGTCCTGTGATTAACTGCATTATGCTTGAGACTGTATAAGAAGCTGAGAAAATACTAATAAATTGTCATATCTTTGGAAGCAAGAACGGAGCTCTGTCTCGTCTTATTCTGGGAAAGGATATGGATCGTGTATGCAATATTGTCGGAGTGTGTCAGATAAGCTTGTCGTGGTTGGATGGAAGGTCGTAAGCGGTGGTGACCGTTATAATGGCTTTATAATATTAGACTATATTTGCATTATATACCAGTGGTTCTGGATGTGCATTTCACCAGAGGGGTGAAAAGCAATGATTTGCATGACTCTTACTTTTGGGATATGTGATGAAATAAGACATGGGAATACCTTGTGTTTTGAGAAGGCCTTAGTGTGCCACACAATTAAATAATCTATAGAACTTCCACATACTGTTAAATCTTAGTTAGAAACATATTAGAATTAAAGCAGTATTACACCCAAAAACCCAGATGACGTCAGTACGACGAAACCAGTAGAGTAGAGGCAGTACAGGCTCGCATCACTTCCGATTGTCAGCATTATATGCACTTTTATCTTGTATGAAATGTGAGTACCTTTCACATTTTATTTTTTAACCAATAAAGCTGTGTTTAAACAGTAATACACTATTGGGCGTCCCCCTTTTTCTCCCTTTATATTGGTTACCATTGGAGTTCTACCACCAGCGCAACAGGGACAGGCGAACTGCCAGAGTGCCCCACAGTGGCAGACACTGTGAATGTCTCATACACCTAGAGGGTAAGGAATATCTGGTGAGTGCGGCTTATATAAGAGCATGGATAACCACGTTTGCTGTGACCCCTTACAAAGATACAACAATGTTTTTTTGCACAAGGCACGCTTCACAAACTTTTATCAAGCACTTGAGCTTTAATTTTTAATTTTAATGTTCTGGCATATATTTTTCTTATGATGAACTTTTAAGGATTTAAGTTACACTATTATTAATTTTTGGATTTTCAGCACTGTTTTTTTGGATGATTTTTTATCAATTTATGTTTTTATTCAAAACAGTTTTGCATATCAATACACATGTTCACTTATTAATGTTTATATAATAATTTTCACGGTATATCACATAGTATTGATTTGCTCGCACATCAATTGCACTTTATTAACCCAATGAGATAACACAGAACCGCGCCATACCTACTTCACTGTTTCAAAAATGTAATATGTCACAGTTTACCAATCCTTAGATGTGGTGGCTGCATTCGTTTTCTTTTTGTTGGCTTTTTTTGCTTTATATCACTTGGTGATTCAGCTAGTAACACAGGGGCAGATTCACAAAGACGTAATATTCCGCTGCGTAATCGAAATACGGTACGCTGCCGTATTTCACCAGACTCTACACCGAATTCAGGTAGTTTTTTTGCGCGTACGCTATTGTGTCGTATTTTTTTTCCGCCGCGCAATCGAAATACGTGATTAGGGGGCGTGAAGCATTTAAATTAAGCGCGTCCCCGCGACGATCGAACTGCGCATGCTCTGTTCAGGAATTTCCCGCCGTGCATTGCGCGAAATCACGTCGTGACGTCATTCGTTGTTTGAGTAGCGGCGTTTACGAACATTCCTATTCCCGGACGACTTACGTTAAAAATAATAAAAGACATCGGAAAACGTTGAAATTCGACGCGGGAACGACGGCCATACTTAACATGGGCTGTCTAATATTAGACCAGCAAAAAGCAGGTATAGTGAAACGGAAAAAAAAGATGACTAAAGGTGCCGTAAGAGATTGCGTTGAAAGTGCGAAATTTTGTGGATTGCAGGCAAAAGCTCATTAGCATACCCTGACGGTGAAAAACAACAGGAAGTCCGCCCAGTGGCCGCAATTTTCTGGCAGCGTAGATCTGAAGGCGTACTAACACGTAATACAGTCGAAATGAAGCCCGCAGGTGTCTTTTCATGGTTTGAGGATTTCGACTAGCGTAAAAACGCCCGTAAGTCGAAATTACTCCAGTCTAACAACATTTACACAGGCGTAATCGCTTTGTGAATCTAGGCCACACTTCCTATCTTAGGATGTCTGCATTTTAGATGAAGTAGCAACATTGCTAGTCTGGGGAGAGGGTAGTGTTAGATATACTAGCCAATTTAGATGGACTTGACTAACAAATTGAAACTGAAATCCAGCTTTGTAAGCACAAGTTTTTTGGGGAATAAAGATTTTACGTGAATGAATAAAACCTGACCATTGCAAGCACCCCCCGTCAGTGTTAAATGATTTGTCTAAACTCCCTAACTGCTACTTTGTCTGGACAGCTTGGTCTGTTAAAGTAAGTTGAAAAATAGCAGATGTTTTCCCACTGAATCACCAGGTCAAAATAAAGGAAGCAAGCCTAAATAAAGAAAATGAGTGCAGCCACCACTTCCAGGAACTGGTGAGTTGCAATTTAATGTTTTATTTGTTTTGGGGTTTAATACTGTTTTCATCATGCACTAGACTCATATGCCTTTGAAATCCTTAAAGGGTAACTCCGCTTTTGTGGGGGGGGGGGTAAAAAAAATAGCAAATTAAGAAAAAAATAATATAGCGTATACAATTGCGACACAAGTCATATTGTTATTGAATGTTATTAAAAATGACCTTTCCTTTTCGAACTGCAGCTCTGTAATTTTCCTGAAAATGCAATGCAATATGGTTACCGGGAGTTGTTCTGTACACAGAGTGTGTGCAGAATGTCCCCCAGAAACATAATTTCCTGCTTCTGTGATCGGCTCTCTGATTTTCCCAGAAGTCTATACTAAGGTACGAGTCAGATTTCAGGCATCCCCTGCAACTAAAATTAAATTTTTGGTGGGATACTTTTAATATGAAAACACAGCTAAAGGAATGCAGGCCCAGCAGCTTTCCGTATTGGAGGCCTGCCTGTGCAGCAGATGGTTGCTAATTATAAAATCACTCCCATTATATACCTCTCAACTTTTTGAGTTGGGAATGAGGGATACCAATTAGCAAAAATATGTAGCCATAGGACACACACCCTGCCACACCCCCTTAGAAAGGTGAATTATACAATAAAAAGAGATTGGTTAAACCCACAATTGCTTTTTTTACCACTATTATTCATTTTTAATGGCTTTTGACACTTACAAATGCAGCAATTTAGAAATTACGTGAAAGGTTTAGAAATGACGTGAAACACTTTTTAAAAGATAAATAGTGCATTTTATATACAACTATACAGATCAGACTAAAATGAGGGACAAATAAGGAGGAAAAAGGGACAGATGGACAATGTTCCAAATGAGGGACAGTCCCTCAAAATCGGATTGGGAGGTATGCCATTAGACTCACTCAGCAAAAGGGGCACAGAAGAACAAACAGGCATTTCTTCAGAATAACAAAAGGCAGGAATCTGCAACAAAGTTTTTTAAAATCCTTGCAATATACATAGATCACCCAGAGGGGAATGTCTTTTCTCAACAAAAGTGGAGTTACGCTTTAAAGCTGAACGCTAGGATTTTTGTAAAAAATACCCCTGCAGTCCACCACACCCCACACAGCAAAGCATTAAATGCACATAAAGCCTAGGGGTTGAGAAATTAGCTGTAATACCTTATTCATCTCTCTGGCAGGCTTTCGCTATGTTGTGCTTCTTTTCAGCACTCAAGGCAGTAGTGACTCCCTAAGGTCATTTGTACAATTTTGGCCCAGCTGTCCTGCATTATAAGTGATAACACTGGAAAGAATGGCGGGGACTGGAGGCCTACCGGAGAGAGGAATAAGCCAATTATTACAACTTTTTCCTCTACTTGTAGACTTAACAAGCAGGTAATTTTTGTAAAAAAAAGAAAACACCCTTGCAGTGGGTTCCCCTTGCACTACAAGGGTGTTTTTTTTTTTTTTACAAAAATCCTGGACCTCAGCTTTAGCTGTGTGCAAGTATACATGGGAAAATAATTACCTAGAGATCAAAGCCCACCTGTAGGAGACACAAATGCAATATCTAGCTTGCCAAAATAAGCATAAAACCTTACAACTTAATTAACGCAATTTTATTGCAAAGATTGGATACACCAAATAATGGGTTGATTGACTTTTACTTTTTTTTCTGTTTATGCTCTTTGGAGGCTGTTAATTTGTAAGAAAAATTACTCTGAAAGCATCCTTACTTTACAGAATGCTTTCACAAGTACCTAAAACTTTTATTAGTATCAGGTTAGATAGAAAAATTGATAGATAGATAGATAGATAGATAGATAGATAGATAGATAGATAGATAGATAGATAGATCGATAAATAGATAGACCTGGACTAGGTGTAGACTTGCCTTTTTGAACTTCTCTTCGACAAAGCATGGATGATAATGAAGTCTTCTGGAGAGCTGGACTGGGGCCCCGATGGATACCTGAATATATATTTTTAGTCTGGTCAGTAGGGAGAGCTTTCCTTGAGCCACATGAGGATTTCCTCCAGCACTTCCTATTGTATTACCATATTCCAGTGACTATAACTTCACTAACCATATATTTAAATGTGATCACTATAATTTCTGCATCATAATTATACCATGTAATATAATTGTTGGAAAGTTCATACCGGCTAAACATTTTTTGATGATGATGCAGACACACATTAGTTACCCATGGGGTATACAGGTTAATAAGACTGATGCATCAGGTGCTCAGCATTGAAAGATATTTTGCAACTATGGTAAATGTAACAATAATCACATTGGGAAAAATGATTATAATTGTAACAAAAAAAAAAAAATTCCTTATGCAAGCCATACATAGATAGAATTCTGAACGAATTTTCTTTCGAAAATCAGAATTGTTTTGCATTTTCTGATCCGATGGTGCCACCACTGATATCTAAATTTGACCAACCAAGCCTTCAATTTCACCTCATGTTGTTACAGATTTATGTTTTCCTGGCCGGTAATCTTCTTTTCTTTCCAGGTCACAGCTCATGTTCCTTTCTTTTTTTTAATTATATTTCTCAGACAATTCTCCCATCTATGATTAGAAATTCTTTCTCTAAGGCACCCGATACATGTGTAATTTTTTTTATCTCAGTGCATATTCCTGCTTCCTGTTCATGTTTCTCCATGGATGTAAGATATTCTCCATAAAAGAAAAGCCATTTGCTGTATCCAAGAAGCTACCAGAGCTTACAATATATCAATACTCTGCACAATACAAATAAGTGGCCATCCAACCAAATAAAGTTAAAGTATGGTGGTCTTGAGAAGTTTAAGTGGGTACGAAAAGTGAAAGTTGCCTTCAAACAAACAAAACTCTATTTTATTGAGAACCTATTTAAGTTACTGTTGTTTATCTTTAAGTAGTTCATAGGGTAACTTAACTGTGTAACTCCAGCCCAAATCCAGCCCTTGACAGCTAAAAGCATACACTACTATGCAAACATTTTAGGGAGATGTGAAAAAATGCGGTAACTTAAGAATGCTTTCAGAAACAGTGTTAATTTTTTATTAAATTAGTTAGATTTTTTTTTTTATCAATAAACAAAATTAAATGTAAATGATCAGAAGAGAAATCTAAATGAAATCAATATTTGGTGTGACCACCCTTTGCCTCTAAAGCAGCATCAATTCTTCTAGGTACACTTGTTTTGAAGGAACTTGGCAAGTAGGTTGTTCCAAACATCTTGGAGAACTAACCACTGATCGTCTGTGGATGAAGGCTGCCTCAAATCCCTCTGTCTCTTCATATATTTCCAGACAGACTCAATGATGTTGAAATGTTCTTGCATTTGCTCAATTTGCATTTTGTACAGTGCCCTAAAAAAGTATTAATTCCCCTTGGAATTTTCCAAATTTTGTCATGTTACAACCAAAAACATAAATGTATTTTATTGGGATTCTATGTGATAGACCAACACAAAGTGGCACATTATTGTGAATTTGATGGAAAATTATAAATGGTAGAACCACCTTTCGCTGCAATTACAGCTGCAATTCTTTTTGGGTATGTCTCTACCAGCTTTGCACATCTAGAGAGTAACATTTTTGCCCATTGTTCTTTGCCCAAATAGCTCAAGCTCTGTCAGATTGGATGGAGAGTGTCTGTGAACAGTAGTTTTCAAGTCTTGCCACAGATTATCAATTAGATTTAGTTCTGGGCTTTGAATGAGCCATTCTAACACATGAATATGCTTTGATCTAAGCCATTCGATTGTAGCTCTGGCTGTATGTTTAGGGTCGTTGTCCTGCTGGAAAGTGAACCTCTGCCCCAGTCTCAAGTCTTTTGCAGACTCTCATGGGTGTCAGTTGGAGCAGGGCCGATCCGCCCTATAGGCTCACTATGCAAGCCGCTTAGGGCCCCGCAAAGCTGCAGAGGGCCCCCAAAATTACTAGAGGCCATGCCTGGTGAGAAGTAATTTTCGGCCCCTCACCCTGCATTTTTAACTCGCTGGCTGCATGGGAGAAAAGGTAAGAAGTCAGCACCCCCCGCTTCTCACTTTAATGTAAGATGTAATTTCCGACAGCAGATCACCCCGCCCCCGACTGCTTTAATGTGACAGGTCAGGATCGGCACTGAATGGGAGGTATAGTGCCCCATCAGTGTCAGTGGGAGGAATAGTGCCCCAAGAGTATAGAGTATATATACATAGACATGGCAGGGGGACATGAATACTGTCTTGGGGGGTCTAATCGAGAAAGTAAAAATTCTTCCTCCTTCCACCCGGATTCTCTCTTCACTCCCTGATTCACCAGGGAGTGTGTTTTCTGACACAGTCAATCACAGATTCTCTGTGTGGGGAGATCAGCGGCAGGGAACATGTTCTCTCCTGTTCTTCTCTGTTTCACAAACCATTAATGATATGTGATCAGCTGCGATTCTTAGGATCCCCGCTGTTCACAGTTTTATAAACGGACACCTTAGTGAAGGTCCTGGTTCTCTTATTCACCTACAGGTTTAGCACAATATCCTGTTTGGGGAGCACCATTTCTCATAACCACCCCAAAAAGTCAATACAAAGGTTTAAAAAAAAAAAAAATTATAAGATTATTTACATAAGCTGATCACTTTTTTTTCATATATTTAAATGGTCAGTCCACTGCAAACTGATATTCAAATGTTTGGTAAATGTTGAGAGCCAAACCACCTGGCAGTTTCTCTGTTTCTCAGAGACTCTATTGATGAGATCTTTGCACTGAGTCTGCAAACCTTCTGTACACATTATGAAGGGCTCCCACTCTTTCTGTTGGAGTCTTTATTTGTTTTATATTATTAGGAATGTATATGTAATGTTTGGGAAAACTCACTCTTAAAGCGGAGTTCCACTGAAAAATGGAACTTCCGTTTTTCTGGTTCCTCCCCCCCTTGCGATGTCACATTTGGCACCTTTCTAGGGGGGAGGGGGGAGCAGATACCTGTATAATACCGGTATTTGCTCCCACTTCCGGTGATAGATCTCAGCAGATTCTGCAACGATCTATGCCATGTCGATCCCCTCCTCTGTCCCCCTCCTCTGTTTTCTGAGAGACACACAGGTCCCAGAAGACAGCAGGGACCAGTGAGAAAGCACAGTAGGGAACAAGGCTGTGAAGCCATAAGGCTTTACTTCCTTATTCCCTTACTCAAGATGCCGGCGTCTGCAACTGGGAGTCAAGGGACAGATCAGCTTTGGGTGCTGACATGTAAGTGTCCATATATTAAAAGTCAGCAGTTGCAGTATTTGTACCTGCTGACTTTTAATTTCATTTCTTTTTTTGGCGGAACTACGCTTTAAAGTACTTTTTTTACTGCCAGCCCCTCTGTTCTATCAAGCGCTCCTACACAGTGTAAATGTTCGTGTAAAACTGTGCCTCTAAATACCTTATCTCAGATCTACTCTGACCGGTCATGTGACCTTTGGCCACTATGCTTCCCCGATCTAAGGGCTACAGTGGGAGGGGCTGAGATCCACCTCTGACATTAGTCGGGAGCTCACCCCCTCCCACTTTAGCCCTTAGATCAGAGAAGGAAAATGGCTTAAGGTCACATAAGGTCTGGCTTAAGGCCAGAGAAGATCTGAGATAAGGTATTTAGAGGCATTGTTTTACACAAATATTTACACTTTGTAGGATGGATTTTTAAAACAGAGGGGTTGGCAGTAATCTTACTTTACTTTACTGTACTAGGTTTTAGGGTATCCAAGACTAATAAGAAACCAGGTGCTTACTCTGCCCTCTCGCCTCCAGTCTTAACTAAAATTCAATTTCTGAGTAGACAAAACCTTTAAAATTGGGAGTCTATCTATATATTTATCTACCTATCATTTATCTATCTGTATTGTCTTTCTGAAAAAAAGATTGTTAATTATACTAGGTATTTTGGTATTATTACAGATATATTCAGAAGGGATCAATGGGCTCCGCTGGGAGTCTGCATAGCCTAAACAATTCTTTATATAAACCTTTCACTTTACCTTTCTCCTACACAGGACACCTAATATTGCTTGAAGGTAAATTAACAGTTTGGTGGTGGATCAGGGTCTTTAAAATTTACATTGCCAAGCAGCCCTCACAACATATAATATACTGTACAAATAATATTTACAAATTAAAGAAAGGTAAATTTCTCAAGCAAGAATCTGTCATCTAAAGCTGGAACTTTAGTTTTAGACTGAAGTTACATTAAAAGGTTGGAACGCTTTCATGATCCCTCCTGATGAGATATTGATGCCAAACCAAACTCAAGGTTTTGCAAATAAATATAAAGTTAAAATCCCAAATTCAATTCAAATTCAACAATGCAGATGTGGCTGCAATACTGACTTTATACCAAGTGCTTCTTTCTGCGGACACTGCTCTGTGCTGCCCACCCCCCTGTCCTTTTTTGGGTTGGGAGACACCCACTGTCATTCAACCCATTGACTGTAAGGCCCCGTACACACATGCAGACAGATTTGTTCAAATCGGTCGGACAGATCTATTTGAACAAATCTGTCTGCTGGGATGTATTGGTTTGATCGTGTATACACGATCAAACCAAAATCCCTGCCGGCAGACGGCGCGCTGATGTGTCGGTGACGTGGCGGTGACGTTGACGCCGCCACGTCACCGCACCAGGAAGTGAATTACTTCCGCGCATGCGTCAAATCCATTCGACGCATGTGCGAGAAGATATGTCTGCTGGTTAGCGTACTAACCAGCAGACATATCGGGCAGACGGATTCCCAGCCGACAGATTTTAAAGCATGCTTTAAAATCTGTCGGCTGGCCAAATGCGTTGGCTCGCCCGTACACACGATCAAATCTGTCTGCTGGGAAGGTCAGGCAGACCGTTTCCAGCAGATAGATTTGACCGTGTGTACGCGGCCTGAGACCAGGTTGTGTGTTACTTGCATGTGATAGTAAAAGAAAAAAAAATACCCAAAAAAGAAAACCACCACATAAGGACTGGACTGGAAAGCCGTCTCCGCCGAGAGAAGACAGTGATTATCCCTGGCAGCTATAGCAGCCGCTAGCAATAATCACAAAAGAATCAGGCAGGCTTGCTGTACCCAAGTTGATCGATCCACTAACCTGCCCACTAATGGTTCGAATCATGGCTGGTTCCTGGTCACCACTGCCAAAGCGGAAACAACATTTTCACAGCTATCCTTACAGCTATCCTTCCAGCAGAAATTCAGTCCTAAATATAGCAAGATAAAAATGAATAGCACATTAAAGGTAGCTGCAATATTCACTTTTTGAAACAGAGATTTTCCCTTCTGCAATCCATTCCATAACCAGCATAGTTGAACCCACTTGCCCATGATCCCAGGTCATCCCAGGTCATCCTGGACTCGCCACACTTGTGATTGGACAGTGAAAGTGCTGATTCAGGTCCGAATTCAGACAAAAATTAAGGCTGAAATCGGACCTGAAATGGTGAATGGAGATACACTAGACTACCTGCTGTGAGCCGCTCTTGTGTGAATTCAGCCTCAGTCCTGCTTAACAGGGATTGCCAAAAGCTGATCAGGTCAAATTCAGATGCTTTCATTGCTTGCATTAAAAAATACTTTTAACAATGTATTAATGATTGCAGAGCTGTATTAATTTGTATTTTTTTTTATTATTATTAGTTTTTGGGTAGAGCGATAAAGGGATAAACCTCTGTCAGATTTTTATTATTGTCTGTGTCCACGCTGGGGAAATTCACTCTCTCTTCTTGTCCCCAAGTGTCAGGAAATGTATGGCAGGCTTAATTTCATTCACTTAAATTGATTTTCACCCTCCTAATGTTGCGTCCTTAGACCATCTGGATTTTAATGACCAAGTTGCTTCAAGTCACTGGACTGCTTGACGATGGTCTTGCAGTCTATTCCAGCCTTGTGTAGGTCTACAATCTTGTCGCTGACATCCTTGGACAGGTCTTTGGTCTTGGCCATGGTGGAGAGATTGGAATCTGATTGATTGATTGCTTCTGTGGACAGGTGCCTTTTATACAGGTACCAAGCTGAGATTAGGAGCACTCCCTTAAAGAGAGTGCTCATAATCTTAGCTTGTTATCTGTATAGAACACCTGGGAGCCAGAAATCTTGCGGATTGATGGGGATCAATTAATTATTTCATGTTTTTTATTTTGCGTTTTTCAGGATATTTTGGTTGTTATTCTGTCTCTCACTGTTAAAATAAATCTACCATTAAAATGACTGATCATTTCTTTGTCAGTGGGCAAACGTAGTAAATCATCAGGGGATCAAATACTTTTTTCCCTCATTGTATGAACTAATGTTCTTTGTTTTTCTTTTGTAACAAAGTAAAAGCTTGAAACTTGTCCAATAAACAGCACAGATGCCTTTTTTAATTGTTTGTTTAGCCATGAAGTAAGGAACTGAATGCATTTGGTTATTTTTAAATAATGACAATAGACCATAAAATGGATGGTTTACTAAAGGAGTAAAGCATGCTCACTTTTCAAATAGAATTTACACTCCTAAAATATTTTTTATATGCTAACTATATTTATATTTTTCATGTTACAATATTTATTACAATCTTTCACGAATCTTTCATGAAAAAGACACTACTTGTTGATGCATTGAAAGCTCTTGAAATTAGTCTCTTGGTGTAGTTACCTATTTTAGAATTGTCTTAGCATACTAGTCTACACAATGGAAGAGACTGTTAATTCCTTGACAATAACCAACTCGACAACAATAACAGAAGTCATCCTTCTTAGTATTGCTTCCTTCTCCAACTGTAGAGCAGTCATGTTTTCTGTGTTTTTGATGATGTTTCTTCTGACCATCTTAGGGAACAGTTTTATTATTTCAGCCATTAGAATCAGCATTCAGCTCCACACACCTATGTATTTCTTTTTATCAAATTTGGCTTTTTTGGACATATGCTATACTTCAATTACAATACCTAATATACTGTCTGCTATTGTCAATAATAGGAACACCATATCTTTCACTGGTTGCTTTGTTCAGCTTGGACTGTTCACTGTTTGTGCCAGTACAGAATGTATGTTATTGGCAGTTATGGCTTACGATCGTTATGTGGCCATCTGTCATCCGTTACGTTACAGGGCCATTGTCAGTAAGACAGCGTGTCTTTATTTGGCATTTTTTGCTTGGTTGAGTGGGTCTTTAAACTCAGCCTTTAATACCACTGCTGCTTCTGATCTTTATTTTTGTGGACCCAACACCATAGAGAGCATGTGGTGTGAAACCCAGCCCATAATACATCTTGCATGTTCCAATACATATATCATTGATGTTCTTAACTCAATTGGGGGAACTGTGTTTGGTGTTGGCTGTCTGATCTTCATCCTCACATCCTACGTTTTTATCTTGGTGGCCATTTTCAGGATCCCCTCCAAGACAAGCAGGCAGAAGACTTTCTCCACCTGTACTTCTCACATGACAATAGTGGCTCTGTATTTTGGAGCACTCTCCTTTATGTATGTTCTGCCACATAAGACATCCTCCCAAAAGATAGACTCCATAATATCCATGGTGTATGCCATCTTCACTCCCATGCTCAATCCCATCATATATAGCCTTAGGAACCAACAGATTATTGGAGCACTGAAGAAAATCCTACTCTTCCACAAAAGGGGCTTTGATTAGTTCAGTCACCTCTTTATTTCCCAAAAACTCCATGCTTTCCTCATTTCCAGACAACTACACAGGAAAGTTTGAAAAAAAAAACTTTATTTGATATTTAGAAAGCAAATTTCACATATTTTTCACGCTCATGTCAGCTCCTCTGTCGAGAAAAAAACTCCCCTTTTTCAGGTGACTCTGTAGAGGTTTAATTTAGAAACAAAGAGTCTGAAAGCAAACAGCTTCTGCTGTGCAGTCACTTTAAAAACGTATAAAGCTCTGTGAATCCTGGGTCATGGGTTAGCCCGAATTAAATGGGCAAGAGGACGGTGCCTTCTGATAACTCATTCCCTCAGTAACTATGTTGCTCCAACCTAGCATGGCTTCTGTGTACAAGGGAGCATAAGGCCTAAGTGGCCAATCACCAAGCCTGAACATATGGGAAGAGGCAGTGACATCATTCACATGGGTAAGTTTCGATACTGGGGGACTCCTGCAGTGGGGAGGGGCTTATCAGGAGGCACTGTCGCTTTGCCCTGACAGTGGCTTTTTAAATGTATATTTGCAAAACAGAGATTTTTAAATAATTAGTAAAAAACAAGATAGAAAAAGAAACAAAAATAGTTTTAACTCATATAAACTTTAAGAAAAATTCATATAAAATGTACTCACATTATAGTTTCCCTTTAAAGCGTAACTCCACTTTTATTGAGAAAAAAAAACATTCCCCTCTTGGATATCTCAGTACATTGCAGGGATTTTTAACAAATTTTGTTGCAGATTTCTACCTTTTGTTAGTCTGAGGAATCCCTGTGTGTTTTTCCATATCCATGTGGGAAAGTGAGTATAATAGGAGTGGCTTCATAATTATCAATTAGCTGTGAACCTGCAGGGCTCTGATAAGGAAAGCTGCTGGGCCTGCA
Source organism: Rana kukunoris (assembly GCA_029574335.1). Taxonomy (NCBI): domain Eukaryota; kingdom Metazoa; phylum Chordata; class Amphibia; order Anura; family Ranidae; genus Rana; species Rana kukunoris. Next base: position 150,498,486 of record CM056057.1, read on the forward strand.
TCCCTTTAGATGTAATTCCCTATTGGGACTATCTCACCAAAAATGACATTTTGTTGCAGGGGATGCCTGAAATCTGAATTGTATCTTAAGCCTCATACACACGATCGGATTTTCCAACAACAATGGTCTGACGGACGTGTTTTATGACAATCCAACCGTCTGTATGCTCCTTCAGACACTTGTTGCTGCAATTTCCGACAACAAATGTTGGCTGTGCATGCTCTCAAACTTTCCAACAACAAATGTGTTACGTCGGATTATCAGACTAAAATCCAAAGTACAAACATGCATGCTCAGAACCAATGCTAAACATCAGACAACAACAGCAGAAGTTGCCCAAAGGGTGGTGGTAAAGAGCTGAAAACCACGTGATTTGGTGAATGTTGACTGAAAATGCTCCGCCATGTGTATGCATAACAAGTTCCCGGCCAACGCCCCTTCGGACAAAAATCCACAGAAAAGTCAGATGGAAGTCCAAGTATGAGGCTTTATCTTCTGGGGAAAATAGTGAGCCAATCACACAAGCAGAAAATTATGTTTCTGGGGGGTCTACTGTATACATTCTGTGTACAGAGCACCTCCAGGTAGCCATATTGCTTTTTCAGAAAATTACAGAGCTTCAGATTGAAAAGGAAAAGTAAGTTGTATTAACATTCAATTACAATGTGACTTAGGAATTATATACGCTTTATACGAATTATATACGCTATAATATTTTTTTCTTTATTTGATATTTTTTTCCCCACGAATGTGGAATTACCCTTTAAAGCGGAGTTCCACCCAAAAGTGGAACTTCCGCTTAATCCACTTCTCGCCCCCTTACATGCTACTTTTGGTGAGGGCTTCAAGAGGCAGGGAAATGCACAATCAAAGATGGGCTCCAAGAGTGGTATATAAGAATTATAAACGATAACAGGTCATTTGTAATATCAAAACCAACGGAGGAATATCAGTGGTCCAACAGGGAGAACCACTATATGAGTATCATAATCAAACAACTCTCTCACAGACAATAGGTGATGAGCAACAATCGAGATGTTCCATCAGCAGGGGTCAGATCTGGCCACTGTCGGGGATGGGTAGTCAAGCCAAATATCCCAGACCTTATGAAACTTTTTTGGGCATCCACGAGAGAGGTATGTCATTTTATAGAGCAGGACTACAGAATTTATTAAAGTTTTCCAACACTCAAGAGAGGGGGGTCTACCCAACTTCCAATTCAATACTATAGCTTTCCTGGCATAGAAGAGTAACAGGCCAAGTAAAATTCTAAGTGCCCTAGTAAGTGCCAAGGGATTAACCAGGCCTAGGAGACATACTGTGACCATCTGAGAAACAGAGATGGTGGTTAGAGAATAGATAAAGCAGGTAAGCTTGGACCAGAATTTTGGATGTGAGGGCAGGAGAAACATTTTTTTTTTTTTAAACATCTTGGTTGTTGGGACTATTATTAACAGGGAATATTACCTGTTATACCCCCTGTATCACATCACACTGACAGCTATAACCTGTTTTACCCCTGTATGTACCACATCACACTGAGAGCTATTACCTGTTATACCCCCTGTATGTAGGGGTATGTACCATATCACAATGACAGCTATCATCTGTTATACCCCCTGTATGTACCACATCACACTGACACCTATAACTTGTTATACCCTCTGTATGTACCACATCACATTGGCAGCTATAGCCTGTTGTACCCCTTGCATGTACCACATCACACTGACAGCTATTACCTGTTATACCCCCTGTATGTAGGGGTATGTACCACTTCACATTGACAGCTATAACCTGTTATACCCCCTGTATGTAGGGGTATGTACCACATCACAATGACAGCTATAACCTGTTATACCCCCTGCATGAACCACATCACACTGACATCTATAACCTGTTATACCCCCTGCATGAACCACATCACACTGACATCTATAACTTGGTTTACACCCTGTATGTACCACTTCACATTGGCAGCTATAACCTGTTATACCATAGTTTCCAACATTGCAAAAAAAATCCAGGACACTTTTTTGCATGTAGACGGAGCCTGGCTATAATTAGGGGTGGGGCATTAGTTTGTAGGCGTGTCACACCATAGTAGAAAAATACGGCGTGCGAATCATCCCACGGTGGAAAAAGGGGCGTGGTTTATGCGAGTAGTGTGCTTAGCGTCTTAGATGAATGAGGGATAGAGGGTAAAAAAGAAGGGGAGAAAGCTGTGGTGGCTCAACGTGATTGGCACTGCGCTGACAAGCCGTTCACCTCTGCAGCCAAGGGTTCAGATCCCGGTCTCGGCTACATGTGAATTGAGTTTGGTGGTCTCAGCCCGGCTCCCTATGCAAGGTACGCCTGTGCTTAGTATGCCCACCCCCCCCCCCACAAAAACCACCACACTTGTATGCACACAAAATTGGTTTAACAAGCACACACTTTGGCCATGCGGTCTCCTAAAAAAGAGAGGCGAAGGACCTACGGGGCTGGCTGGGTGGGCTAGACCCCCTCACTCCCTCATAGGGGGAGTCCCTCTGCCCCGTTGGGGTCCCGTTGGGACCCAGTTGGGCTCCCAAGTGGAGCAGGTAGGGCAGGGTGAGTGGGAGGCCCCCCTCAAACCCGCCATTGCGGAGAAGGATGGCAGATTGCCTCTTGGGGGGGTCTGCCTACTCCCAACTCCTGCAGTCTGGCTCCTTTCTCTCGAGTTCATGCACAAAAGTACACTTTAAGAAAAAAAAAAAGAAGGGGAGAAATAAAGGGAGAGAAGAATGGATGGATGGAGAAATAGCTGGCCCAGATCCTACTTCACAATAGAAATATGTGTATTCCAGAGTTTAACAATCAGCAGATAAAGATACTTCAAACACTTGGTGTTAGCAATTCAGAGTCCCTCCTTACATCAAGCATACCCAGCGGCTACGCTGTATCTTGGCCTAGGCCGACAAGGCCCAGGCCTAGGGTGGCACTTTGCAGAGAGGCGGCACAAAAATGGTCCCTGTCAGAAGGCAAATCAGTCTGGGGCCCCCCCATAAAGTGGCTGCACTGCTGCCAGTATGCAGGCGGCTGGCATTCCACAACTGTAGGGGGCCTGCTGCTTCTAGTTTTAACTGTCCTATCATCAAAGTAGACATCTTACCTGAGTTTTCAGCTACAAAAAGACAGATGCCATATCAGGAGGCTAAAACTGTCTGGAGGAGAAAGTCAGCCAATGGAGTGAAGGGAGAGGAGCTATCCACTGCATGAGGAGACCCCATGTCGGGAGAGGTGCAGTGGAGACACGTGAAGGATGCCAGGCAGGCTGTAAGTAGCCAGGCTGAAAGGACAACTACACCAGTTGAGTAGAAATTGCAGGACAACTATCTAGCTGCCACGGGGCTTCTAATCTGGGTAGTAAAGATGGTATAGATGCGAGGGTGACTGAGATGGTCAGCTACACTAGGTAGTAAGACTTTCCAGCAAACCTTTTGGTGATCACCATCCAATATATATACTGTATATTAACTGCCATATGATGCATATGGCAGTTAATTACTAGTGTTGCTCACGAATATTCGAATTGCGAATATTCGGCTCGAATATTGCATATTCGAGAAATCGCGCAATATCTCGAATATTGTGCCGAATATTCGCAATGTCGAATATTCGGATTTTTCTCAAATTTTTTTTAACACAGATCACATGCTAGTGATCTCCATCGACGTGTAAAAGCAATGGTGGTATGATTAGAGGGACCCTGGGCCGAGTAGCGCATGTGATCCTTTTATGCTGCCGAATATTCGCAATGCGAATATTCGGCAATAGCAATATCGCGCGATTTTTTTCCCCGCCCTTCATTCACATCACAGCCAATCAGAGTTCCATTTCCACAGGTGTCAGAGGTTAGCAACCTCCACATCAACCAATAGGAAGCTGCCTCACGACCATTATATAAACTAAGTGCCAGCATGTGCTCATTGCAGATTCACAAGGTGGATATAGAGGGAGAAGTGTTTCTGTGCTCTGTGTTATATTGCATCAGCATTGCAGTGCCTTTCAGTTCTGTGCTCCTGTTCAGTGTTCAGTTCATTTGAGTATTAGCAGCTGCTAGTGCTTATATTTCTAAACTGCTTTTTTAAAAGCAAGAAGAGACCAAACAGCTTTTTTTAAAGCTACTATTTGTGTGTTTGTGTTCCAGTTTCATTTAGTGTTAGATAGATAGGTTTGAGTGTACTTGTACACCTCTGTAAGCTAGCTAGCTTAGTTTAGTGTGTTTATTTAGTTAGATAGTTATCTGTTTTATAAAAAAAAAAAAAAAAAAAAAAGTTATTTTTAGTTTATTCAGATCTCTGGCTCTGCTGTGTTAGCAGAGTCACTGTTCTATCTATATTAGTTTCTTTATTGCTCTTATTCGTTGCCCAGTCAGTTTTTGTCTGTTGTCTGTCAGTCAGTTAGTTAGTTTAAAAAAAAAAAAAAATTTAAAAAAATTTACCTTTCGTTTAATTGTTGTTTAGTGGCATAGCTACTAGTTGTTTGTCTGCGCGCCTGTTTTTTTCTATTATCACATTTACCCCCCCCCCCAATAAAGTTTACCCACCCCCCCATATCAGCATGAGCAGCATCCGTGGTCGTGGCAGCAGGGGTAGGGGAGTTACTCCCAGTGCTGGGTCGCTGCCAGCACGGGGTACCTCTCGCGCCCCTACTACTGGTAGAGGATCGGGTGGAAGGGGAGTCCGCCTCATCCGGGAGTTTTTTACTTCGGGCAGCCGCCCGATATTGCCTTCACAGGCTCCAGCAGTGGTGGAGTACATGGGGCACAGCAGTGCCACTCAGTCATCACCAAGTAGCACCACCACCATCAGTACACCGGTGCCTTTAGTACCCAGCCCCAGCGAGTCCAGCCTCATGCTGTTTGATGGTGAAAGTGACATGGATATCTTGGGGGAGGCCCTCGATCATGCAGACATTGATTTATGTGCTGATGGTCAGGACCTTTTTGAAGGGTTAATGGAGGAGGAGGAGGATGGGGTACTGGCTGTCAGTAGCCCAGAGACCTCCCTTCATGGTGGTGCTGGTGGTTTTCTGCAGGAAACACCAGCACCTAGTCAGACCCATGCGTCTGTGAGGGGACATCGGAGCCAGGCTAGCGGCTCCATGTCAGATGTCTCCTTCAGACCACCACATGTCAGCCCTGGGTCTGACATATCTGGGGGCGAAGAGGAGGGTGACCCAACATGGGTGCCACCTGCCTCGTCGGTTCACAGCATCAGTGACGACGAGGAAGGTAGGCACCCTGGGGAAACGGTGCGCCAGGTCACCAGGGAGACCAACGTCAGGGTCTCCACTGGTGATGGCAGCAGGAGGTGTCAGCAGCAGCAGCAGCAGCAGCAGCAGCAGCAGGCAGCTCCACCTGTGCGCACCGAGTCCCAGCAGGTGGAAGTCAGCGTCACCCCATCTGACAGGAGGGCGACGCTGAAGTCACCTCTCTGGGCCTACTTCACCTTGGTAGCAGATAACCCGACAGTAGCCATCTGCCAGCTCTGTCGTGCCAAGGTGAAGAGAGGGAAGTGTTTGGCTCGGGTGGGTACCACGGCACTCAACCAGCACCTGCGGATTAATCACTGGCAGGAGCATGACCAGATGAAGCGTGCTGGTGGTAGCAGCGCCACCACCACAAGTGTGCAGGGTACAGCAGCCCCTGCCACAGCTTCATCGGCTACCAGCAGGTCATGCCCCCCCCGCTCCCTCTAGTAGAGGTACTGCTACCGACAGCCAGACCTCCACATCATCACCCTCCTCTTCGGTGTCCCGCACTGCCGTCCGGCGCCAGGCGTCTCTTTCTGACGCCTTTGAACGCAACACTCCCTTCCCCCCTTCAGACCGACGTGTGCGTTCCCTCAATGGGCTCCTGGCAAGGGTTATTGCCCAACATCTGCTTCCCTTTAACATAGTGGACTGCAACCCCTTCAGGCAGATGTTGGAGCAGGCCCAACCCCAATGGCGTGTCCCCAGCCGCCATTTCTTTGCCAGGACTGGTGTCCCTGCCCTACACCAGCACATTGTGCAGAATGTAACCCTGTCGCTGGATCATGCTGTCAGCAACAGGGTGCATCTGACAATGGATGGCTGGACCAGCAGGCATGGGCAGGGGCGCTACATAAGCTTCACGGCCCATTGGGTTTCCCTCCGAGGCGCCGGGGAGGGATTGGCGGCATCTGATTTTGTGGTGCCGCCCCGGGGTGTCCAGGGGAGAAGTGCTGGTCTCCCTCAAGCCACTGTCTCCGCAGCTGCTGAGCCTCCCAGCAAGCGCCCCCGTAGCTATTCAAGTGTGGGGCACGTGCGCTGTCAGGCCGTGCTCCAGCTTGTTAGTTTAGGGGAACGGAGACACACTGGACGAGAAGTGCTGAGCGCACTTCAGGCTCAGGTCCAGAAGTGGCTGACACCCCGAAGGCTCCAAGCAGGTCTGGTTGTCTGTGACAATGGCAGCAACCTCCTCTCCGCCCTCCAGGCTGGCAGTCTGACACACGTGCCCTGTCTGGCACATGTCCTCAACCTAGTGGTGCAGAAGTTCCTGCGCACCTATCCCGGGTTGAGTGACATAGTGCTAAGGGTACGCAGGATTGCCAGCCACTTCAGGCGCTCCCCAACCGCTACCGCGTCCCTGTCAAAGTTGCAGCGGGACAACAGCCTGCCCCTTCACAGGCTGATTGTGGACAGTGTGACGCGGTGGAACTCCAGCCTCTACATGCTGGAGAGGTTGTGGGAGCAGCGAAGGGCGGTGAAGGAGTACCTGCTGGAGCAAGGCACTGGCGGGCCATCACAACACACACTCCCGTACATCACCAGTCTGGAGTGGGGGCAGATACACCAGGTCTGCCATGTGTTGGCCCCTTTTGAGCAGGCGACCAAGATGGTGAGCAGGGAGCATGTCGGCCTCAACGACGTGCTCCCTATAGTGTTCCTGCTGGACAGGGCACTAGATCGCCTGCTCGGAGCTGGGGAGAGTGCCTTGGTGGAGCAGGAGGAGGCAACACTGCTCCACCAAGACCAGGCCCAGGACGAGGAGGAGGAGGAGGATCATGATGATGATCAGGAGGTGACTGGTGGCGTCCTGGAGTCAGGGCCTGGTCAGGAGGGAGAGCCGGTGTTGGGGGCACCGATAGTCCGGGGGTTTGGCATGACTGACCGCGAACAGCAGCGCCTCCATGACGAGGAAGCGGACGTCATGGACCCAGGCAGCCATGAGGAGTCACAGCGGGCTGTGCTCTTCCCCATGGCTGCCCACATGCTGAGATGCCTCAGGAGGGACCCCCGGGTTAAAGCCATCAAGGAGAGGGACGAGTTTTGGCTGGCCACCCTTGTAGATCCCAGATTTAAGGGGAAACTGGAGCAGTTCCTCCCAGCCAGACGGAGGCAGCCCCGGATGGAGGAACTGCAGGCATGCCTAGTCAGCCGTTTGGAGCAGGCAAGTCCCCGGCCTCCAGTTGTCCCCCCTCATCTCACCCAGCAGGTGGCTGCACCCAGCAGCAACATCAGCAGCCGAGCAGGGGACCTAATGGGTGAGATGAGGATGTTCATGCAAACTGAGCGACCCAGTACCAGCAGCAGCAGCAGCAGCAGCAGCCATCACCACCAGCGGCTGGCCCACATGGTGGCAGACTACATGGGGTCCGTCAGTGCTTCTGACAGTATGAGCACCGACGACCCCATGGAGTACTGGGTTGCCAGATTGGACACCTGCCGCGAGCTCGCTCAGTATGCGCTGGAGTTATTGTCTTGCCCCCCCTCCAGCGTACTATCTGAGCGGACATTCAGCGCGGCAGGTGGGGTGGTCACGGACAAGAGGACCCGTCTGTCCACAGACTCCGTGGACAGACTCACATTCATCAAAATGAATGAGTCCTGGATCGGCGGTGACTTTCTGGCACCCGCCGTCGCTTCAGGGCGCTGAATGGTCCCTTGTCAGTTACCAATACCTCTCCTATCTCTTTATACCAGGGGTGTCAAACTCAATTTCATCGTGGTCCGCATCAGCATTATGGTTGCCCTCAAAAGGGCCGGTTATATCTGTAATATTATATGTCCAGCGCATCCCCTCCCCTTACATTCGATGTCAAAGGCCACCCCACCATCCTACCCCACCATCAGAAGTGGAGTTCCCCCTCTCCCTTACATCACAGTGCATCTCCCTTTCCTTATGCTGCTGCTGGGAAGAAGGTGGATATTTTTTTGTTTTTTTGAAAAGCCTGTGGCGTGCAAAACACAACCCAAAAACTCCACCCGGTGCCACAGCTACTTAAGGCCTGTGTCATTCTGCTTTTCAAATGTAATCACCATGCTAATGCAATTTCAAGCTTTTGTAATTTTGGCACTATATGGGCTCCTACTGCTAATGCCAAAAGGCTGAGTGATTATGTACCGATATATTACTCATACTGGTGCTGTTACCTTTTGTCTGTGAGATTTGCCACTTTCTTACTACTGCTGGTGCTGCTGCCACCTCTTCCACGACCACGAGTGAAAAAAACACTTAATTGTGTACTGGTACTACTATGCTGCTGCTTCTGCCAGTGCTCAGATACTTATGTGACAAGTTCTTTGGCACTATATGCTACAATTATCAACGCTGCTGCTATCCTGCTGCCACCTCTTCCACGACCACGAGTGAAAAAAACACTTTATTGTGTACTGGTACTACTACACTGCTGCTGCTGCCAGTGCTCACTTACCTATGTGACAAGTTCTTTGGCACTATATGCTACAATTATCAACGCTGCTGCTATCCTGCTGCCACCTCTTCCACGACCACGAGTGAAAAAAACACTTAATTGTGTACTGGTACGACTATGCTGCTGCTTCTGCCAGTGCTCAGATACTTATGTGTCAAGTTCTTTGGCACTATATGCTACAATTATCAATGCTGCTGCTCCTATGCTGCTGCCACCTCTTCCACGACCACGAGTGAAAGAAACACTTAGTTGTGTACTGGTACTACTATGCTGCTGCTTCTGCCAGTGCTCAGATACTTATGTGTCAAGTTCTTTGGCACTATATGCTACAATTATCAATGCTGCTGCTCCTATGCTGCTGCCACCTCTTCCACGACCACGAGTGAAAAAAACACTTAGTTGTGTACTGGTACTACTACACTGCTGCTGCTGCCAGTGCTCACTTACCTATGTGACAAGTTCTTTGGCACTATATGCTACAATTATCAACGCTGCTGCTATCCTGCTGCCACCTCTTCCACGACCACGAGTGAAAAAAACACTTAATTGTGTACTGGTACTACTACACTGCTGCTGCTGCCAGTGCTCATATACTTATGTGTCAAGTTCTTTGGCACTATATGCTACAATTATCAATGCTGCTGCTCCTATGCTGCTGCCACCTCTTCCACGACCACGAGTGAAAAAAACACTTAGTTGTGTATTGGTACTACTACACTGCTGCTGCTGCCAGTGCTCACTTACCTATGTGACAAGTTCTTTGGCACTATATGCTACAATTATCAACGCTGCTGCTATCCTGCTGCCACCTCTTCCACGACCACGAGTGAAAAAAACACTTAATTGTGTACTGGTACTACTATGCTGCTGCTTCTGCCAGTGCTCAGATACTTATGTGTGAAGTTCTTTGGCACTATATGCTACAATTATCAATGCTGCTGCTCCTATGCTGCTGCCACCTCTTCCACGACCACGAGTGAAAAAAAACACTTAGTTGTGTACTGGTACTACTATGCTGCTGCTGCTGCTAGTGCTCACTTACCTATGTGACAAGTTCTTTGGCACTATATGCTACAATTACCAATGCTGCTGCTGTGCTGCTGCCACCTCTTCCACAAGTGATACAACACTTTATTGTGTACTGTTAATACTATACTGCTGCTGCCAGTGCTCAGATACCTATGTGACAAGTTCTTTGGCACTATATGCTGCAATTACCAATGCTGCTGCTGTGCTGCTGCCACCTCTTCCACAAGTGATACAACACTTTATTGTGTACTGTTAATACTATACTGCTGCTGCCAGTGCTCAGATACCTATGTGACAAGTTCTTTGGCACTATATGCTACAATTACCAATGCTGCTGCTGTGCTGCTGCCACCTCTTCCACAAGTGATACAACACTTTATTGTGTACTGTTACTACTATACTGCTGCTGCCAGTGCTCAGATACCTATGTGACAAGTTCTTTGGCACTATATGCTACAATTACCAATGCTGCTGCTGTGCTGCTGCCACCTCTTCCACAAGTGATAAAACACTTTATTGTGTACTGTTACTACTATACTGCTGCTGCCAGTGCTCAGATACCTATGTGACAAGTTCTTTGGCACTATATGCTACAATTACCAATGCTGCTGCTGTGCTGCTGCCACCTCTTCCACAAGGGATAAAACACTTTATTGTGTACTGTTACTACTAGACTGCTGCTGCCAGTGCTCAGATACCTATGTGACAAGTTCTTTGACACTATATGCTACAATTTCAAATGCTGCTGCTGTGCTGCTGCCACCTCTTCCACAAGTGATACAACACTTTATTGTGTACTGTTACTACTATACTGCTGCTGCCAGTGCTCAGATACCTATGTGACAAGTTCTTTGACACTATATGCTACAATTTCAAATGCTGCTGCTGTGCTGCTGCCACCTCTTCCACAAGTGATACAACACTTTATTGTGTACTGTTACTACTATACTGCTGCTGCCAGTGCTCAGATACCTATGTGACAAGTTCTTTGACACTATATGCTACAATTTCAAATGCTGCTGCTGTGCTGCTGCCACCTCTTCCACAAGTGATACAACACTTTATTGTGTACTGTTACTACTATACTGCTGCTGCCAGTGCTCAGATACCTATGTGACAAGTTCTTTGGCACTATATGCTGCAATTACCAATGCTGCTGCTGTGCTGCTGCCACCTCTTCCACAAGTGATAAAACACTTTATTGTGTACTGTTACTACTATACTGCTGCTGCCAGTGCTCAGATACCTATGTGACAAGTTCTTTGGCACTATATGCTACAATTACCAATGCTGCTGCTGTGCTGCTGCCACCTCTTCCACAAGTGATACAACACTTTATTGGGTACTGTTACTACTATACTGCTGCTGCCAGTGCTCAGATACCTATGTGACAAGTTCTTTGGCACTATATGCTGCAATTACCACTACTGCTGCTGTCAAGTCTTGCCCAAGTGTTTAGATGCTGTCTAGTACTATTACCACTACTGCTTGTAAATGTTGTGTGTGTGATAATTACTTTATATTTGAATACTACTGCTGCTGCCTTCATGCTGAGTAATGCTTCATGACCTCTCTGTCACAGCGGATCCACAAACAGCATCCGCTAAAAGCTACCAGACCGGATCGTAACAAACAGCAAGTGTGACTAAATGACTGAACGTTATGTTAAACCCTGGTTTGTGGCCTTTTTACTGCAACTTTTAGCCTATCTGCAAGAGCAAATCAGCACTCTCTTTCTCTTTCTCGCTCTCTCTCTATATCTATATCTATATATATATATATATATATATATATATATATATATATATATGTATATATGTATATATTGTAGCTTTTGTTATAGTAATTTTTCAACAGTTTAGTTTGTGTTAGTAGTGTCTGTGTCCGTGTATTTTGTTTTTTATTAGATTTGTGTTAAATAAAATAATAGTATGAAATGTTTTTAGGTTATTATGAAGTTAGATGTGTTGATGTTGATGTGTTAGATGTGAAGTTAGATGTGTTGAAAGACCTAAGAATCTCAATAAGAAAGGAAACATTTGAAAAGAATAACAGGTTTAATAACCAAAAATATAAATATTTACATGGATTTTTTCAAGCGCTTGTAAATCTCAGCCAGCTCCTTGAAATTTTTTCTCTGCTGTTGTAACAGCTGTTCATTCTCGAGGTCCAATTTTTTTATTTTGCGCCGATTGGACAGGACTTTTTGATTGGTCCTCTCCATGACATAGGATTTCTCCTGAATCTCTTTCAAAACTGTTAGGATATAAGAAAAAAAAAATTAGGATTAAATACTGTACTTTTTTATATCTACATCTTATTGTTGAAATGTCATTAATCGTTGTGCACATATTTACCCTCCTGACTGATGGTCATCACAGGCGCTGTGTCATCCTCCTGCTCCTCTTCTGCATCATGGCATTCACCAGGAGGTTGGGTGGGGGGAAGTTGCAGCTCCTCAGGAGCTGGGGGTGGTAAGTCGGAGGGCCCTGGCTGCTCCTTATCCCTCTCCTCCTCTGCATCCTCCTCTTCATCCTCCTCTTCTTCCTCCTCCTCCTCTGCGGCCTGTCGCCTTGTGCGCTTGGGGCGCACAGATGGTAGAGGAGATCCTATAATAACACAATGTTTATATATGTAAAAATGATTTCTAATAACATATGCACATTCTGTGTACTCTGCTGTATTGTATATGAATACACATTTATTTATATAGACAGTTAACCAATGGGATAATGTTATACTAAAGGGTCTTGCTGGCACTACAGGGGACTGAGTGTGAGCTGGGCTGCCACCATGGTAAAATTAGCTGTTTGTGTTTCCTTTGTATTATTCTGAAGATCTCATGTTAAAAAAAGGGCCTGATGGAGTACACGTGATTACTATGATAACCCCACGCCTAGCACAGGAATTTAGTGGTAATTGAGTTATAAAATACCACCCTTTCCCCTTGAAACCCACCACACCACCACTTTAATTCCATGGTTTAACTTGATGGAATAATGTCTTTTTTCAACAGTACTATGAATACCTTCGGTGGTGATATATGTTACCACAACATGGCGTCTGGGTTAACAACATCTGCCCTAAGGTTAATTACATATCACCTTACATGACTGTCACCAATAACTTACCTGGATGAAATTCATCGCGGATCTGTGTGACCCGGTCCATGTGGCGCCTCTTCAAGTCTGACCATTTTTTGAGAATGGCCATGTGGTCATGTGACCCGCCATGAAACTCATGTAATTCCTCCAATACGGACTGGACGATTTTTTGTTTATCCTGCTGGCACCTCATTAGGTCGTAACCATGTTGCAGGAACCTCTGCAAGATGAAGAACAAAGTATATTATAATACTTTTGTTTAAACCCTTATGGATATATGACGTAAATGTATGGTATTCAATAATTGGAAGCATTCTCGCCTTATTAATCACTGACAGTGGTAACATGACAGATTTTATATGTTGCCATTTTGGTCACCAGCTTTTTGGAATAAATATAGCAGCCATTATCATTTGCATAATTATGTATATATGAGTAACATCACAGGATAGACGTATAGGGGAGAAATGAGTTGCTATTCATCTGACCACTATAATAATTTTTTGAGCCTTACACTGGCCCTGTACAATAGATTATTTTTTTTAATCCCTATCTTTACATATGAAAAATAATATGTTTGTTTCTTTTCACTTTTTGATGAAAAGGGAGAACTCTGTGGACTCTGATGTAAAAGGGAGAACTCTGTGGACTCTGATGTAAAGGGAAAACTCTGTGGACTCTGATGTTAAGGTAGAACTCTGTGGACTGTGATGTTAAGGGAGAACTCTGTGGACTCTGATGTTAAGGGAGAACTCTGTGGACTCTAATGTAAAAGGGGAACTCAGTGGACTCTAATTTAAAAGGGGAACTCTGTGGACTCTAATGTTAAGGGAGAACTCTGTGGACTCTAATGTAAAAGGGGAACTCTGTGGACTCTAATGTAAAAGGGGAACTCTGTGGACTCTAATGTAAAAGGTAGAACTCTGTGGACTCTAATGTAAAAGGTAGAACTCTGTGGACTCTGATGTAAAGGGAGAACTGTGTGGACTCTGATGTAAAGGGAGAACTCTGTGGACACTGATGTAAAGGGAGAACTCTGTGGACACTGATGTAAAGGGAGAACTCTGTGGACTCTGTTGTAAAGGGAGAACTCTGTGGACTCTGATGTAAAGGGAGAACTCTGTGGACTCTGATGTAAAGGGAGAACTCTGTGGACACTGATCTAAAAGGGGAAGTCTGTGGATCCTGATGTAAAAGGGGAAGTCTGTGGACTCTGATGTAAAGGGAGAACTCTGTGGACTCTGATGTAAAGGGAGAACTCTGTGGACTCTGATGTAAAGGGAGAACTCTGTGGACTCTGATGTAAAGGGAGAACTCTGTGGACACTGATGTAAAGGGAGAACTCTGTGAACTGTAATGTAAAGGGAGAACTCTGTGGACTCTGATGTAAAAGGGGAAGTCTGTGGACTCTGATGTAAAAGGGGAAGTCTGTGGACTCTGATGTAAAGAGGAACTTTTATGATTAATTTCATATGGTTAGAAATGTTATTTAATAGCGACATCTATGCAAACTAAGACAAAAAATTGCTGTGCGACGCTGAAGTGTTCGGGTTTGAAATGAACAAAAGGTGGCAACCCTGGGCATGCTGGGAGTTGTAGTTTTGCAACCGCTGGAAACACACTGTTTGGGAAATACTAATATCTGATCTTGCATCCTAACTTTTTAACTAGTCTAAAATGCAGTTAAAGATAATGAAATAACAAGTGGTGAAATTACTTACAGTAATCAGCAGTTTTTCCTCACTGGATGAAAAGTTACTCCCCACCATCTTCGCTTCGCAGGGCAGCAGTAGATTCGCAGGGCAGCACTAAATAGCAATCCGAATATACACTGGCAAAGAATCCAGGAAATGATCGCCGTTTTCGCGACCGCGTGTTGTCCGCGCGCATGCGCGGTCGAGAATTTCGCAATAAATTTCGCATTTGCGAAATTTCACGTTAGCGAAATTTCGCAATTTTTTTTTTGGATGAAATATCACGAATATTCGAAATTTACGAATATTTCTCGAATATTCTCCTATATATTCGCGAAATATTGCGAAAGCGAATATGGCGTATTCTGCTCAACACTATTAATTACTTGGGAATCTGATTTATTTGCCTTTGGCAGAGGAGTTGCTATATATTATAGTGCCTTACCATAGATATCAGCTACTGGTAATCTATATAGGAGGTAGGTGTTAATGTTTATATAGTAGCTGACTAGATTATAGCATGGGGTACCCAGGGTAGAAGGAAAGCTACTCTATTTAGGTGAAATTTGCAGACACAAGAAACACTGACATGGTCACCCATACCTGGCAGATAGGTAGTAGGACTCTCCTACAATACTTTATTTTATTTTTTGCCATCCCTGTCCCATTGCGGAGATTTCCCTTCATTTCCTGCCACATATCCAAACAGGAAGTGAGAGAAAATCTCTGCAAATTAAGGGAATCCACCCCCCCCCCCAAAGGCCCATAAAAACTAATGTTCCCACTGGAAAAAGTAAGGTCCGGTCTTAAACAGGAAGGGGTGTGGTCTTGACAGGAAGGGGTGTGGCCTTGACAGGAAAGGGTGGGTCACATTTAAATTAGGGGGTGCACAAGTTTAGTCAGGCCTAGGGCAGCACAAAACCTAAATACACCACTACCCAGCGGAGTCCCCTCTTACATCAGGCATACCCAGGGAGTCCCTCCTTACATCAAGCATACTCAGGATGATTGAAGCGCATTATTTTTTATTATTACATTGTAATATAGAATGAAATTATTCAACTCACCATAATGCCGAATCAGTGTTAGCCCCGAATGTGTCACCTGCCACGACACCTGCCGCCAGATGCCATCAGGTATCCCTTGCAGAGTGCTTCCTTACATCATGTGCCCTCAGCGGAGTCCCTCCTTACATCAGGTGTACCCAGTGGAGTCCCTTCTTACATCAAGCGTACCCAGCGCAGTCCCTCCTTATATCAGGCGTACCCAGCAGAGTCCCTCCTTACATCAGGTGTACCCAGCGGAGTCCCTCCTTACATCAAGCATACCCAGCAGAGTCCCTCCTTACATCAGGCGTACCCAGCGGAGTCCTACCTTACATCAGGCTTACCCAGCGGAGTCCCCCCTTACATCAGGCGTACCCAGCGGAGTCCCTCCTTACATCAAGCATACCCAGTGGAGTCCCTCCTTACAACAGGCGTACCCAGCGGAGTCCCCCCTTACATCAGGCATACCCAGCGGAGTCCCCCTTACATCAGGCATACCCAGCAGAGTCCCTCCTTACATCAAGCATACCCAGCGGAGTCCCTCCTTACATTAGGCGTACCCAGCGGAGTCCCCCCTTACATAAGGCATACCCAGCGGAGTCTCCTCTTACATCAGGCATACCCAGAGAGTCCATCCTTACATCAAGCATACCCAGCAGAGTCCCTCCTTACATCAGGCGTACCCAGCGGAGTCCCCCCTTACATCAGGCATACCCAGCGGAGTCCCCTTTACATCAGGCGTATCTGGCGGAGTCCCCCCTTACATCAGGCATACCCAGCAGAGTCCCTCCTTACATCAAGCATACCCAGCAGAGTCCCTCCTTACATCAGGCCTATCCAGTGGAGTCCTTCCTTACATCAGGCCTATCCAGCGGAGTCTATCCTTACATCAGGCGTACCCAGCGGAGTCCCTCCTTACATCAGGCGTACCCAGCGGTGTCCCCCCATTGGAGCCCCCCTTAATCAGGTGTATATCCCCCATTGGAGTCCCCCTTAACCAGGTGTCCCCCCCATTGGAGCCCCCCTTAGTCAGGTGTCCCCCCATTGGAGCCCCCTCAGGTGTCCCCCTATTGGAGCCCCCTTAAGTGTCCCCCTCATTGGAGCCCTCTCAGGTGTCCCCATATTGGAGCCTCTTCAGGTGTCCCCCCCATTGGAGCCCCCTCAGGTGTCCCCCTATTGGAGCTGTCCTTGCATCGTTATTATAAATAGCGGTGTCTCTTGTCTCTAGTACAATAGAAAATAAAGCTGCTGCGGTGCCGCTCACCCTGCCCCTTTCCATAACAGACGGACCTGCAGCAGGGCAGGGCGGGGCGTCGGCGGCAGCTATATTTTCTATTGTATTAGATCCGTGTTTTGGTCTTCTTTAAAATGGCGGCCAAATGTGCTCGCCCTCTCCTTTGGACTACAGGAGAGTCAAGATGCCCACTAACACACAGCTCCTTTCTCTATCTGCAACTATCCTGTAGTCCAAGGGAGGGGGCGAGCACGACACTCCACACCAGGGAGAAAGCCTTGCATTACTGTGTGGAGTTAAGCCCCGTACACACGGCCGAGGTTCTCGGCAGAAACCAGCGAGAACCTCGCTGGCATCCTGATTCTGCCAAGAACCTCGGCCATGTGTACGGATTTGGCGAGCATCCCGTCGGGAATGCCGTTGAGCCGAAATAGAGAGCAGATTCTCTATTTGCTCGACGGCCCGTCGGGATTAATGGCTGGTCGCCTTTCCCGACAGGCTGGTCGCCGAATCTGACGGCCGGGCGAGAACCTCGACGGGCGGAACGATGTGTTCCGCCCGTCGAGGTTCTCTGCCGTGTGTATGTGGCCTTACAGACAGAAAAACAGGAAGTGAGGATTTCTCAGAAGAAATAAGGACATTCTAAAAGCAAAATTGAAGGATAAGGTAAATGAAGGCAGACTGCACTAAGGTAAAGGAAGCTATTTAGGGGGAAAACATAGCCTATTGGATTTCTCACTCCCGAAGTATATACGGAGTAAGGAGTTTGGAAATTGTAGAGAAATACTTAGAAGATAATGCATTACAATGTTACTAAACCCATTTGATTTTAGTCGAATAAAATGAAACTAAATCGAAATTTGCTGCCAAAATTAACACAGCTGGACGGACTTTAGGTCATGACACAGGAAGGAGTTGACCAGCTGAGGGTAGACGATGCAGTGTGTGTGCTAATGAGATCAGCTGGTCAACTCCTTCCTGTGTCATGACCTAAAGTAAGGCAGAAGTAATTAAGCAGTGTTTTTAAATAGCTATGAAGACAGTGAGTTTGACGTGTATAGAATAAATGGAAAGCTGTTTTATTTTGCAAAATAAGTACATTAATGCTATATTGGTACATAGGGGAGCTGAAATTTAGAGAAAAAAAAAGGTGAACTTAGCTTTTAACCACTTAAAGACCGCCCACTGCATATATACTTCGGCTCTATTGCGTGAAACAACATACCTGTACGCCGTTTGGGGAATAGATACTACCCGCCTGCTGCATGGAGTGGGAGCCAATCAGCGGGTCTGGCGGACACACTATGTAAACATAGTGTGACAGGGAAGTACACAGAGATCTGACATGGAAGTACACAGAGATCTTCTGTTTCTTGTAAGCAGGAACAGGGATCTCTGTGTTCTTCCTATAAGTCCATCCCCCACAGTTAGAAAACACTTACAGGGAGCACACATAACCCTTTGATCGCCCCTGATGTTAACCCCTTCCCTGCCAGTGTAATTTATACAGTGTCAGTGCAATTTGTTTAGCACTGATTTCTGTATTGGTGTCACTGGTCCCCAAAAAGTGTCACTTAGTGTCAGATTTGTCCACCGCAATGTCGCATTTTTTTTGCATATGTATTATAGCAGAAGGTAAAAAATATTGTTTTAAAAAAAAAAATGTTCAGTCTTTTTCTGTTTATAGCGCAAAAAATAAAAACCACAGAGGTGATCAAATGCCACCAAAAGAAAGCTCTATTTGTGGGGAAAAAAAGGACATACATTTTTTTTGGGTACAGCATCGAACGCCCGTGCAATTGTCAGTTAACATAACACAGTGCCGTATCACAAAAAATGGCCTGATCATTAAGGGGTAAAACCTCCTGGGGCAGAAGTGGTTAAGCTGGCCATAGATGGTGCATTTTACTTTCCTGCAACAATGGGTTGGCAGGAAAAAAGATTGCTCAATTCCCCCATCAACACAGTCAGTGTGGATAGTGTGATTAAAGACTTTAAAGTGGTTGTAAACCCACTTAAAAAAAAACTGCAAGACAAAAGTATAATGAGGTAGTATGCATTAGATCGAAGCCCCCGCAGCAGTCCTCGTACACCGATCCGGCTGGCGACATCGCTCCCAGAGTTACTTCCGAGTATCGCGGGCTCCAGCGCTGTGATTGGCCAGAGCCACAATTACATCACTCCTACCGGTAACAGCATAATAGTTTAAGCAATTGCTTTAGCGTGCATGTGCCAATGACGTCAACACATGCTGATACAGGGGATATCTCCTAAACCGTCCATGGTAGCTACACATAAGCCTTATTATAGGCTTACCTGTAGCAAAAAGTGGTTGTAAAGGGTTTATTGCAAATGTCAACGCTACCATGGCTCTGACCCCTCGGGTAGCTTGGTCAGTAAAAAATAGGAAGCTGGGCAGAATATTGCTGGACCAACAGGTATTTTGAACCTTTGACATCTACATTGGATAAAACATGCACATGATGAAGGTTTAAACAAAGTTTGCAATTAATTGAAGTAATTTTTTTAAGATTCACATACACTTTAATTCGTGTGTATGCGCAGTTCACTAATTTCTGGCGAACTATAGATCCTAACCAGGCAGTTGGTTCCTCCTGGGGTTTTGAGGCTAAGTGTTTTTTTTCCACCCGTCAACCACATCCCAAAATATCAAAAGGCAGAGCTAACTGTTTCTTTGTTTAAAACAAAAAAAAGAACCACGTCTCAGTCTTTTTAATTTGCTTCCATCGTTAGCCCAGCTACTGACAACTAAAACAAGAGAAGAAACACAGCAACTGTAAAATAGGATGTCTTGGCAGACCTAAGCTGGCCTCACACTGGTAGAATTTCATACAAACATTCCTATATCAGAACATTCTTAGAATGTTCTTTCTTGCCATCAATAAGTCAATTCATTTTGTTCGAAAAGCATTAAAATTTCTTCAAGCTGTATTAAGCAGGTTTCATTAAATTATGTAAATTTTTTTGTATGATTTTTAACAATCGAAAGCTACATTTAAAGAAAGATTTGCGTTAGTTGGAGGACAATTTCTATCCTGTAGACATGTGAGTTCCCGGTAGTAACAAATGGATTTTTGTACGAATTTGTTAGCATTTGTACAAGCTGAAAGAACGAAAATACGAAAATTACGGAATTACGAATAAGCAAAATAACGAACAAGCGAAAATACGAACGTACGAATACGAAACACCAAAAAAGCAAAAGAACGAAAATGACATCTATAACGAACGATTTGCATTCCGTATTTTAAATTCTTTGTCTGTTCGTATTTTCATTCGTATGTTTGTATTTTCATTTGTGTGTTTTGTAAATCCGTTTCTTTTTCTGTTCGGAAATTTGTGTACTTATATCGTTCTTTCAAATGGGCACTGGGCAGTGTAGATAGTGAGTGATGTATCTTACTTAATATCTTAGCCAATCAGCTTATCTCTTTTGTGCTGAGTCACATTGTACAGTGTAAAGCCTCGTACACACACGATCGGACTTCAAACAAACTTTTCTGTGGATTTTTGTCTGAAGGGAGTTGGCCAGACTTTTGAAACCAAAAAGTTTGTCCGATAGAACGTACACACAGTCGGATTTTTTGGAAAACGCTCATATTGACGTTTGTTGGCAAAAAGTCCGACCATCTGTACGGGGCTTAAGAGAAAGTTTATCTTAATATGGATTAGCCGCGTGTTGCTATGTATTTATGAAAGTACAAAATTACGAATCCATTAAACGAAAATTATTATCTAACAAAATTATGAATTTCGAATCAACGAAAATAAATTAGACTGAATTACGAATCATTCAGTATAAACGAAAATAAAACTGTTACGAAAATATGAATGGGTCCAAATAGGAAAACTTGCGTCTTACGAAATACGAATGGGTGCGAATAGGAAAACTTGAGTCTTACGAATAAAAACAAAGAAAATAGGATAGAGGGAACTCCTCTTACCTATTATTGGGATTTTTACGTGAGATGTCAATCGTAGTAGTAAGGTAAGCACACCAAACTTTTTTTTTTTTTTTTTATGTAAATTAAACTTTCTAATTTTGATATATTTATAACCCATGTGTTTGGTGTGCTTACCTTACTACAGGCATACCCCACTATTAAGTACACAATGGAGTTTATTTACTATCGCTGGAAAGTGCGAAATCAGGCTTACTTCTGCATAAAAACCAATGAGCTTCTAACCCCAGCGTTTTAATTAACCACTTGCTTACTGGGCACATACACCCCCCTCCTGCCCAGGTGAAATTTCAGCTTCCGCCACTGCGTCGCTTTAACTGACAATTGCGCGGTCGTGCGACGTGGCTCCCAAACAAAATTTACGTCCTTTTTTCCCCACAAGTAGAGCTTTCTTTTGGTGGTATTTGATCGCCTGTGCGGTTTTTATTTTTTACGCTATAAACAAAAAAGAGCGACAATTTTGAAGAAAAATACAATATTTTTTACTTGTTGCTATAATAAATATCCCAATTAAAAATAAAAAACACATTTTTTTTTCTCAGTTTAGGGCGATACGTATTCTTCTACATATTTTTGGTTAAAAAAAAAAAAATCGCAATAAGCGACTGGTTTGCGCAAAAGTTATAGCGCTTATAAAATAAGGGAGAGAATTATTATTTTTTATTATTTTTTTTTTACTAGAAATGGCGGCGATTCACATTTATACTGCGATCAGTGCTATAAATATGCACTAATTACAGTATAAATGTGACTGGCATTGAAGGGGTTAACACTAGGGGGTGAGGAAGGGGTTAAATGTGTATCCCAGGTGTGTTCTAACTGTGGGGGGAGGGGGGGTGACTGGGGGGGTGACCGATCTGTGTCCCTATGTAGGAAGGAACACAGATCGGGCTCCTCCTCTCCAGAGACAGGACGCTGTCTCTGTGTAAAACGGCAATGAGAGATGATCTATGAGATCATCTCTCATTCGCCCACAGATCGCATCGCAAACGGCCACTCTGATTGGCCGTTCGCCGCAATCTGTGATTGGCCGTGTCCAAGGGACACGGACAACACAGGGCTTCCCCGCAGCGCGCTCTACAGCGCGCGCTGGGAACGCCCAAAGGAGATGCCGTCAAATGACGGCATGTTGGATATTCATACCCGCGCTGTTGCCGTCATTCGACGGTAGCGCGGGCCTGAAGTGGTTAAGCTTTGGTAATAAAACCTGGAAGCTCATTGGTTTTTATGCAGAAGTGAGCCTGATTTTGCACTTTCCAGCTTTAGTAAATAAACCCCATTGTGTACTTAAAAGTGGGGTATGCCTGTACTACGATTGACATCTCACGTAAAAATCCCAATAATAGGTAAGAGGAGTTCCCTCTATCCTATTTTCTTTGTTTTTATGTGCTTTTTGAGAGGATTGTGAGTTGTTATCAATCGTGTTTGGGAAACATCTCTATCCACCTCCATTTTTCTTTTTATTGAGTCTTACGAAATTACGAATCTACGGAACGAGACGAAACAGAACAAAAAAATATGAACATTTTTGTTGTGCACATGTCTACTATCCTGTTCCTTTAAAAAAAATTGTCAGTATGGTCAAAAAAGAACATCGACTTGATCCCACTAATGATTAGACTATTGAACAAATACTTTGTACAAACATTTCCTATAAAATTCTAGTAATGCATGGCCAGCTTTGGAAAACATGGTTAAAATATGGATATGGCAAGCTATGGTTAAAATATGGTTTTCCTCAAATATTTAATGGAATTATAATTTAAATGTCTCCTAATTCAAGCACCTTCAATTCCTATGTGAAATCAACAAACATAAGGAATAGGTAGGTTTTAATACATTAAGGGACTCAGAGAAAAAATCTATCCACAGGACCACCATGATGCTTGCCCTAAGCAAGAGTTAATCGCAAGTTCTAATCTTGCACCTTGTGAATGTAGTCAACATTCTGGATACTTTCAGAATGGGTAAGAAATAGAACCTTTGGATGGTTTTCATTTTATGGTCCGCAGTTGGAGAGATTCCTTAAAGGGGTTGTAAAGGTTTGTTTTTTATTTTCTAAATAGGTTCCTTAAAGCTAGTGCATTGTTGGTTCACTTACGGTACCTTTTCCTTTGATTTCCCTTTTAAATGTTTTTTTTTTATTGTCTGAATTTCTCACTTCCTGTTCCTCCTCAGTAAATTTGCCCCCATCATCCGAGCAGTGGTTAGTCAGCCAGAACAGCTTATTATACAGCTTACTGAGGAGGAACAGGAAGTGAGAAATTCAGACAAAGAAAAAAAAGGAAAAAAACATTAGTGAACCAACAATGCACTAGCTTAACCACTTAAGACCCGGACACATACGCTGCTAAATGACTCAAGGTGTTTTTACAATTCGGCGCTGCGTCGCTTTAACAGACAATTGCGCGGTCGTGCGACGTGGCTCCCAAACAAAATTTGCGTCCTTTTCTTCCCACAAATAGAGCTTTCTTTCGGTGGTATTTGATCGCCTCTGCGATTTTTATTTTTTGCACTATAAACTAAAATAGAGCGACAATTTTGAAAAAAAAACACTATTTTTTTACTTTTTGTTATAAAAAAAATCAAATAAACTAAATTTTAGTAAAACATTTAGGCCAAAATTAATTCAGCCACATGTCTTTAGTAAAAAAAAAAAATCGCAATAAAAAAAATAGCTACCTAGCGGAAACAGCGACACTAATACAGCGATCAGAAAAATGATCGCTTAGTGATGCTGGCAATAGGGAGTGAAAGGGTTAACTAGGGCAGTGATCAGGGGGTTAAAACTTTATTAGGGGGGGTGGGGGGCTATCCTGGACCTAACACTAACTGACTTTTACACTGCCTGTCATACTGACACTAAATGCAGTGATTAGATCACTGCATTCAGTGACACTGTGACAGGGGGGTGGGGGGGGGGGGGGCGATCACAAGGGGTTAATGTGCCTATGTGTGTGTGTGTCAGTGTTGTGGTGGTGCACACTTACTGTGGATGTCTTCTCTCATCAGCAGCGGTGGGAAACACCGCTGCGATGAGAGGTGACATCATTTCCTCCTTCCTGTGTAAACACAGGAGGAGGAACTGACACGAAGGGGGAGCGTTCCCATTGGCTGGGAGCGATCGCGGGGGGGCGGAAAACACGGACATCCGCCCGCTCGTCGGCGATCGCTCCCAGAGCCAGGGGGACCGCCGCACCGCACGAAGGCGAGGACGTAAATTTACGCCCTTGTGCCTGTACGAGCCATGTTGTGGCCGTAAATGTGCCACTTTCCCACCGCGCCATAAGCATTTTACTGCTACGGCGTGGCGGGGTTATCTTGGGACGACGTCCCTGGGACGTCGTCCTTCACTTTCGCGATTGCGCGTCCCCTGGGACGCGCTCACGAAAGTGTCCGTGCTCGCTGGGTCTAGAAGACTCGGCGCATCACGGATCACGGTAAATTGCCGCTGATCGCGGCCGTTTACCACGTGATCGCGCCGTCATTTGATGACGCCGGTTCCTCCCTCTCCTCCCTCTCCGCTCTGTACAGTGTGCGAGGAGAGGGGGGGGGAGCGGGGTGTCAGCAGCCAAGCTGTGGCTGGATCTGTGACAAATGCAGTCACAGATCCAAGTCCATCCCTCAAAACATCCCAGCTCTGCAATCCCCCCAGTACCCTGCAATCCCCAGTACCCAACAATCCCCAGTACCCAACAATACTCAGCAATCCCCCAGTACCCAACAATACCCCAGTACCCAACAATACCCCAGTACTCAACAATACCCAGTACTCAACAATACCCCAGTACCCAACAATACCCCAGTACCCAACAATACCCCAGTACTCGGCAATACCCCAATACTCCAGTACTCAACAATACCCCAGTACTCAACAATACCCCAATACTCCAGTACTCAACGATACCCCAGTACTCGGCAATACTCGGCAATACCCCAATACTCGGCAATACCCCAATACTCGGCAATACCCCAGTACTCGGCAATACCCCAGTACTCAACAATACCCCAGTACCCAACAATACCCCAGTACTCAACAATACCCCAGTACTCAACAATACCCCAGTACTCGGCAATACCCCAATACTCGGCAATACCCCAATACTCAACAATACCCCAATACTCAACAATACCCCAATACTCAACAATACCCCAGTACTCAACAATACCCCGATACTCAACAATACCCCAGTACTCGGCAATACCCCAATACTCCAGTACTCAACGATACCCCAGTACTCGGCAATACCCCAGTACTCGGCAATACCCCAGTACTCGGCAATACCCCAGTACCCTGCATGATACTTTGCAATACCCCAATACTCTGCAATACCGCCTATGGGGATTTTTAGGTAGCAAAGTTTGGCGCCATTCCATGAGCGTGCGCAATTTTGAAGTGTGACATGTTGGGTATCTATTTACTCGGCGTAACTTCATCTTTCACATTATGAAAAAAAATTGGGCTAAATTTACAATACCCAGTACTCAACAATACCCCAGTACCCAACAATACCCCAGTACCCAACAATACCCCAGTACTCGGCAATACCCCAATACTCCAGTACTCAACAATACCCCAGTACTCAACAATACCCCAATACTCCAGTACTCAACGATACCCCAGTACTCGGCAATACTCGGCAATACCCCAATACTCGGCAATACCCCAATACTCGGCAATACCCCAGTACTCGGCAATACCCCAGTACTCAACAATACCCCAGTACCCAACAATACCCCAGTACTCAACAATACCCCAGTACTCAACAATACCCCAGTACTCGGCAATACCCCAATACTCGGCAATACCCCAATACTCAACAATACCCCAATACTCAACAATACCCCAATACTCAACAATACCCCAGTACTCAACAATACCCCAATACTCAACAATACCCCAGTACTCGGCAATACCCCAATACTCCAGTACTCAACGATACCCCAGTACTCGGCAATACCCCAGTACTCGGCAATACCCCAGTACTCGGCAATACCCCAGTACCCTGCATGATACTTTGCAATACCCCAATACTCTGCAATACCGCCTATGGGGATTTTTAGGTAGCAAAGTTTGGCGCCATTCCATGAGCGTGCGCAATTTTGAAGTGTGACATGTTGGGTATCTATTTACTCGGCGTAACTTCATCTTTCACATTATGAAAAAAAATTGGGCTAAATTTACTGTTTTGTTTTGTTTTAAGCACAAAACAGTTTTTTAAAAAACACGCGTTCAATAAATTTCTGCAAAAATACCGTGCGAGATAAAAAGTTGTAACGGCCGCCATTGTATTCTCTAGGGTCTTTGCTAAAAAAGCATATATAATGTTTTGGGGGTCTATGTAATTTTCTAGCAAATAAATGGTGATTTTTCCATGTAGGAGAGAAATGTCAGAATTGGTCTGGGTGTTCCAGAACGCCTGATGGCGCTCCCTGCATGTTGGGCCTCTGTATGTGGCCACGCTGTGTAAAAGTCCCACACATGGGGTATCGCCATACTCGGGAGGAATAGCAGAATGTGTTTTGGGGTGTAATTTGTGGTATGCATATGCTGTGTGTGAGAAATAACCCGCTAATATGACAGAAACAAGATTTTTTTTTTTTTTTTTTTACAGAATTTTCAGTTGTTTTTCTTTTATAGCGCAAAAAATAAAAAACCCAGAGGTGATCAAATACCACCAAAAGAAAGCTCTATTTGTGTGAAAAAAAGGACACAAATTTCAAATGGGTAGAATGTTGTATGACTGAGTAATTGTCATTCAAACTGTGAGAGCACCGAAAGCTGAAAATTGGTCTGGTTAGGAAGGGGGTTTAAGTGCCCAGTGGTCAAGTGGTTAAAGGAACCTATAATCAGGAAATAAAAAACAAACCTTTACAACCCCTTTAAGTTTCCTGTCAGAAGAAGGAACTGATGGGAAATCTCTTTGGTGGGATAATTAAAACTCCCTCTAATGTCCAGCCTAGAGATCCATAAATGTAATAACAAATATAACTAAATAGTAATCAAAATCGTCTACGTGTAAAAGCTGCAAAAATCTTTTACAGATGTGCTCAGGGAAAAGACACTGGCCCAGATTCAGAGAGAATTAGATTATCGTAGAGTATCAGAAATACACTACGCCGCCGTTTTTTACCTGGCTCTACGTGGAATCCAGGTAGATTTTGTCCAGTAAACGACGGCGGCGTAGTGTATTTCTCCCGTCGCAATCCATCTGCGTGAGTAGGGGGCGTGAAGCATTTAAAATAGGCGCGTTCCCGCGGCGATCGAACTGTGCATGCTCCGTTCCCAAATTTCCCGCCGTGCATTGCGCGAAATCACGTTGTTACGTCGTAGTAGCATCGTTTACGTACATTCCTATTCCCGAACGAGTTACATTAAAAAAATAATAATAATTTCAATTCGACGCGGGAACGACGGCCATACTTTACATGGGTTACGCACTGTTAGACCAGCAAAAAGCTCCTCTAACATTACGTAGCCAAAAAATGACGTAGGCGATTGCGAGGGACACTCGTACCTTCGTGGATCGCCGTAAAAACTAATTTGCATACCCCGACGGTGAAAACGACACGGACTCCACCCAGCGGCCGCAAAAATATCGCAACGTAGATCCGAAGGCTTACGAGGACGTAAGCCTCTCGGATCGAAGCCCGAAGCCTCCGTATCATGGTTTGAGGATTCAAACTAGTGATACGGCGCGCGAAATTTGAAATTACTCCTGTCTAACACCAGTTAGACAGGCGTAATTGCTCTGTGAATCTGGGCCACTGTATTTTTTTTTTTAACTAAATGTACTGTATAATACAATTAAAGAATCTTTTAAAATATAATTTATATAGTATTCAAAATTGAAACCCCATATATTATAGGCAGAATAATAATATACAAAAACACAGTGCAATGAATAATATGTAATACCTCGGTGAGTAAATGGATTACTTAATTGATTGCTGCTAGTATTGATGTGTGTATGTAAATGAATGAATTTAATAAAATGCAGCGCAATCCTCTAAAAGAAAAAAAAAATGCATGCAATATTAAAAATGCAAGTGTTTCTTTCATTTGAAGATGTCATGGAAGTGACATAGTAGCTGGCAGTGAAGTCAAAGAAGGATTACTTCCAGTCCCTCTACCAAGCTATACTTTCTCTTTGGTCATTCCTACAGGAATGATCCTTTCCAATGGGCTCCCAGATAGGTATGGATGAAGAAAGAGGAACACTAAAATATTGCAAACAGCATAAACTCACATTTAAAAGCCGACAGGCGGTGAAAATCCACAAGTGCCGAACTCGTTCCTATGCGGCATCACTTCTTGGTTCTCTTCCACTCACGCCCTACGCGTTACGTCACATTACTTCATCAGGGGATAATAGAGGGTAAAGGAAGTGTGTTTGTTTGGTGTGCTGTGGTCAATCATTGTGGACATTTTCCTGTTGATCTACATAGCGGCCATTTTATAGTGGATTAGATGAGATCTATCCGTCTGCCATGATTCTGGTGCCCATTATAGTGGACTACAACATTCGATATAGACAAATAGAATGAATCATACAATGCCACTGTTGAACAGTCTTTTAATTTCAAGTTATACACACCATGTATTCTGCAACACTAATATTACTTTATTATCAAAGCCACTTTATTTCATTACAATCACTCATTTTGTTTACATGTGTGGATCACTTTGGAACACATTTTGGAATACATGCTATATTTATAGGAGTCACTTTATTTATATTTACTATCTTATGGACATCTCAACACTGCTCTCTTTTCTCTTTATTACACATTAGCCACAGATAAGCTATATAGTGATAGCAGCTGTTCAGCTCTTACATTTACACTTTATTTAAAATAGTAGCACGAGAGTAACACACAACATTATTTACACTGTGTAGTATATGGATAGATAAATAGATGGGCTGGCAGTAATCTTTCTTTGACTTTACAACCACTTTAACTACTTCCTGCCCATGCTATAGCTAAAAGACAGCTACAGCATGGGCTTAGTTTGCCGGGAGGGCATCCGTGCCCCCATGATTGTGCTGCCCCTGCGTCCACTGTGGCGTGGGGTTGAGGCACTCTGTGATCGCAGTCCTTCGGATTTAGCTGATCACAGATTGAGGTAAAGGGCCATTAACAGCGGCCCTTTACGATGTAATTAGCTGTCAGTCAATCACAGCTGATCACAGGATGTAAACACAAGCCAGTTATCGGCTTTTCTTTCCTCACGCTGACAGCCAGCTTATGCTAAAGGGACATCAGGACTGATAATCAGGGCACTGATTATTGGTATCCTGATTATCAGTGCAGTCCCACCAGTGTTGCCAATTTGTGCCACCAGTGCTGCCTAACAATGCCCACCAGTGCTGCCAATCAGTGCTCATAAGTGCCACCTATCTGTGCCCATCAGTGCTGCCAATCAGTGCCCATCAGTGCCACGTATTAGTGCTTATCAGTGTCACCTATCAGTGCCTCCTCATCAGTGCCCATCAGTGGCACCTATCAGTGCCCATCAGTTTATGCAAGGTAAGTGGTTAAGGGGGCAATGCATGGCTTTTCTATGTGCTAAGTTCTGATGTGTGCCAGCTTTCAGAGCACAAATGCATGTGACAGCATATTAATCAGATTTTTTTTAATTTTACTATGGTTTAAATGATTTTCACAATGAAGCCATTGTCTTTGTTTTCTTGAGCGAATGTTTTGGAGAGTCTGGTATACTATCGTACATCTTCCTTCAGGCACTTGGAGGGAACTTATCTGCACAAAAGTGCTAATTGATCTATACTGCTTGTAGATCATGAAAGAGGGGCACCGGAAGATAGAATGGTCTCGGCTGCTAGTACCGTAGAACAAAGATTTAAACTATCACCCAGAAAAAGATTTTGTATATATGGACTTTCTCGGTACTGATGACACATGTAGATACAGTAAAAATTCATTTATTGTACATAAAAAATATATGCATTTAAAAACCAAACTTACAGTCAACCTCACAGTAGTTACAGCAGTGGTACCTAAACAGAAATTCGTATGGTATCTAATGTTGTGAGGTGAAGTTAAGAAGAGCTCTACCGGTTTCCCGGGAGACCGCTTCTTCAGGAGGTAATCACCAAGGGTCAAGGACCAGCATGGAGCGCGCCACTTATGCCCCCGGCGGCGAACAAGGGGGAAAAAATTCCGTACTCAAGGCTGGTAACAGCACTTAATTAGGGTAGCTGGGATGTGATCGTTGTGGCAAGTGAAATTACAAGTCTGTTAATACAGAGCAGCAGAGGGTAATCGGCTGTTGATCATCAGGGATGTATGGTCCCACAAACACACTGTATAGCAGTTAACAGTAGTAGGGGCCAGGTAGAAAGGTAGCCACACCAAATCGCTCAGATCCCAGGAGTATCGCCCATGGAGAGTCTCAGTGAAGCTTTTGTCTTTATGTTTTTGAGCATATTTCTTAGAGAATTTGTAAGAATGCCATATACTTACCTTGATGCATGTGGAGTAAAATCTAGAGTGAAATTGTCTGCATAAAGTGTCTATTGACCTATACTAGATGTAGATCATTTAATAAAGATGAGAAGGTTGTGCAGCTGGTGTAGAACTGCACGTGGTGAATTATTAAAAGGCACAGCGCGTGTTATTGTGGAATAACATCTTGGTGGACCATTTTTATATTTAGCACATGTGGAAGTGTGGACTGAATGATAAGGGATAGCGGCATGGAATAGCGGCAGGGCAGGCAGTTTCTAGGTTCCCCCTTTGAAGGTCCTGCTAAGGCTCCCCTGGGTTCCCTAACACATGTCCCAGGGGAGCAGAAAACGTGACTTTCCTGGGCTTTGTTGAAACACCTGGAGCTCACATGGCCTGGGAGAAGGCTACACATGACTTTCCCGGGTTTTCTGGGGAGTTTTGGGGGGAAAATCCAGTTCTAGCCAGCTAGGTACAGTGTCGATTAGGGTATAAAAGCAGGGGTTCCGTGCTTCAGCTCAGCCACCTCAGAGAACAGGATCTGTGGTGTCCCCCACCCCCCCTCCCTGTTTTTTATTTTTTGTCGCGGCTGCATAATTATGTGGTATTGTCACCTTTAAATTGAAGGTGGACAAATCTGTTATGAATATATTTATTGGTGTTATGGGTGATTTGCATGTTATTATATACAGCCTGAGCCGTAGTGGCTGGGTTTGTTTGAGTTTAATACTTTAATTCTGTCTTAAAACCAATAATAAAGCAGCCCCGGCCTATTTATTCCACATATTTGTCTGTCTGTTATTTTAGTTGCGATCATTGTCTGTGGATAGGAACAGCAGATTTTTATGAAGAATGTCTTGGTACATTTTTCTATTCAACCTTCCTTTAAAGACATGAAGTTGGCCAGTACTGTATGCTGAAATACAGCCCCACACCATGAAGTTCCCACCTCCATACTTCACTTTCGGTATGGTGTTTTTGGGGTGATGTGAAGTGCTATTTGACCTCCAAACATGTTGCGTAATACCATCAAAAGGGTTACATTTTGGTCTCTTCTGACCAGACTATATTCTTACAGTATTTCACAGGCTTGTCTAAATGTTGTGCACAAGTTCCACCCAAAAACTGAACTTCTTCTTTTCGGAACCCTCCGCCCCCTCTGGTGACACTTTTTTCACCTTTCAGGGGGGAGGGGGTGAAGATACCTGTCTAAGTCAGGTATTTGCACCCACTCCCGGGCATAGACTCCCGTGGGAGTCTACGCCACTTGCCGTCCCCCCCCCCCGCTGTCTCCTGGGAAACACACTGTTCCCAGGAGAAAGTGTGGACCAGTGATGGGGCGTCGCGCTACTCACGCATGTGCAGAAGGATACCGGGCAGTGAAGCCGCAAGGCATGGCGGCGGCAGCTTTCGAGGGTCGAGCGATTGCTCAGCCTCGTCTGCCGACATCGCAGGTAAGTGTCCATTTTTTTTAACTCAACAGCTGCAGTATTTATAGCTGCTGGCTAAAGAAATTGGGTGGACCTCCGCTTTAAACAAGCTTCAATATTACTTTTCTTCAGCAATGGAGTCTTGCGTGGTGAGCGTGCAGGCCATGGTGGTTGAGTACATTACTTATTATTTTCTTTGAAACAATTGTACCTGCTAATTTCAGGTCTTTCTGAAGCTCTCCACAAGTGATCCTTGGCTTTTGGACAACTCTTCTGATAATTCTTTTTATTACTCTGTCAGAAATCTTGCAAGGAGCACCTGGTCATGGCTGGTTTATGGTGAAATTATGTTCTTTACTTTTTTGTTTATTAGAGGTTTAAACTGCATTTTTTTTACTTAAAGTAAAGTTCCACCCATATAAAAATCAGCATCTACAAAAAGTGTAGCTGCTGACTTTTAGTAATCAGACACTCACCTGTCCCACTTTCCAGCGATGCGGGCGAACAAAGCCCCGCTTCTCTCCCCCACAATCAGAATTCTGATTGTGGGCTCCCAGGTGTGGCTTTACAGCCGGGCATGCACTGCGCATGGGCGAGTCACTCTGCAAGCTGTGATTGCCCAGGCAATCTTCTGGGACCTGTGACGTGTTCCAGAAGATTGCAGGTTGGGAGGGGGGAAAGGTGAACTTGCTTCTGGCGCCGCGGAGCCCCGTGAGGAATTGGGAGCTAGATGTCCCTAAAAAGAGAGTATCTGCTCCCCCCCCCCAAAAGAAAATGACATGCCACATGTGGCATGTCAGGGGGTCGCCTTTAACTAAAGCGGAAGTACCATTTTCTGGTGGAACTCTGCTTTAAGCCATACACTATGGCAGGGGTCTCCAAACTTTCTATAGAAAGAGCCAGTTTACTGTCCTTCAGATTTGAGGAGGGCCGGATTGTGGTCAGTGGGAATAGAAAATGTCCTGGCATCTTTGGGAATAAACAAGGCCCCATGTTTGGTGTCATTTCAAGAAATAGTGCCCTATCATTGGTGGAAGGAATTGTGCCCAATCATTGATTTTATTGCTCCAGATGACACCAACAATTGGGCACAATACCTTTCTTTGACGCCAATGATGGGGCCCTACCGTTAGTATCATTAGGAGGAATAGTACCCCATTGTTGATGTCAGTAACAGGAATTATGTCCTATTTCTGGTGTCAGTAGTTCACCCAGGGACAAGATAAAGGCAAGCATAGGGTCGCATGTGGTCCCTGGGCCACAGTTTGGAGACCACTGCACTACAAGGTTGATTTACTAAAACTGGAGAGCACAAAATATGGTGCAGCTCTACACAGAATCCAATCAGCTTCCAGTTTTTTTTTTGTCAAAGGTTAATTGGTCTACCCTAATGCAGTGCTGTTTTCATGTCCTCATTGTTCGTTTTTGCTCTAAAGTTGCTGTAATCATTCTCTGATCTCCACACTTCCTGGTTGTCTATTTCCTGATCACCACAGTACTGGGAGCTTTCTGTCTGTGGTCACTAATCAAGGAGGTGTGATTACTGTGTGTCTAAAACCCTTCAGCACCAATCACTTTCATTTTCCAAACCATCACTGCCCTGTATTGGCTCTGTAGCTCTGTACAGCAGAGAAGCAGAAAACATGCAAAAACGAAACTGAAACTGCAGGTACATTATATGATTGATTTGTATCTATTTTTAATCGTTTTTAAAAGGAATCAGTTAACTATTATGTCTCTATACCATGTAAACAGTCATTTTAGCAAAAAAAATAAAAAAAAATCCTTTACAACTCCTTTAAAAACCCAACATTTTGCATGTATAAATATAAAGATAGGCACATCCTTATTGTCATTTACCTGACACAATTAAGGAAATTAATGTATACAATATATTTGGTTTACCAAGAATAAAATGTATAGTTTTTATTTTTCATACAGAAGTATAACATTTTAAAGGAACTATAGAAACTGGACATGCTACAAAATATGAAACAAAAAGATGATCAGTTCTAGTGTCAAAGCATGTTCAAATTTTAATTGTTTTTAGACATTAAATACCCTCTTGTATTCATCATAGGTTTTAAAAGCATTATATAACATTTTGGAGCAAATATACAACACAAAAGTCCAAGACTTGACAACAAAATGGCAAAAATCTCAACTGCAACAATATATTTACCCTTTGTGCTAAGATAAGCTGGAATAAAAGTTGACCAAACACTCAGGAAGATCAACATGCTGAAAGTAATGTATTTCGCTTCATTAAAGCTGTCTGGTAAGTTCCTGGCTAGGAAAGCAACCACAAAACTTATGGCAGCCAAGACACCCAAATAGCCTATTGTGCAGTAAAACATAACTACCGAACCCTCATTACATTCTACAAGGATGGTACCAACCAAGACTTGGTGATTATGTTCCAGGAAAGGTGGAAATGTTGCCATCCTTACCAAGATAATGACCATCTGGAAGGAGGTGGAGATAGTAACAACAAAGATGGCTGTCTTGAAACCGACCCACACCCTCAGATTGCTCCCCGGTTTGGTGGCTTTAAAGGCAATGACAACTATGATCGTTTTTGCCAGGATGCAAGAAACACAAAATGAGAATGTGATTCCAAAAAGAGATTGTCTGACAGTGCAATTCAGTCTGGTGGGGTAGCCAATGAACATCAGTGAGCAAAGAAAGCAAAACTTTAGGGACAAAAGGAGAAGGTAGCTGAGGTTCCTATTGTTGGCTTTTACCATGGCTGTGTTCCGAAAAATAAGAAATATGCACAGCACCATCACAGTGATGACAAAGAACAAGACAGAGAATAAAGTCATCACTAGACCAAGTGGTTCCTCATAAGAGAGGAATTCAATGACTTTAGCAACACATTTGTTTCTTCTGCTGTTTGGCCACTCGTCTCCTGGACACGCTTGACAGTTAACAGAATCTGTAAAGTAATTAAAACCAATGATCATTTCAACCAAGTTGTCTACCGTGCACCTCATTCATAGAACCAATTTGTTAACAAATTCTCATTTAAAATATTTCAGTGTTGTGTTTATACAGTGGAACCTCAGATTGCGAGTAACGAGCGTTTCGCAATACAAGCATTTTTTTTTTTTTTTAATCCTGACTTGGTTTGCGAATGTTGTCTGCATTTGGCCAGAGGTGTGGGGGAGCCGGAGCCTTTCAGAAACATTCCCAAGTGTTTCCAAGCTTTTCTGAGGGTTTCCGAATGCAGCTGAATGGTCTCCGAGTATTTCTGAGTCTCACCTCTGGCCAAATACGGTATTGCATGCCAAATTATTTTAATTTCCATTGACTTCTATGGGGAAACTCGCTTTGATATGCAAGTACTTTGGATTACAAGACTTCTCCTGGAACGGATTATGCTCGTAATCCAAGGTTCCACTGTAAAAGTGAAATGTTGTCAAGGAAGAAATAGACCTGCAGTCCATGCCATGCCTTTCTGTTCCAAATTCCAAGTGCTTTTATTTTTGTCTTATATTCCACTAAAGACATTTTTATCACTTCCTGTCCTTCTGAATCCCCTGGGACACTACAAGTGAGGGAAACTTTCCCCAATGTGGTCAGAAACTTTAGGCATTCAAGCTGATAAAAGTTGGCAACCAAATAATTTAAATACAAAAATCCAGCCCAATGGCATGCATTGACCAAAAGAAACATAGGCCATGTTGCCTTGGTACAGGCACTAGAGGCCAATCAGTAACCCCCATAGGGAAAAAGGACTGCGGCCATGTTGCCGAAGCCCATCTGCCAGAGCGCCAAGCTCACTAGTGATGAAGGGACGGCCATATTACTGAAGTCCCAGGTCCAAAGCAGGAATACAACTATTTAATAACTAATAGTGTATGTAAATACTAATAAAACAATAGGTTAAGAATAAAAATATACCGGCAACCCTTCATGATAAGATACATTAATCAATAAAAAAAATAGTCTAATACTATATATACTGTGTATCAAGAAAATCATGAAACTTAGATATATATATTTGATCTAACTATTATTGATAAAACATTATTATTGCTGTCTTATGCACTTTCTAATGATAGTGCAACAGAATACTTATTTTTATGGTTTATATATTACATGCTGTATGTGGATATACCGTGAGTGCAGCCGTCACAGATATTTATAGATATAATGTCTTGTTAGATTGTGATTCACACACTAGGCAAGACTGACACTCCCGTCAGCCCCGGCCTGGGGGGTAGTGCGGCCAGGGTGTTGTTCGTCTTGCCTAGGGCCGCGCAGGTGACAGGATCGGAGAGCAGAGCTACGTTTAAAGCCCCACTTCCTCCGTCTCCCCAGCTGTGCCCGTCTCCTCCTCTGACTTCATGCCTGATTCCTCCGCCTCCCTAGCTGAACCCGCCTCCTCCGCCGTGCCCTCCTCACAGGCTGAGCTGCTGCTGACCTCTTATGCAGCAGCCATGATGGATGTCAGCGCCCCAGTGTAAGGCCCCTCGTGTTACCTAGCCAGGCTAATGGGGAAGTCAGAGGGCCGTGGCTGCGCCCCCTAGGCAGCAGTGCACGCTAGGCAGCTGCCTAGTTCACCTAGTGGGAGTGCTGGCCCTGGCTGGATACACCAATACACCACTAATGTGTACACGGAATCCTTTTTTATTCTTTCTTCTTTTGTCCCACCTTCCCCCTTTTCCTCCCCATGTTTATATCTTCCCTTTTATTTTTCTCACAAACTCTATCTGGTTCTCTCCTCTGGGTCCCCTTCTTTGCATACTCTCAAATCTTTCCCCTAATATCCCACTTACTGAGATTGTGGAATCATATGGGTCACCTGACTCACAGGTTAAATCTATCTTTTACAAGCTGTTGCAAGTCACAAGAATAGATATAACAAATTATATATTTTATTCATGTTTAGAGTAATTACCTAATTAGGTTCTCCGTCCCTTTACAAGTAATCATTTATGTAAGAGAAAAACCTTAATTCTGACTTTAAAGGAAATGTAGGGCCAAAGCTCTTTTGGTCCTATTTCTCCTATGGGTCACAGGAGTGCCCTAGTTCAAAAGTCTTGTGACCTGTATTCAGATGACAGCAGGCTAAAGTCTACTGTCAGTTGATGTCACTGAGCCGGTCCAGGCCTTGGAGGGATGCTGAGTTTATATTTTGGGATCCGCCCAGATGCCTGATCGACAGCTGGCTCAGCCTCTGATTGACAGTCACTGGTTCTCTGCTCACTGTAGACCGTGAACTGAGCAATTAGCAGTCTTTATTGCTCAATTATCAGTCTAGAGGCGACGGGGGACAGATGCAGCATCCACCTAGGTGAGTTTTATTCAGCCCCTCTGAGTCAATGCTTTGTAGAACCACCTTTCGCTGAAATTACAGCTGCAAGTCTTTTTGGGAATGTCTCTACCAGGTTTACACATCTAGAGAGTGACATTTTTGCCCATTCTTCTTTGCGAAATAGTTCAAGCTCTGTCAGATTGGATGGAGAGCATCTGTGAACAGCAATTTTCAGGTCTTACCACAAATTGGCAATTGGATTTATTTCTGAACTTTGACTGGGCCATTCTTCTAACACATGAATATGTTTTGATCTAAACAATTCCATTGTAGCTCAATCCATCCGATCAACTCTGACCAGCTTCCCTGTCCCTGCTGAAGAAAAGCATCCCCACAACATGATACGACCACCACCATGTTTCACAGTGAGGATGGTGTATTTAAGGTGATGTGCAGTGTTCGTTTTTTGCCACACATAGCGTTTTGCTTTTAGGCCATAAAGTTACATTTTCAGCTTATCTGACCAGAGAATGTTCTTTCACATGTTTGCTGTGTCCCCCATATGGCTTCTCGCAAGCTGCAAATTTTATAGCTTTCTTTCAACAATGGCTTTCTTGACACTTTTCCATAAAGGCCAGATTTGTGGAGTGCACAACTAAGGCCTCA
The DNA here is from genome assembly GCA_029574335.1 of Rana kukunoris. NCBI lineage: Eukaryota > Metazoa > Chordata > Amphibia > Anura > Ranidae > Rana > Rana kukunoris. The sequence continues at coordinate 150,536,105 of CM056057.1, forward strand.
TTCACACATAGCCGACTCCGTCGCAGTCCGTTCCGACGGAGTCTGGCAGCTCAGCGGGAGATCAGTCCGCAGATCTCCGCTGAGCCGACGGATGACAAGCTCCGCTCTGCTCACTGAGCAGGGAGGAGCTTGTCGAGCCCCGCTGTCCTCTATGGAGCGATCTGATGAAAACGGACAGCATGTCCGTTTTCATCAGATCTTACCCGATCCGATCCGCATGGGGGACGTGAGCCCCATACGTTTGTTTTTAGCGGATCGGATCAGGTCGGATGTCAGCGGACATGTCTCCGCTGACATCCGACGCTCCATAGACATGCATGGAGCGCCCGTTCAGGTCCGCCTAAAAAACTGACAGGCGGACCTGAACGGATCCATGTGTGAATGAGGCCTAATAGTTGTCCTGTGGACAGATTCTCCCACTTGAGCTGTGGATCTCTTCAGCTCCTCTAGAGTTCCCATGAGCCTCTTGGCTGCTTCTCTGATTAATGCTCTACTTGCCCAGCCTGTCAGTTTAGGTGGTCGTTCATATTTTGGTAGGTTAGCAGTTGGGATGATGGATTGAACAGTGCTCTGTGAGATGTTCTAAGCTTTGGATTTTTTTTATTTTTATAACCTAACCCTGCTTTAACTACTTGCCGACCAGCCGCTCTTCTGCGCTTGAGCCCGTAGCTCTACGTCGGCTCTCGAAGCGGCCTGACTCCCGTGCGCATGCCCGGCGGGCGCGATCGACACCGGGCACCAGCAAATGCTCGTTACAGAGCAAGGACCGGGAGCTGTGTGTGTAAACACACAGCTCCAGGTTCTGTCAGGGGAGAAATGCCTGACCGTCTGTTCATACAATGTATGAACAGCGATCAGTCATTTCCCCTAGTGAGTCCCACCCCCCCTAAAGTTAGAACACACCCAGGGAACATACTTAACCCCTTCCCCGCCCCCTAGTGTTAACCCCTTCACTGCCAGTGGCATTTGTATAGTAATCAATGCATTTTTATAGCACTGATCGCTATAAAAATGCCAATGGTCCCAAAAATGTGTCAAAAGTGTCCGAAGTGTCCGCCATAATGTCGCAGTACCGGAAAATAAATCGCTGATCACCACCATTACTAGTAAAAAAATTTTTTTTATAAAAATGCTATAAAACTACCCCCTTATTTGTACATTTTTTGCGGAAACCAATCAATAAACGTTTATTGTGATTTATTTTTTACGAAAAATATGTTGAAGAATATGTATTGGCCTAAACTGAGGAAAACATTTTTTTTATATATATATTTTTGGGGGATATTTATTATAGCAAAAGGTAAAAAATATTCATTTTTTTCAAAATTGTCGTTCTATTTTTGTTTATAGCGCAAAAAGTAAAAACCGCAGAGGTGATCAAATACCACCAAAAGAAAGCTCTATTCGTGGGAAAAAAAGGACGCCAATTTTGTTTGGGAGCCACTTCGCACAACTGCGCAATTGTCAGTTAAAGCGACGCAGTGCCAAATCGCAAAAAGTGCTCTGGTCTTTGATCAGCAATATGGTCGGGGGGTTACTGTAAGTGGTTAAACTTCTCCACAACGTTATCCCTGACCTGTCTGGTGTGTCCCTTGGCCTTCATGATGCTGATGCTGATGCTGAGAACTTAGGTTCTCTAACAAAACTCTGAGTGCTTCACAGAACAATTGTTTTTATACTGAGATTAAATGGCACACAGTTGGGCTCTATTTACTAATTTGTGACTTCTGAAGGCAATCGGTTCCACTAGATTTTAGTTAGGGGTATCAGAGTAAAGGGGGCTGAATACAAATGCACGCCACACTTTTCACATATTTATTTGTAAAAAAAAGGAAAAATGAAAAACATTTATAATTTTCCTTTTACCTCACAAGTATGTGCCACTTTGTGTTGATCTATTACATAAAATCCCAATAGCATACACTTACATCTTTGGTTGTAACATGACATGAATGTGGAAAATTTCAAGTGGTATGATTGAATACTTCTTTAAGGCACTGTACTGTATATACGTATATATATATATATATATATATATTTATATATATATTATTTTTTTGGCAACATTTTTATTTTTGGGTTTCAATGTGCATTAACGGTAACAAAGAATTTGGAGATCACAAAAGTAGATGGACAGAACTACAAATCTTTTGGCAGATAAGACAGTTTACATATATGTAATTAGTTGTTTCCCTTTAGCTCAGCTTAAATGACATAAATTCTCATCTCTGGAACTTACTTGTCTCGTTGGAAATCATGCCTTCTGGACATGGCACGCAGTCAAAGCAGCAGACAGGTTGTCCTCTCTGTGGTGCCTTCCTGTAGCCAGGTGGACAGTCATCACTGCACACAGAACGTGGCACCTTTGGGGTTACATAAAAGACTCAACACCAGAGAATAAAATGAAATGGGTAGCAGCAGCCAAATGACTGAAGGCCAAAGGTGATCGTACAATACAATCCATGTAATACCCTTTTCCTTCTGAGGTTTTAATAAGATTCAGGAGGGGAAAAAATGAATCTAGCCAAACTCTGCAGCAACAAATCATCTTTTACAATAGTTATCTGTTAATTTCTATTTTTGAGGCAATGACAATGCTTCGATCTCCAGTGCTACTAAAGTACTAGAATTTCACTTCTCTTTTCATTCAAGACACAGTAAAGAACATTCAGTGAATATATTGTTTATTTGCTGGTGGACTATCTGAAAATTTCAAACATTTATTATATTGCAGCTTACCAATTCTTATGCCTCGTACACAAGACCTGTTTTCCTGACAGGAAAACTGCGAAGAGAGCTTTTGGCCGGGAATCCCGGCCATGTGTATGCTCCTCGCAGTTTTCCGATGGGAAAACTGCCCAAAAAACGCCGTACAAAAAAAAAAGGATTAGCTCTCTTTTTTCCCGCCGGGAAAACTGGTGGACTTTTGTCCGGCGTCTTTTGGCAGTTTTCCTATGGGAAAAACTGTGATGGAGCATAAACACGGCCCGGATTCCCGGCCGAAGTTCCATCGCAGTTTTCCTGTCGGGAAAACCGCCCAAAAAACGCTGGACAAAAAAGAGAATTAGCTCTCTTTTTTCCCACCTGGAAAACCGGTGGACTTTTGCCTGGCGTTTTTTGGCAGTTTTCCTATGGAAAAAACTGCGATGGAGCATACACACGGCCAGGATTCCCGGCCAAAGCTCCATTGCATTTTTCCTGTCGGGAAAACCGGCCGTGTGTAGGGGGAAAGACTGCCCGAGCAGGTTCTCGGGTTTCCCCTCGGGATTTGAGACAGGAACTTTTCCCGTCGGAAATCCTGCACGTGTGTAAGGCCTCGTGGAACTCGTCGGGCGAAACTGTCGTTTTCCTCGACGAGCCAATTTTCTCCATTCCCGTCGCGGAAAAAGAGAACATGCTCTCTTTTTGGCTCGTCGAGTTTCTCGACAGTTTCCTCGTCGAAAAATGTACACACGGCAAAACACGTCTCCCAACAAGTTTCTTGATGGATTTTGCAGAGGAAACCGGTCGTGTGTACGAGGCCTACGAGGCATCAGATGTGATGGCTGCATTTGTTTTCCTAGTCTTTCTTTCTTCTATTTTCATCTGGTGATCCAGCCAGCAGTTCTGTTGTTTTCAAAAGCACAAGCTCTCCAGCAGAATGTATCAGATAAATAAATCAGATAAATCAAGTAAGACTGGCATAGGTGAATATATTGATCAGCTTTTATGTATTCATGTAAAACCTTTAATTCAAAAAGATTATAAAGTGTGAGCTGGAGTTTGGCTTCCGTTTGTGTGTGTGTATAAATCTGCTAATACATTTAACACTACCCCCACCTCCAGACTGACAACGTTGCTGTCTGTTGTGCCTCCTATTCTCAATCAACCTCAGTTGTGTCTCACTAATGCAGGAGCTGTGTTATTGGCTAGTTTACCAGGAGAAAACAGAGGGGAAAAAAGCCAAAGAAAAGAAAACTGATACTGGTTTTGAGTTTAATCCCGCTTTAATTTTGCAACAGTCGTAAGAACTTCCACACTACCTCTAAACCACTGCAAACATATATTGTGATATTCTAAATAATTAATTGAATAAATAGATTTTTCCCTGAGGAAGTCACGAGGACGGTGACATAACAGGAGCCGTGTGATGCAGAAGCCACTGAGTGTTGGAATGAGCATGCACATTGAGTTTTGAAGGCACATTTACTTTTACTTTTTCTGTAAGTGCAATTCTTTTAATAAATTTGCAACTTGTGATGTACTACACAATGAGAAACCACCCTGTGTTCTTTTGAGTTTACTAGGAGCAGAGGAGACAGCCTCTTAAAGAGACACCAGCCAAGTATCACCACTGAGGAAGCTATTACCCCTTAAGAACATCTAGTAAGAGAAAGACCACCATAGTCATACCCTAAGAGGGTAAATTCGCATTAGACCTAACAATGTACATTCTTAGGTCTATGTCACAAGGTGAACACATTGAAGTGAAGGTTGCGGGATACACTTGCATGACGGTGTGGATTTACATAACTGTTTGAACACACAGTGGAGGAAAAGCAGATTTGGACACATTACTTTAGGACTAGATTCTTTACATTGTGACATAGTAAAAAGTTTTATAGACTTTCATCACAATATGGAAAATTGGGTTATTTAACAACTTGCCTACAGGACACTGTAAGAGCTCAGTATTGAAGAACTACAAGGAGCAGTGGTAGTGGAGCTGAAAGAACTGATACGTTTCAGTTAGGAACTGTTAAAGGACGGTTACCATAGGAGACAACAAACCTGCACGCGCAGAAGTGGCGCCTTGCTTGGGCCTTTCCCTGCACGGCTCCTATTGAAGTCTCATAATTTGCCAATTGAGTTTTCAACTATTTTAGTGTGTCCTGGCCTTAACCCTCTTCCCCCCAAAATATATAAAAAGAACTTTCAAAATAAATAAAACATCTTTTACATCCAAGGAGTGCCTGGCGCCCAATGACTTTCACCATCTTTGCCCCCCCCCCCTATGCCTCACAACCCATTACATATTGAAGAATGTCAGCTATCTTTGGCCTTGGAGGTTCTAATTAGACCAAAATAGGTAAAAGACCTATATATATATATATATATATATATATATATATATATATATATATATATACTCTGCATTAAGCATAGACTATATATTCAGTGTATATTCAGTCAGTGCAGGCAGTGTATCAATATTTTTGCATTAATACATGTCCCCCTGGGCCACTACCCGGGCCCCCATACACTTTTTATGGCAATACCGTGCATACAAGCCTTTAAAATGAGCACTTGTGATTTTTCATGTTTGTGTCCCATAGACTTTAATGGTGTTCGCACACATTTTTTGCCTGTTCTACTGTGAACTGAACCAGGGGGTGTTTTGGTTTGTGGGGCTCAGATGCAGAAAAGATTTGCTTTAAAAATAGTCAATGTTGATTGAGAGAGTGAAATTCCACATTGAAGATCAGAGATTTTTAATGGGACTGTGGTGTCATTTAATGTAATATTATGTTCCAAATTATAGGATGCTCTCACAATAAAAAATATTTACCTTTCTTAGTCCACCTGGCCACCGGATGGCAGTGGTGTTAATGAAAAGTTTTGGGCCGCTGCTAATGTACTCATTGTAGGTTCCAACTTGTATATATTGAGCTTTGTTTCCAATCAGTTTCCAGTTCAAGATGTCAAAGTACCCGTGGATATCTCCTTTATCATCAAATGACACCTCCTCTCCTGCAGTGTTAACGAAATGAACTTTTTTCATGTAATGCAAAAGCTAGAAGGGTAAAAAAAAAATCTATATTATTTTAATTTCTCGATATGTTTTACAGTAAAGGATTATAAAGCCGCATACACATGACCATTTTTCATGTCATGGAAAAAAAACAAAGTTTTTCTAGTCGTAGCAATTCTTGTCAAGCCTGCCTTGCATACACACTGAAAGAAAAATGCTTGAGCGTGCCGTACAACACATATGACGGCACTATAAAGGGCAAGTTCCATTCAGTTGGCGACGCCCTTTGGGCTGATTATGCATATTTCCCTTCTCATAACCTGCTTCTGAGCATGCGCGTTTAATTTACCCGTCGTTAAAGCCTACACACGACTGTTTTTCACAACGTGAAAAAAAACGACAATGTGAAAAACGAGGAGAAAAAATAGAGCGTGTTAAAAAAAAATTTAGTGGCCATTTTTCACGTTGAGAAAAATGCTCTGGAGCCTACACACGGTCATTTTAATTTAAAAAATTGCATTTTTTTTGTCATGAAAAATGATCATGTGTACGCGGCATTAGTCCAGATTAGAGATGAGCTGAACACCCCTCGGTTTGGTTTGCACCAGAGCATGCGAACAGGCGAAAAATGTGTTCGAACACGCGAACACCGTTAAAGTCTATGGGACACGAACATGAAAAATCAAAAGTGCTCATTTTAAAGGTTAATATGCAAGTGGGGGTTACCCAATGACGTGGACGGGTGACCCTGCCCCCTCTTACGTGTCATGGGGGTTTCGTGTGGAGTGGAGACTGGAGCATCATCCCCATGTTGAGGGCATGTTGCCTGGTACGGTTCAGGAGGGGGGGGGCGCTCTCTCGTCCCCCCTCTTATCCTGCGGCCTGCCAGGTTGTGTGGTCGGATAAGGGTCTGGTATGGATTTTTGGGGGAACCCCACGCCATTTTTTTTTTAAATGGAGTGGGGTTCCCCTTAATATCCATACCAGACCTGAAGGGCCTGATATGGAATTTGGGGGACCCCCACGCTTTTTATTTTTTTCGGGTTCACCTTAATATTCATACCAGACCCAAATCTGTATTGCCGGGACCCGACAATTCATAAATAGCTGCGAGTAGTTAAATGACTTTTTTTCCTTTAATAGTGACATTTTGTGCAGGGACCGTTCTAAACACGGGAAACATGCACTACTTTACAGGCATATTATACACCCCCCCCCTGATGACGTACCTGTGTACGAAACATATGTCGGCGGCGACATCTGGCTCCCTCTACTCGTAACATACCACCCAGTGCCTCCTACTTTGGCATCCAGCCGCACCTAGCGTTTGATGAGATCCTTGAACGGAGAGCTTTTGCTACGCTACAAGTCCCAGTGCCAGGCAGGCACCCGCCATAGTAAGAGGCCATTTGGCTGTACATGTTAGTTTATATTTTTTAATAAAAGGTAATACACTATGATTTTCTCCGTATCTGTTTCCACCATCCTGTGAGCATTTCAGTTGCACCTATGGTCCCATCGTGATCCAGCTACGCCCGCAGTGTGAACAGGCACTTATCCTGTCCTTCTTTTTTTTGACCTACTTTTAACTAAGAGGTCTCACCGTCTGGTAAGAGCATAGCATCCCCTTAGCACTTTGGGTGGAGCACATTATGCAGTGGTGAAGGAATCAGACGCATCCACGAATCAACTCCATAATAATCAGTCACTGATCTATTTTGAGGCTTTCATGGGACTTTACTCAAATATTTTTTCACTGTGATTATTATTGCACATTATTCTCACTAATACAAATATATTTAATATTATTGTTTTCTTCACTGGTGACCTATCTTATGTTATCGTTTTATGCAGATAATTTGCCCTAAACTATCACATGGTATTATAAGTATGTTAAGTATAAGTATGTTATATTATAAGTATGTTATGCACTTGTGTTGTTCATAAGTACCCACCCACTTAATTGATGTTGCACTCTAATTACCTACAGGTGTAACACCCAATATATTCACTAGCGCCCTCTATATCTTTTTATTTCCATATTATACACACCCCAGGTATGAAATTTAACCACTTCCATACCAGGCACTTACGCACCTTCCCGCCCAAGCCAATTTTCAGCTTTCAGCACTGTCGCAATTTGAATGACAATTGCGCGGTCATGCTACACTGCACCCAAACAAAATTGGCGTCCTTTTTTCCCCACAAATAGAGCTTTCTTTTGGTGGTATTTGATCACCTCTGCGGTTTTTTTTTTTTGTGCAACAACTAAAAATAGAGCGAAGATTTTGAAAAAAAAATTAAGTTTTTATTTTTTTCTGTTAATTTTTTTGTAAATGAGTATGTTTTCTCTTTCAATTATGGGCACTGATATGGTGGCACTGATGGGCACCGATGAGGTGGCACTGATGGGCACCGATGAGGTAGTTCTGATGGGCACCGATTAGGTAGCACTGATGGGCACTGATAGGCGGCGCTGGTATTGGGCACTGATGGGCACTCATGGGCGGCACTGATGGGCACTCATGGGCGGCACTGATGGGCACTCATAGGCAGCACTGGGCACTCATAGGCAGCACAGATGGGCACTCATAGGCGGCACAGGTGGGCACTCATAGGTGGCACAGGTGGGCACTGATAGGCGGCACAGGTGGGCACTGATAGGCGGCACAGGTGGGCACTGGTAGGTGGGCACTGGGCATGGATTGGCACTGTGGGGTGGCACTGACAGACACTGGGGTGGCACTGATGATCACTGAGGGGTGGCACTGATGGATCAATGTTGCCAATCAGTGCCCATGTGTGGGCACTGATTGGCATCATTTTTTTTTTACTGCCCCCCTTTTTTTTTTGTCATTTTTTTTTTTGTCTTTTTTTTTTTTTTTGTCATTTTTTTTTGTATTTTTTTTTTGTATTTTTTTTATTTCCCTGGTGGTCTAGTGTGGCGATCCGAGGGGGGGCTGCGCTGATAAACAATCAGCGCGAACCCCCCCTGTCAGGAGAGCCGCTGATCGGCTCTCCTGTACTCGCGTCTGTCAGACGCGAGTGAGGAAGAGCCGTCGGCGGCTCTTCCTGTTTACATCGTGATCAGCCGTGATTGGACACGGCTGATCACGTGGTAACGAGGCTCCGCCGGAGACTCGTTACCGAGATCGGAGGTGCAGGGTGTCAGACTGACACCCCGCATCACCGATCGCCGCGCTGCGCGCCCGCACGGGCGCGCCCGCACGGGCGCGTGCGGCATGAAATCGTGCAGGCCGTTTGAGAACGGCCTTTCACGATTTCATAACCACTTCCCGGCCGTAAATCGGCTATTGGCCGGGCGGGAAGTGGTTAAAGGAATATTTCACTTTTATTGTTTTGCTTTAAGCATTGTTAAAATCACTGCTCCCGAAAAAACTGCAGTTTAAAAAAAAAAAATTCATTGATACATGTCCCCTGGGGCAGAACCCAGGTCCCAAAAACACTTTTTATGACAATAACTTGCATATTAACCTTTAAAATTAGCACTTTTAATTTCTCCCATAGACTCTTAAATGGTGTTCCGCAGCTTTTCGAATTTGCCGCGAACACCCAAAATTGTTTTCTGTTTGCCAAACGGGCGAGCAGGCAATGTCCGAGTGGAACTCATGTTCGACTCGAACATAAATCTCATGCCTAGTTCTGATCCTCCCAGGAATCTACAGTCTAGCTGTTTGTTTTGGGAAAGTAGTCGGCAGTTTGACAACTCAGTTGGTACACAATTTCTGCTCTGACTACATCTCTACAGGACAGAGTCATAGAAAAGAATACTCTAACCAGGTCCACAATATCTTACTATACTCACATAAATGACTTTCCAGTCACTTCTCCACCCTTACCATAAACAATTCACAGTCTAACTACATTTACAGTTAAAGTCTGAGATGGGCTTCAAGTTTGGTCTCTGTTACCTGCCAAGGCTGGATAGCTTGTTTGTCAGCACAAGATTTTCCACTAAAAGGACCTTCTCCAGGCTTACAGGATAGCAACAATTTGAGAGCATGTGCAACCACATAGAGGGCACTGTGGGCCATGTACACAACCTGGGAGGTTGGGTCATTGAGTTCTGTGATGTCATCAGTTACTATCTTCTCAAAACCGGTACAAGCTCCTGTGCTAGAGCCTGCATTAGATAAACTGCTGTTATCCAGGGGCCATTTGCAGTTAAAAGTCCTCTCCCAGAACTGTCGGATAGACAACATTCTAGGATAAACAGATGGATTAAGGTTTTGGAGAAAGTCTGAAAATTGTGGTAGGATCTTTCTGCTTTTTGCTATCCCGATAGTGTTGTTCAGTATGTTCCAAAAATCAGTCTGCAAAAATACAGGGGATGTGAACCAGGCTTCAATGCCAACCCACACTTTTCCAGTAACGTTTTGAAGAAGAACCTCGATAAATATAGCATTGGCCTCTGGAGGAGAGACAAATAGAAATACTGCTGAGGCTGTTGACTTTCGAACATTCTCTATAATTTTTGGCATCCTTTTTGTGCTGGAATCCAAGGCAATGGTTTCATAAAAGGCGATACAAACCCCATTTTTGGCAGCCTCTTTTTTAAGGGCGACCCCACCTTGTGTACCATAGTCTGTTGAAGAAATAAGTATACCTATCCAAGTCCATCCAAATGTATGACACAAGTCAATGAGGGCCTGTGGTTGACTGTTGACACTGACTGTTGTCCTCAAGAAAGATGGAAACTCTTGTTTGTTGCTCAGATTTGGGAGAGTCGCAGCATAGCTCACCTGCAGAAAAATACCAGGGTTGATAGCACTCCTCATAAATTTTCTTTGGTGATTTGTGTCTAGCACGGTGGAATGAATGTATTATACTTAGCTTAATGTTGTGCCTACAGTAAATCTGCCCCTGTATAATCTACACTTGATAACTTAAAGGAGAAGTACAGCCAAAGCTTGTTTGGCTGTACTTCTGTGGATCACAGGAGTGCAGATAATTCTGTGACTGGTTTTTAGCAGACAGCGGGCTGAAGCTTACTGTCGGCTGACGGCACTGAGCCAGTCCAGGCTCGGGAAAGATCGCGACCATATCGTCCGGATCGCCCCAGATGCATATACCAGCACCTGGCTCAGAGAGACTGAGCCAGTAGCTCACGCCCCCTCCACAGCCCAGAAATCCAGTGAGTGCAGGGGGGCAGAGCAGAGATCCGGTGACTAACAGTCATCAACTCTCTTGTCAGGGAGCTGTGAGAACTGAGCGATCGGCAGTGTTTGATCACTCGGTTCTCAGATGCTGCATCCACATATGTAAGTATGATTAAAAAATAAAATAAAATCCCATGCTTCACCTTGTTATTCTTTATCCTTAATTAAAGTGGTTACAAAGGTTCTCTGCATTAAGGTAAAAATCTTTTAATGCCAGCTCCCCCCCTCAGATAATTATGTGAGCCCTATCTTGATCCAGAGTGGTGCACATGTACAGCAGCCTCTCTCTCACAGGAAGCTTGGCAGCAGTGGGAGCCATTGACTTCTGCTGCTTTCAATCAAACCCTGTGAGCACCATGTGTGTGTCAATAAACACATACAGCATGGCTCAAGCTCACACGAGTGACCCCATAGCACTCTGAGAAAAGGAGGAGACAAGTCCACTGACAAGGGACCCCAGAGGAGGAGAGTTGAGGCTGCTCTGTGCAAAACCATTGCACCACTTTAAGATTCCTCAGATGGTACTGATGAATGCAGACTAGGTTTGCCACCTCATCCCTTTAAACCCGAACACATACTAATTACACTCACATACTTAAACTCACTTGGTGCTTTACCTGCATTAAATTAGCCTCAGAACCTGTGTAATTCATATGTGTTTGGGTTTAAAGGATGAGGTGGCAACCCTAATGCAGACCCTACCATTAACCAGCCAGCACCACCACGAAGCAACGTTGAAGGCACAGGCAGAAAATGTCTTTGTGGAACAATGTATATACTGAAAAAATATAGTAGAGAATGAAAGGGAATCTTCAACCATCTTTTATCCGTTTCACCCATGTGTCTTAAATGTATAGAAATCAATTTATCTCTTAGATAAGTGTTTGTGTTATGTTCATTACTTCCTTTTGTATTATCTTAATGCATTAGACAGAGAAAAAAAGCTCACCTGTGGTATCCTCCACAGTCCAAGCACCCTTGACATGGACACAATAGAGTTAGATAAGGGATCCCCAATGATAGCAGGCACCCTACGTAGGAGGCCACACTTGTAGTTAGGTACAGGATTCCCACCTCCTGTCACAACTTGCAGTGTTGACTTAAGAGAAGTTGCCTCAGAGAAACAGGAATCATACATGTAGAATCCCAGGGTAATATTCGGCAGGAAATTATTTTGATTAATTTCCTTTGTTGCAAAAAGCAAAGCAAGAATGGACTTGTACTGGTCTCTCCTAAACCTGCAGAAAATTTAATGTGTCAGGAAAATGCAATTGGTACAATGCAACAAAAACTACTCACTGCCAACAACACTGAGATGCAATGTATAGCATGGTTGTCTGGAAACAATGGAGTCCTGGGCTCAGTTCCCACACAAGACACTATCTAAATTTGCATGTAATCCCCTTGTTTGCATGGTCCTAAACTAGGCATCTTGGTTTCATCACCCAATCAAAATCTTCTATCAACTAGCTTCTGTCCAAAAACTGTCCCTTTTAAATTGGTAAAGTGCCATATAATTGTTGTCTCCCTTCTACAAACAAGAACCTTTTGTTTCAGTTTGAAGAGGTTTGGTACTTTATTGCCTTTCCATTGTGGTTTTTGGTGGTTTTAAGGGTACAGTGAATGTTAAATAGCTCACAGACAGATTAAGGCAGAATGGGCCTGAGACAAAGTAGCAGCTGTGGTAGCAGCAATGCCCTCCACTGACATTGATAAGGAATTCAATCGATTCAGCATCACCCTCCATTTGCAATGTCTGTACCGGTATGGCTCCTTCCCATCAGACACCAACTTCCTTTTACAAGCACCCTCCCTTGTTTTCTCCTAGTCTCCCATCAAAGAATGTTGATGCGTAATGGTCCAAATGCTAAGACAGGGAATAACTGTAACTTTCAGTTTACTAAACAGGTGCAAAGTAGAACCAATAATGCAAAACATGGTCAAAATTGCAAATAAATGTCTCTGTGGCTCAGTTAGGGTAATGTGTCACTGCAAGCATAGTCTCTATAAGACTCTATAACAACAGAGAGTTTAAATAAACATTTTTACCTAAATTAAACCAAACCTGGGCAAATTGTGCCCCAGGGCCACATCTGGGCCTTTGGCTGTCCCCCTCCCACCCGTAATGCCTGCGCGGTCAGCATACCTCTCTCAGCCTGCTAGCTTCCTCACTGAGGAAACGGAAAGGCTCAGGAAGACATGCTGACAGATGTTTATGTGGAGAGAGGGAGAGAGGTAAGAACTGGAAGGAGAGAGCCTGAGTAGTAGGGCACATTATATGGGGGGGGGGGGCAGCAGGGCACTTTATGGGGCACAGTAGGACACATTACATGAGGGGGCAGCAGGGCATATTATGGGGCACAGCAGAGCACATTACAGTGGGTAGTAGGGCACATTATGGAGCACAGCAGGGAACATTACATGGGTCACATTATATGACGCAGCAAGGCATATTACAAGGGGCATGAGAGCACATTATGGGGCACAGCATAACACATTACAGGGGAGGGCAAACAGGGAAAATTATGGGACATACCAGGACATTACAGGGGGCTAGTAGGGCACATTAGGGGGCACAGCAGGAAACATTACATGGGGCAGGAGGGCACATTATGAGGCACATCAAGGCATATTATAAGGGGGCATGAGGGCACATTATGGGGACAGCAGAGCACATTACAGGTAAGGGGGAACAGGGCAAATTATGGGGCACTGCAGGGCATATTACATGGGGGGGGGGAATTGGCACATTATGGGACACACAGCAGGGCAGATAATGGGGCACAGTGTAGGGCACATTAAGGGGCACATAGGATTTCACATTGAAGGAAACAACAGGGCACATGGGGGGAGGTGTGCACATTATGGGGCATAGCTAGGCATATTACAGAGCACACAGCAGGGCTTATTATGGGTACAAAGCAGGGCACATTATTGAGAACAGAATGGTGCATCACAGAGCACACAGAAAGGCTTATCACAGGGCACATAGCGGGGCACAAGACACGCAATAGGACACAGGGGTACGCCGTGGGGGGGGGGGGGGGTGGCACAGGGGGACACTGTGGGGTGGGACTGACACAGAGTGACGCTGTGGGGGGAGGACACAGGGGCACGCCATGAGGGGAGGACACAGATGGAAGCCGTAGGGGAGAGGGATGACACAGGGTGGATGCCTTGGGGAGGGATGACACATGGGGATACCATGAGGGGTGGACACAGGTGGGGCTATGGGGGGAGGACACAGGGGGACACCGTGGGGGGAGGACACAAGTCTTCTGTGGCAGGCATGCTTGCTTGCATTATAATGGGATATGTAGATATTGCAGAGGGCCTGGCTATCACCATTGTCACTGCGACCCAATGCAACTTGGTGTGCCACTCAAGTTCTGTTGAAGCAGGGTGTATGTCGATTCCTAAGCAACCGCCCCTGGGAGTGCTGGCGCTTTTCCCAGCTCCTTCTATGGCTTTTATAAAAGGAAAAGATCCCTATAGCCGCACATCCATGTAGTCCCTAGAATCGATATATAAGAGTGGTAACCTCAGCCTGGACTCCAGCCAGGCCATGCACCCAATGTGTTTTGCTCTGCCCCCCAGAGCTTAGTCATGGGGATGAAGATCCCAGGCGCATGGGGAGTGGTATTTAGGCAACATCAGCAGTCACTCAGCAGGTGTGAAGTGGGCTGACAGGTCTGTGCAAAGTTTTCTTTTCCAAAGTATGAAAAAGAGTGTAGTGATTAAAACTAAATGAATAAAAGGTGAAACATTACAAAATGAGATAGAAAGTAAGAAAAATGATAAAATGATTTAGAAAAAATTGAGGTGGTCAGACAATCTGAAAAGATGAAAAATAATAAAATAAATAAAACATTGTCACTGCTGAAACACAACATTGTAGCTTGTCAACATCTGGCCACTCTTCATCCTTCCCACTGCTTTCTGGATCAACATCACTGCCTCTGTTGTTGAAACCCTCCTACTGTGATCTGCAGTGTCTGGGAGGGAGAGCATGTGAGACACAAATGAAGGAGGATTTGGCTCAGAAAGAGCAGGTAGCAAAGTTTTTTTGTATTATTTTTTGGGGCTTGCACATAGTAACAGCATTTAGAACATGTTTAGACAGTGATACATGAGCCCACAAAAAAAAAAAAACACACACACAAATACAAAGAACACTAAATAATAAACCAAGTAAACCAAGCTACAAAAATACATTTTAAATGAAGGAAAAAAATAATCTTCAGCCAAAAAAACTCATTGTACAATATCAGTACATTTGCAACAAAATGTCAGTACATCCCTAAAGGCTAGCCTTCGGTAGGGGGCCAGTCATTTGTCCACTCACACATAAGGGAAACAGTATTATCGGTACTCACGAGTCACATGTATTAGGAGGCGGCTCAGCAGTGAAGGTAATGACAGACTTAGTGGAAACTGAATTTACAGGGCCAATCATTCCTAATAAGATGTTACCTTCTTCGGTATAATTTAACATGGAAGAGGAAGACAAGAGACAGCCAGAAGACCGGACCCCGACACGACACAAAAGAGCAGCCATTGTTACCATCCAAAGCCATAGTCCCATTATAAACCTATCAGAAACAAATGAGATAAAATGAAATAATTTTGTCTTTTGTCTTGAGGCTGAACTGACATAAATATTTTTCTGTCAGTTTTAAGTGTGCAGCCAGCTTCAGATAAAGTCTATTGGTATGCTGGCTGACAAATGGCTATCACGCTTTTCCTCCCAGAGCTCTAACAGAGGAGTAAAATATAATATTTCATACATTTACATTACAACTTCCAATAAATACAGTGAGCCAGATTCTCAGAGGCGCTACGACGGGGTATCTCAGATACCCCATCGTAATCGCCGTTTTTTTCCCCGGGTATCTATGCGAGTGATTCTTAGAATCTAGATGGCCTTTACGTTGTTTTCTCATTTGCCTATGCAAATGAGGCTAATACGCCGATTCCCGAACGCTTTTACGCCGCCCCGTCGTCGCTTTGGATCATCAAATTTAACGTCCAAACTTTTTTTTTTGTAAAGATCATGTCACTCACAGCAAAGAGGTGGAATGTTTTTGGGCCACGCAGAACCTCTTTGTCATGCATGTGATCTTTTCAAATAAATGTTTTAATTTTTATGATCCATCTGTGTGCTGGCATTATATACTTCAAGTTATAATAGCACAGAGACTAATCATGTAATTAGTGCATGCACTGTCAGCAAGTACACTAGTCTGTGCCTATACTTCGTAAATAACAGCAAGTAAGATCTCAAATGGAGGTGTGTTACAATTCTGTATCTTCCACATATTAGCATTTATTAATTTGTCAACCTAGTTAACATAAAACTACACATAAAGTCATCACTAAACCTGGAAATGTATATTGGATAAGTTCAAGAATTTACTGCTCGTTATTTATATACAATTGCTCTGTTAAATATGTGGTTCAGAATTGCTGTACCTTTACTAAAGTTTAAACCACCCTTAATCTATGGCTGAATTTTTTATCACGGCTTTGGTTTTTAGTTGTATGTGCTTTACTCTAGACAGCTCCACAGTTGAAGTCTAACTCCTAACTAATAATTTGTATAGCTCTGGATAGAGTGCTGTTTTGAGAACTGGTGAGGTCACCCTCACTTCCTGTCCTGGTGAAATGCCCAAAATTAAAGTACAGGCGGTCTTACAAACGACTCCTACTTACAAATGAAGGGAAACTCTCCTACTTACCCCTAGGAAGGGAAATTCACTCCTGTAAGGCCGCGTACACACGATCAAACTTGTCTGCTGAAACTGGTCCGCAGACCAGTTTCAGCGGACATATCCGACCGTGTATACGGCTAGCAGACAGGTTTTTCCAGCAGACAAGTTTTAAAGCATGCTTTAAAACTTGTCTGCTGGAAACCCGTCCGTCCGACATGTCCGCTGGTTAGTACACCTAACCAGCGGACCGAAATCTCCCGCATGCGTCGAATGGATTAGACGCATGCGTGGAAGTATTTTACTTCCTGGTTTGGTGACGTTGCGGTGTCAACGTCACCGCCATGTCACCGCGCTGTCTGTCTGTGGGGATTTTGGTTTGATGGTGTGTACAACCATCAGACCAAAACAGCCCAGCAGACATGTCCGATGAAAACGGTCCGTCGGACCGTTTTCATCAGATAAGTTTGATCGTGTGTACAGGGCCTAAGAGTTTTTATGGGGAAAAAGTTACCTCCACTGATGCTTTATCATCAAGGCTTGTTTCCACAACAACCCAAAATTTTCAAAATCTATTTGTCATTGGGACAGAAAGTGAGGAGAAATCTTCTGAACAGAGACAGAGACAACAAAACAAATGTTACAGGTGTGATAACCCTTCCCTATGCTATCCAAAAAGCTTAAAATAGCTTTTTGGACTAGAGCTACACTTAAATAATGTACCTGTCCTGACTTACAAACAGATTTAGCTTCAACAGAACAAACCTACATACCCGATCTTGTTTGTAACCCGGGGACTGCCTATACTTGTAAACTTAAACACACAAAAAAAATATAGGCTTTATCATGTTAAAGTCGTTTTTACATAGAATCTTTATTATTTTGAATTCTACAGCTTCCATTAAAATGATACTGCCATGAAGGTCCTTGTTCAGGCAAATTCTATTTGCAACCCCCTTTCTGCCTACTGTTCTCTAAAAACAAGTATTGTATTGACAGCAAAAATACATTTTTAAAACTACATAGGGCTTTCACAAGAATTTATAACTACCTTAAGTAGATCTCCCCAATAGGGACATTGGACCAAAAGCCTGGTATAGTTTGTAACACTTTCCCATTATAGCTTAAAATTTTTTTTTTTTAACTTTAAGTTAAAGAATTCCCATTGTCCCAAAGTTGCTTTCTTGAGAAATATGGGGTACTGTCCTTGCTGACCCCTTTCTTAAAATTCTAGTTTTCTAACTGTTCCTGGTTTAAAAAAGTATACTCTCAGTGTAGTCATTATCTGGATCTGCATATGTGTTCCAATTGAGGGTTTTGTAGAAAGGGCTGAAACCACTGGATCAGCATTAGAGACAAACAACTAGGACATGTCAGAGGAATAAAGACAGTCTAAATAGATACCTGTCCACACAGGATTTCTGTAAAGTATGCACACCATTGAACATATAGTTGTAGAGGTTTCTGTAGAGGCCAATGGCCAAGCTTGGCCATAAATTGTTTTCGGTTTTTACAATAATGTTAATAGTCAATTATCTGGCAAAAGCATAGGCTTGTATTTTCAGTTTGTGAAACTTAGAGCATACTTGCAGTCTGGACAGAGCTTATTAGAAGAGACATTAATTAGGAAAGCAAAACAGGTTGTAAAAATTCATTATAATAAATGCCTTTTGATGCTGTTATCTATTATACAATTGCTGGACATTAGAAACGAAATTAAAAAAAACAATGAACACAAAGTACTTGCCTTGTGGAACACGTGCCCACGGGAAGCACAACCCCCCAGTATAGTAAGTGTGGGCTATCCAGGGCCCTGTTCAGAGTGAAATTTATATTTTGGATGGTCACCTAGGACATTTATGGCTCAGCTCCATTGAGATTTTGTTCAATACCTCTTGGGATGCTTCAACACTTCCATTATCAACAGCCATGTTCTTCAAACATACATTTAAAGGTAATGATTATAATTACTGACCTATAATTATTTCATACAGAGTTATTATTCCCAGAGCCCCTGACTACAAGGTAAAATTGTAATTATTATAAATACACTAGGGCCGGATGGCACGCATGCAATAACGGAAAAGGTATTAAAATCTTTATCCCAGTGGCCGACATCAGGTGCAGAACAAAATACTGATATTACTAATATGTTCCATAGGAAATGTATTTACAGCAAAAGAGCAATTCATCACTTTATTAAGTCAGAATTGCATATTATCATATCTTGATCAAAGACAGTTAACAGATCAGTAAACATTAAATAGAGTTATTTTCCTTTAAGTATCATCACAGATATGTGTAAGGTTGCCTTTTGGGCTGCATTCACACTTCTGCATTTTAATGTAGTATGTTACAAAATCACGTTTGTTATCTTTCATGTGGGCTTTTAACAAACACCCTTTCTAGAGGAATACATGATGGTAATGCATTTAACAAAAAAAAAAAAAAGTACTGAAACTTCACTGCCTGATAAATGCAAAGTTGTGAATATAGCCTAAATCTAGGTGCGGACTGCTGGGCAATGGCTATCTTAGGAATAATTGGGCTTGCCAAACAAATCATCCTGTAAGAATTTAGGATCTTGGTGTAGGACTGTAGGAATTTAATGTTTTATTGTTCACACCGTAGACAGGTATCCATTTTAGGGAGTGTTTGTCATTGTAAAAGGAAATAACTTAGTTTTGGGTTAATGGTTACATTAAAGGATAGCATTGAGTTAAGGATACATTTAGCCAATCTTGAAATGTATAAAGCCCTAGCCAATGACACAGCAAGGTTAGAGATCTGACTTTTCTCTTTTTCAATTAGGCAGTCAAATATGGCCACATCCTCACTATGTGCTTTTGATTAGACAATGACAAGGGCAGTCGCAGAATGGATGAGGTAATCTATCTCCTCTCTTGTTCTGCCAGCATATTCTTTGTCTAATTGATACTGTATGACATGAAATGTTGTAATTGAGATTAATCTGGGGTTTACTGTAGCATAACTACTTCCTTGCCTGGCCAATGTACAAATATGGGCTGGAGGGTGCACTCAGGTTCCAGGAGGACATACCCATATGTCCTCCCACTTCTGCCTCTAGTGCTCTAGTGTGAAAATACTGCTGTCTCTCTCCTTCTACCTGGCTCGCACTGGGAAGTGTAGTCCAATGGTCCATAGACTAACATAGTAAAGTTTTTTTCACAAACTTAATTGCTCCAAAATTTGGGGCCCCATGATGACGCTGAGAGTGATGGAAACACGGAGAGGCAGGCTGGCAGCGTTGCACCATGCTGTGCAGAATGATACCTATTATTTCACAGCCAGCAGGGAGGGGCAGGGCCAAAGCGCCAGTGATGCTCTGTTCCCGCCCCATGCAGCTTGAATGCTGGGGACTCAAAGGCTGCAGGGTAGGAGCTGGAGTGGGAGCTACTGAGTTGGCAGCACTGAGAGCCCACCTGCGGAAGTAGCATTATGGATGGTGTCATGGTGAGCCCAGCTGTCTAGCACTGTTTGCACCGAAAGGCTTGGAATGCCTGGAGGGATGCTCCCTCTCAGACCCCTCCTTCTACCTGCTTGATTAGTATAGGTGGGTGCAGTGCTGGAGGTGGAAAAGGGGGTACTACATGGATGGAATATTGGTGCTGGGGGATATTAAGGGTGTATGGGGGGAAACAATGCTGAGGGGGGATCTGGGGTGTAAAGAGGGTAGAAATTCTAAGGGTATCTGGGTGGCTATCGTGCTAGATGTATCAGGGATGTAGAGAGGCCACAGTGTAGGGGGTATCATGGATGTAGTGGAGTCACAATACAAGGGGAATATTAAGGTATATGGCTACAGTGCTGGGGGGATATCTTGGGTGTAGAGGGGTCAGAGTGCTGGGGGGATATCTGGAGTGCTGCGGTGATATCTGGGGTGTAGAAGGGTCAGAGTGCTGGGGTGGTATCTGGGATGTAGATGGGTCAGAGTGCTGGGGGGATATCTGGAATGTAGAGGTGTCAGAGTGCTGGGGGGATATTTGGGATGTAGAGGGGTCAGGGTGCTGGAGGGATACCTGGGGTGTAGAGGGATCAGAGTGCTGGGGTGATATCTTGGATGTAGAGGGGTCAGAGTGCTGGGGTGATATCTGGGATGTAGAGGGGTCAGAGTGCTGGAGGGATATCTGGGGTGTAGAGGGGTCAGAGTGCTGGGGGGATATCTGGGGTGTAGAAGGGTTAGAGTGCTGGGAGAATATCTGGGATGTACAGGGGTCAGAGTGCTGGGGGGATATCTGGGGTGTAGAGGGACCATAGTTCTGGGGGGATATCTGGGGTGTAGAGGGGTCAGGGTGTTGGGGGATATCTGGGGTGTAGAGGGGTCAAAGTGCTGGGGGGATATCTGGGGTATAGACGGGTCACAGAGCTTGGTGATATCTGGGATGTAGAGAGGTCAGAGTGCTGGGGGGATATCTGGGGTGTAGAGGGGTCAGAGTGCTGGTGGATATCTGGGGTGTAGAGGGGTCAGAGTGCTGGGGGGTTATTTGGGGTGTAGAGGGGTCAGAGTGCGGGGGAGGCATCAATATAGCAGGTATATGCACAGAACAGATTTGTTACTTTATGTATGTAGTATTTTCCCACTGTTTCTTTGCTGTACAGAATGAATCAGTCAATCGTTGACTGAGGAGTGTGCAACTCCTTCTTAGATATTAACCTTGCAAAAGACTTACATATTCCTCTCCTTCAAGAAACAAAGACTGGGCATACACCTCGCTGATGGAACTCCACCTAGCTCAGGGCCTGTTACTCAAGAGATTGTCCTCATTCTCGCAACCTCAGACACTGGTCATCAGGAACTCTTCTGCTTTGATGTTATCACCACAACCCATCAATCAACTGGTCCAAAGGGGAGGTCACCTTTTCCTCCAGCTACTGTCGCCAACACTGTGGCATTCCCACACAAGTCGACCCTCTGCGTGCCTAACCATCCAACCTTCAACAGATACCAGTCAGCTCATTCCCTCAGCCTACCACAACTTCCTTGACATCTATAACAAGAAGAAAGCCTTTCTGCAACAGCCCTTCCTGGAGCAGAGATTCCCATTGGGCGCCCATTATCCGAGGTTGAGTTGGAAGCTCTCAGGCAATATATTGATGAGAACCCGACCAAGGGTTTCATTCATCCCTCCTCCTCCTCACCCGCAGGAGCAGGCATTTTCTTTGTTAAAAAAAAAGGACCACTCCCTCCGGCTGTGTATTGACTACATGGAGCTCAACAAGATCACTGTCAAGAACAGGTACCCTTTTCCCCTCATTCCAGAGTTATTCCAGAGTTTCCAAGCAGCATGAGTGTTCACTAAGCTGGACTTGAGAGGGACCTACAACCTGGTCCGCATTTGAGAGGGGGATGAATAGAAAATGGCTTTCCGAACCCGTTTCAGTCATTTTGAGTACCTTTGGGTTATATAATGCCCCTGCAAGTTTCAACATCTCGTGAATGATATCTTCAGAGAGTAACTTGACCTGCTTCTGATCCTTTACCTGGATGACTTTTTGATCTTCTCAGCCTCACTTGAACTCCACCAGGACCATGCCAAGGAAGTACTAAACACCCTGCAAAGTCATAACTTGCACGCTAAAGCAGAAAAGTGTGAATTCGAGAAGCAGTCCATCCAGTTCTTAGGGCTCATAATCTCCACTGAGGGGCTTTCAATAGACCCACAAAAGGTCTCAGCAATCCTTAAGTGGCCTGCACCCTCTGATAGAAAGGGAGTCCAAAGATTCGTTGGCTTCGCCAACTTCTACCAGAGGTTTATCAAAGGCTTCGCGACCATTATCTCCCCAATAACTCAGCTTACTTGCCTTTATACCCTTTTTCTCTGGAACCAGAAAGCTCAGGCAGCCTTTAAACAACTGAAAATCTTGTTTACCTCCGCTCCAGTATTGCAACACCCGGACCCAGCTCTTCCTTTCGTTCTTGAAGTAGATGCTTCTGAAATAGCTACAGGTGCTGTCCTCTCCCAGCGTCTGGGCCCAAAGGCTTTGTTGCACCCGGCAGCCTTCTGCTCCAAAACACTAAGCCAAGCCTTAAATAATTACGACATAGGCGACAGAGAACTCCTGGAAATTAAAGTAACATTTGAAGAGTGGATGTATCTGTTGGAGGTCGCTACTCACCCAATCATGATCTTTACAGACCATAAGAAGATTTAACCTCTACTTGACATATAGACCTGGATCTAAGAATGCAAAGGCCTATCCTGGATATACCCTGAATCTGCTGAACCTGCTCCCCCGAGCAACATTCTCTCTGCCCAAATGTTTTTGTTTATTCTATCTAGCTTGAAATCGACTTTTGAACAGGCCCCTGTATCCTGCCCTGAAACAGAGCATGCCTCACTAAGGGGACAGGACGGACTACTCTGGCATCAAGATAAGGTCTTCATACCCCAGGAGGCAAAGCTTACAGTTCTCAAAATGTTTCATGACCACCAATTTGCTTCCCTTTTTGTAGCCCGTAAAACCAGTCAGCTGAGACTGCAGAGTCT
Source organism: Rana kukunoris (assembly GCA_029574335.1). Taxonomy (NCBI): domain Eukaryota; kingdom Metazoa; phylum Chordata; class Amphibia; order Anura; family Ranidae; genus Rana; species Rana kukunoris. Next base: position 150,559,233 of record CM056057.1, read on the forward strand.
ATGATAGAACTTGCCATCGCAGCAAAGGCGACAAGACTAAGCCCTGGGGATTATTGAGATCCTTAAATGTCCAAAACCGTCCATGGGAGATGATCTCCATGGACATTATTGTGGATCTTCCACCCTCTAAAGAATTCACTACCATCCTGGTGGTGGTGGATCGCCTGTCAAAGATGGCCCATTTCTTGCCCATGGTAGGCACATCTTCCACTAAGAGACAGTTCATATGTTCATCAAAGAGATCGCAAAGTGGAAATCGGTCCTGCCTCCGTCCAGTAGGGAATAGGTAAACAATATGAATGAGTTAATTCTGAAGGATAAATCATTATCTGTTAGACAAGAGGGAATAAAGAAATACGACAAAACCTGGAAACTTTGGTGGGAAGCAAGAGGTATTAACATGGTAACAGTATGGCCCGTGGGACCCAGAAGCTCTTGAAGGGTGTGGGGTACTCCTGTGTCAGCTTCACCAATGACTCTTGTGTCTAGGGTCATCCTATGTCCACTAGGAGCATAGGATGACTGAGAAATGATATCTTGGATTACATGAGATGGGACAGTAATGATAATCCACAATATATTCAAGAATGTCTGCAAAGAACTAATTACAGGTTGTTGATTCTGAACCCAACAGGTCAATAGGAGAATGACTCATTCAATGTGGAACATGGACTGTTAATGGGGTAATTAAGTCTGCTACTGTCATGTAAACTAGCCTTAGCCTGGCTTCTAAAGACCTTTTCATTGTGTGATGATAATTAACACTGTTTTGTGTGAATTTCTATTGATGATAATGTGTATTGTGAATTATCACAGTCTAAAAGGTCAGATGTCTGAATTGCCAGCTGTAGTTAATTAGAATTGGAGTCAGAACGTCTGACTAAAGGAATGTGTATTGTATAGCAGGAAAAAAGAGCTTATCTCGGAGTCACCTTGTCTGGGTAAATGGTTAGTAATTAGCTCATGTAGATTATATCGGTGCCAGAAAGTCTGACTAAAAATGTGTATTGGGCTCGCTGTGTAATGTTGTGGGTGGAGTTGAATTATTGTTCACTCTTGGTTACTGACTGTATAAAAAGAGCCTAAGTTCACCATTAAAGGATCTATTCGTTTAACCAGAGAACAGAGCTGTGTCTCGTTTCTGGGGAATCTGTATGGGCCATGTTCGTCTGCTGGATTGTGGAGTGTCGTGGGCTCGGAATGGAATATCGTAAATGGCGTTAACCCCTGACCGTTACAATTGTTGGCAAGCAGTGGGATGATTCCATCGCCAGAAGAACAGCTACGAGAGGACACGGGACAATGGAGACACAGTATGAATGGTTGAAGCTCTCTTCCCTCAAGGACTTACTGGAGAGCCGGGGCAGACCGGCCAGCAACCGTAAGAAAAGGGACATTATCGCAGAACTTGTTGAAATGGATAGAGCTGAAAGGCCCAGCGTAACAGACAGGACACCCGAGGAGGCAAGTTTTGATCAGGCTGTTAAACGAGGACTGGCACAGTATGGTCCTAATCTTCAACCAGCGATCATAGACCTGGTTATAGCGGCTGTGGATGCAACTTGGCTACATCAAAGAGCTGCTGCAGCAGCAGAAGTCACAGCAGCACCAACTGAAGAGAGAGGAGAAGTACAGATGCCAGTCGCCATGGAAAAGGAATTCAGAAAGAGGTTACAAGAGATACAGATACAGCACAGAGGACCAGTATCAGAGGAGGCCCTGCTGGGATGGTCTGATGTGATCTGTTGCCAACTCTGGAAGGAAGCGCTAGCTCTTGAGCAGCAACACCAGGGAAAGGTCCTCCACCTCAATCCATGTAAGGTACTGGCCGCAGTATGACGTACGAATGTCGTTGTTGGGGGAACAACTAAAACAGGAGAGGACAGCCGAGTTAAGCAGGCTGATCCGTGGTCAGCGGATGACAGCCCCACGGAAGGCTATGATTATGATGGCCTGGGATTGTTGTATTGGAGGATGTCCAGTGACCCTGACTTCGGGGATGATCGGGAGTGGCGCTTGGAGGAAATAATGGAACACAGAGAGCAAAAATAGAATTTCTCAGAAGGGCACTGGGCACAGGAAGATTTGGAGTTTCTGGCCGTTCAGGAATGGGAGCTGGAGATCGCCTACAGACAGCTGCTAGACTCTGCTCAGCAGCAGGGTGGGGCTCCCGTTGCCTGGGACTATGAGGAAATTTCAGATAACAACTCTGAAATCCTGGCTGATGAATCGGCAGTGGAAAATATGGAGATTGCCATACCTAAAGTGGAAGCAGATGATGTGGAGTTCCAGGGAGCTGGTGCAGTTGGCCCCTCTCTCCAGCAACAAGCCACCTTGTCTGGATAAATGGTTAGTAATTAGCCCATGTAGATTATATCGGTGCCAGAAAGTCTGACTAAAAATGTGTATTGGGCTCATTGTGTAATGTTGTGGGTGGAGTTGATTCATTGTTCACTTTGGAGCTTCCTGAGCTTCCTGGAAATCTGTATGGGCCATGTTCGTCTGCTGGATTGTGGAGTGTCGATAAGCTGTCGTGGGCTTGGAATGGATATCGTAAACGGCGTTAACCCCTGACCGTTACAAACATCTAAACCAAGGTATAAAATAGAAATGATGTGAGGTGACCTAGGAAAAACTAAGTTCAAAATAAAGGAAAGTGTAAGGGTGAAGGATGAAGTAGATGGATGCGATAGGGAGAAGTGGCTGGTCAGGAATATGGTGGTGAAAAGGGTATTAGATTGACGCACGAGTATCACGATAAATACCCACTCAGGAAACACTTAGGTTACTAGCTTTTAAACAGACTTTCTTTTGTATGGATGGGAGGGAAGGGTGAGAGGGGGAGTGTTGGAAAATGGGGCTATGAGTGTTAAAATGTACAATGTATGGACAAAAATGCTTTAATAAAGAAATAAAGTAAAAAAAAAAAAGAGATAGTGAGACTACATGGTCTTCCCAACAACAATATCTCGGATCGAGGGGTACAGTTTACCTGGAGAGCTCTTTGTAAAGCCCCGAGTGTGGAATTCTGCCTTTCTTCAACCTACCACCCCCAGAGTAACGGGAAAACCGAGCGCACAAACCAAACCTTGGAGCTTCCCTGCTTCCACTGGCAGAGTTCGCCTATAACAACTCGCTACACTCTGCTAGCAATCAGTCCCCATACTGGGCCAACTATGTATTTCGCCCTTCCGCTCTACCAGAGACTATACCCGAATCAGCAGTGCCTGCTGTACAGGACAGACTTGCCTTCATACAACGGAATTACAAATCAATGCAAGAATGTATACAAAAGGCTCAGTCCAACTATAAGAGGTTCTTAGACAGGAAACAAAGGGGGAATCTCTCCCTTATTGTCGGGGATGAAGTATGGCTATCAACAGCCAACCTGAAGTTGCAGTGGCCTTCGAAGAAGTTGGTGCCAAGATATATTGGCCCTTTTCCAATTAAGTGTAAATTAAACCCAGTGGCCTTCGAGTTATCTCTGCCGGATTCATACTAAATTTACACAGTCTTTCACATCTCTCTCCTCAAGCCATTCCGGATCCTTTTCCCAGTAGAGTGGAACCAACTCCACCACCAGTAACTGTTGAAGGTGAAACAGAATACGGGGTGGAATCTGTTCTAGATTGCAGAAAACGAGGTAGGCAGTTCCAATACTTGATCAAGTGGAAAGGATATCCACCAGAAGAAAGCTGCTGGGAACCCAAAGTCAATGTACATGCCCCCAGATTCCTCTGAGAGTTTTGGGTCAAATAGCCAGAGAAAATTGAGGCTGCCCTTCGGGGGGCAATGTCAGGGTGCTGACAGTAGTAGAAGGTCTCTAAAACCCAGCATCTCAGGGTACCAACAACAGGAGAAGGGCTCTAGGACCCAGCATCTCCAGCAGAACATCACATGGGCCTTTATAAGGAAGTGTATCAGTGCTTGAAGTTGCTGACTGAACTCAGCTTGTTACCTGTTTTCTGGGATTCCTTACTCCTGTGATCCCTAGTTTCTGACCTGGCTTGTTCCTGACCTGTCTGCCTGTCTCCAGTCCCTGACCCCGGCTCGTCTCATGGATACCCTCTGCCTGCTTCTCGTGTTTGACTCGGCTTTCACCTGACTTTGTCTGCTCTGTTTTTCACCTGGTTCTGATCTCGGCTTGTGTTGACTCTATTATCTCAGTGACTTTACAGACCTGTCACACCTCACAGGTACTACCTGCCTGCAGACTCTGTTCATCGCGACAGCAGTATTCCTGAGTTTTCTGCAAGCAACTCTATGGTCAACCTGTGCTACTTTGTGCCCGACTTTTCCTGTCTCACCTTCAGGGGAGTCTGGAACTTAGCTGTAAAGGAAGCCCTCTCTCCATTCTCCTCCAGCACCTGGTACGTGATAACATGAGTGAGATTTTTCCACAGCCTAGCCACATAGAGCGGCCCAAAATCCAAGCACTACATTTTAGGCTTTCTAGGGACATAAATTATGTATTTAATTTCCTATATACGTATCACATTTTTTTGTTACAATGTTTTTATTAAGTATTATTATTTTACATGAAATGAATATAAAGATATATAATAAATCCATACAATAGAGAATATTGCAAATAAGGTATAAGAGAAGATACACATAGTCAATGTGTAAAACACGTTTCTTATTCAATCAGATTATATAATAGAATAAAATAGAATAAATACATTTATATATTCAAGTGTACAGAGTAGTGTAATATAAATAGTATGTTAAAATTATATAGATTATTATATGAGAATAACGAGAGAAGAACCAGGGTATATAAGGGAGTGATAGTATGTGTTTTACTGAGTTAAAAATGAAAACGTGAATGTTCTTGAAAGATAAATGTCCCTGGATAAGTCAAGGTAGTGTATTTAAAGAATTGTGGTATTCTGTAGAACCTGTAAAGTGGAATCAGCAAGCCTATTTTTTTTTTAATTTCATCGGGGAATCTCTATTTTGTTGAATCAAGTCCTCCATCTCAACAATTCTCCCAATCCTTTTTATCCATTCAGAGACACTGGGTGGAGAACTCTCCCTCTAATGTACAGGAATACAAAGTTTAGCTGCATTAATGAGATGCAATATAACAGATCTTTTGTAAGTTGATTGGGGTAAGGACGTGTGGTGTAGTAAATATTGGGCTGGTGTGTAATCCGATATGTAAGTCGTGATGTGGGAAATGAGGCGGTGTATTTCTTTCCAAAAGGGCTGTATTAAGCCTCGTACACACGATAGGTTAACCAGAGGACAACGGTCTGATAGACCGTTTTCATCGGTCAAAACCGATCGTGTGTGGGCCCCATAGGTTATTTAACCATCGGTTAAAAAAAAGACAACTTGCTTCAAATTTAACCGATGGATTCCTAACCGATAGGTCAAAACCGATCGTTAGTAGGAACGACCGCATGCTTGGAAGCATTGAACTTCATTTTTTTCAGCAAGTCATTGTGTTTTACGTCACCGCGTACTAACACAATCATTTTTTTAACCGATGGTGTGTAGGCACATCACACTATCAGTCAGCTTCATCGGTTAACCGATGACAACGGTCCTTCAGACCGTTCTCATTGGATGGACTGATCGTGTGTACGTGGCTTTAGAGGGCATTTCCACCAAATATGAAGGATCGTTCCCTGTGTAATTCCACATCGTCAGCATAGTGGTGGGGTATCGGGGTTGAATTTATGAAGTTTGTCTGGTGTTCTATACCATCTTGAGTATATTTTAAAGCCATTTACTTGCGCCAAGACATCTAAAGAGCCTTTGTGTATATGAGTAAATATGTGTTCCCAATCTGTATTAGAAAGATCAGCTTCAAGTTCCCTTTTCCATCTTTTGTTGGGGGATTGAACTGGTGCATATGTTTTCAAATGTAGTTCGATCTCTGTACCACAGATAAGGTGATTTGGAGACTAGTAAATATCGTCTAATTCAGGTATAAGTGAAGAAAGGGATATTAATGTCTGGATTTCGAGTAACAAAGTCAGTGAAAGAAATTATTTTCCCATTTTCAAAAAAACTCTCAGCTCTAAAAGAGGATGTGATAGGATAGCCATGAATATGAAGTTTCGAAATTTCTGAGGGGAAATCCGGCTTACGGTCAATAGGGGTTTTGGGACCAGGAGATGAAGCTATGTCAAGTTTGTTACAAAGTGAACAAAAGATCATTAGAGTAGGACCTGTAAGGGGATGTGTTTTGTTCTCATTTGGTATTTTACGAGAATTAATTAAATGGTGTATACGTAGGTTGGAAGCAGCTTCCTCAAGTTCTATCCATGCTTTTGTTATAGAATGAAGGTGACAATCAATTATTCGAGTTAAATGACATGATCAATAATATTTGTTGATGTCTGGGAGGCCGATTCCACCTAATAGTTTAGGAATAACGAATTTGTCCCATTTTACTCAAGGCTGTTTAGAAGTCCAAATTAATTTTAAACACATTTTTTTATATGTGGTAAAAAAAGATGGAGGTAGTTTGATTGGAATGGTCTGTAGGAGATAATGGATTCTGGGTAGGATATTCATTTTTATTATAGCTGCCCTCCCAAACCAAGAGAAAAAAAACCTTATTCCAATTCTGCAGGTCATTTTGTATCGTATTAAGAATAGGAAGAAAATTCCTGGAATAAAGATCTTGAAGTTTCACTGGTATGTGTATTCCGAGGTATGTTAAATCAATCGTAGCCCAACAAAAAGGAACATTTTGTTGACAAAGGGAAACCATATTAGTAGGTAGGGAGATGTTTAGAGCCTTGGATTTTGTAAAATGTATTTGTAAATTGGAAATCAAATTTAAGAAGAAGAAATCCTTTATTAAGTTGGGTATCGTGGTGACGGGATTAGTAAGAAGGAGTAAAATGTCATCTGCATATGCAGCTAGTTTATATTGTGTATTTTTTATATCTACACCTCTAATGTCCGGATTAGTCTGTAGTCTACAAAGAATGGGTTCTAAAGTGAGTACGAAGAGCAGAGGGGACAAAGGGCAACCCTGGCGTGTCCCGTTCGTCACGGAGAAGGCTTCCGACAGGCAGTGGTTGACCTTTATCCTCGCAGTCGGGGATGAATATAGTGCAAGGATATATTGACGCATGCGCCCCACAACATTTAGCTTGCCACCCTTTCCTGTGATCTGTCTGCTTTATTATCTAAATCATAGTCTCATGCTTCTACTAACCTACCTGTGGAAAATGTATTCATCCTACACCACCTCGGGCTCATAACTCCAAGTTGAATGGTCATCGCATATCATCACAATCTGTAAATATATCCATGCCTGTGAAACATGTGCTCGCTTAAAGCCCTGTAGGTCCACTCTCAACAAGCCTTCCTTGCACCCAATTGGCAATGAAATTCATTGTTGACATTTCTCCCACAGAGTCATTTGGTTCACCCTGGATCACTTTCTTAAGATGGCCACTTTGTGCCTTAGCTTAAGATTTCTTTTTCCAGATCACTGGTTACATTATTTGCTCAGGAGATACTCATGCTCTGTGGTATGCCACAGAACATTGTATTGGAAAGCGACACAGAATTTGTATCCAAGTTTTGGCAAGCATTCTGCTTTCCTATTAGCACCAGTCTGCTGTTCTCATCTACAAACCCCCCTCAGACTAATTGGCAGACTGAGTGCACCAACCCGTTCCTAAAGACTTATATCCAGTGTTTTTTTTTATTTTGTTAAAGCGGAGCTCTACCCGAATTTAAAGACAATCATAATATTACTGCTGCTCTAAAACAATGCCAAAACTGTTATTTTTGTTTAATAAAAATGTACAGTACCTGATATGTTAGTGCAGCCTTCGGGTTTTACTCAGGTTTTTCTTTATTTCCTGGCCCGCGCAGTGTCCGAGAGATCAATCGGTGGACAGGGCTGGACTGGGACAGAAATTTGGCCCTGGACTTCATCCAGACTGGCCCATTTTGACAGGTCTCGCCCATGGCGGCCGGACAACTCCCCCCCGGCCACCCAAGCCCCCTCTCCCCCTTCACTAGCCACTAGCTGTTCTACTTTATTAGAGTAGAACGGCTGATACTGGTACTCTTATAGGCAGTACCAGATGGGTGAAGTCTAGACCATTATTTCACCCGGGGCAAAGAATTTTTCAGCGCATTCGGTGCCCTCCCAACTTATGGGACAAGATTAGCGCATTATAGAGTACCAGTGGAAAATCTCAGTTCATGGGACAAGATTAGGCATCTCTCAGGCCATAGCTGTTGAGTCAACTATCTGTCCCCTCCCCCATGCTCCTCTGTCACCCCCCCTGCTCCTCTGGTCCTCCCCCTGCTTCTTTGTTCCCCCCAGGTGAGCGCTGCGGGGAGGGAGAGGAGGTGAGCGCTGCAGGAAGGGAGAGACAGAGGACTGGGGGGGCGGCGGTCCACTGTCACTGAAGCTGGCCCACTGAGCCATCGGCCCACCGGGAAACTCCCTGTAGTCCCAATGGCCAGTCCATCTATGTCGGTGGAAGCTGGGACCACAGCATCAACGCAACCAGTAAAAATGGCAACGAAGGAATATAAGTGTTTATTCCACACAAAAAGAGAGAGGAGCGGACGTTGGAGAGGAGATAAGTACGTTTATTTAAGCCCTGCTATTAGCTATTTAACTACACCAAAAAAAAAATGTATTTGCATGTGAGATCCGCTTTAAAGGCATTGGTCCCCTGCCTTACCCTGGACAAGGTTTGCATAAAATAACTTTTCCCATGTCTTGCTTTTTTCTTTTTCCCCCCATTGATATGGTTCAGACCAGTGGCGGCCCGCCCATAGGGGGTGCCTGGGCGCCACACCCCAAGCTTTTGGCCAAAAAATAAATACATTTTTTTTTTAAAAAAACGTCACTTTAAGAGTGTCCGGGCGCCGGACAAACGTCAGTCTATGGGAAGCTTCCCAGCTTGCAATCAGCTGATTGCAAGCTGGGAAGCTGATTTGCTCTTGTTTAGGGCGTGTGCAGGGCGCAGGCTGTGTGCCCACACACACTCCCACTCACCGCTGATTTGTCCCAGGCCGCTGTGCCGTGTTTTTTATTGGCCCGCAGTCCGGACCGGAGGGTGATTGGGCGGTGCTTTTTCGGCACTGCTGTGTCACTTCCAGTTTCCCGGCTGGTTCACTGTAACTTGTGTAACTGTCCGGGAGTCGGTACCCTATCAAAGTGTGCGGCGGGGAGCGGATCACATGCAGAGGATGGACGGACACACAGAGCTGGCAGTGTACCACAGAACCAGGACAGTCAGTGCGGAGATGGAAGAGGATTGCAACAGCTGAGCTGACCTTAGTATTTGCTCCCCCTCCCTGCATGTCTCTCTCTCTCCCAGCATCATGCTTCCCCCTCCTCTGACTCCTCTGCAGAGTGGCAAACTCAGTGACTGTTCCACCCACCAGGGAGCTGAGTAGTACTGTGTCCTGACTCTTGCTGACGGCATCATGCTTCCCCCTCCTTGGACTCCTCTGCAGAGCAGCAAACTCAGTGACAGTACTCCTCAGCTCACTGCTGGGTGGAACAGTGTCCTGCCGTGACCCTGGGCCCCCCAACTCTAAACACTTTTCTCAGCTGCTGCAGAGCTTTATGGAGGGGGGGGGGGACTGCTGAGTGTTGTGGTGTGTGGCAGTGACTGACAGCTGTGGGGTTTCTCCAACCTAAACACCCCCCTCCCTGCCTCTCCACCCTAAACACCCCCTATCCATGTATTTATAATTGTCACAATACCACTATTTGCTTTTGACACTTACAGGGCTCTGTAAGCAGTTCACCATTGATTTATTCTTTTATATTTATTCTCATCAAGTAAAAGCTCCATTGGTTAAGTTAAATCTGTGTGCAGTCCATCTGTCATCCTGTGGGGGGGGGGGGCAGTATAACACAAGGTACCAATATATATATATACTTAATGTGGTTTGATCAAAGATTGTGTTTCCCAATAGTTATTGGGACCCATAATTCTTGCTGATGCCAGTTGTGCCCAGGGAGGGTTTGAGCCAGTTCAGGGGTTGATATTCAGAGCTTAGACCCAAATCAAACCAGCAGCTTCTTCGGGGGTAGTGCTACATATATATATGTATGTATGTATGTATATATATATATATATATATATATATATATATAAACATGGCTGTGATGCACCTCATAAAGTCCCACATCTCCAACCCATTTCTACGCCTCTATAGGGATATTGGTACCATACTCATTTAAATAATACCCTTTTTGCTGATCCTTTCCATATCTTTCTACCATAAGCCCACTATAGTTCCTGACCTAGGCATGGGGCTGATCACATTATTATATACCCCAAACAGAAAATAGACAATGCATGAATTATTTTAAACAGAATTTATTCCATCCAGTCATTGTTCACACACATTCAAGAGCCATCGGATGTGCTTCTGGCACTGGGAGTGGAAGACAAGGGAACTTGAATGGATTCTACATCATCTTCTCACAAAGCACATCCGCTGACGAAGCTGCTCAAATCCTGGTTCTTACAGTAATTGTTCCAGGCCACCCTTTGAAGATTAATAAATAAGATAATGTACAATTATTTTGTGATACTGCTACACAAATCAGAAATTGAAAAACTGTGCTGATAATTGTATTTTCAGCCATGATTGTGACACAATAAAAACTTTGAACAACATTTTGATTTCTCTAAAATATATTTCTTTGAAATGCAATGTCATAAACAGAAGACTTTCCTTTTTTTAATTTCACATTTTACATGTACATTCATATTGTGTATACTTGTAGAAACTTTTAATCATAGATTAACTGAACACGTTGTTTACAGTCACTTATCTCTCGAAACTTACAAAGGTTTCTGGGACCATACAACCACAGACTAAAAGTAATGCACTTATGCCTTGTTTCCACTGCACGGATCGGGTCGGGTCAGTAATTTTGGAGCGGTTCGGATGGGTCCGGTCTAATAGCGTGAGCGTTTCCACTGCAAATCGGACCGTGAGGGACCATTCAGGTTTTAGAAAAAATTCCTAGCGCATCCACCAATCAGTGAGATGCATTTGTAGGTCCGCCCTAACCGAACCGTTCCACTCTCTCTGGTCCCTCATCTGAAGCAGGACCCTTGCTGGTGCGGTACGGTTCGGTTTTACAGTACGCTTTCATAATGGAAACACCCAAAATAGCGTAGCGTACCGAACCGATCCGCTCAGTGGAAACGAGGCAATAGTGGTTGCAAACAAAGTAGCTCTGCCCTTGATGTACAGTATCTCAAAAAAGTGAGTACACCCCTCACATTTTTAAAATTATTTTATTATATCTTTTCATGTGACAACACTGAAGAAATTACACTTTGCTACAATGTAAAGTAGTGAGTGTACAGCTTGTATAACAGTGTAAATTTGCTGTCCCCTCAAAATAACTCAACACACAGCCATTATTGTCTAAACCGCTGGCAACAAGAGTGAGTACACCCCTGAGTAAAAATGTCCAAATTGGGAACAAAGTGTCAATATTTTGTGTGGCCACCATTATTTTCCAGCACTGCCTTAACCCTCTTGGACATGGAGTTCACCAGAGCTTCACAGGTTTCCACTGGAGTCCTTTTCCACTCCTGAAAAACGACATCATAGAATTGGTGGATGTTAGAAACCTTGGGCTCCTCCACCTTCCATTTGAGGATGCCCCACAGATGCTCAATAGGGTTTAGGTCTGGAGACATGCTTGGCCAGTCCATAACATTAACCCTCAACTTCTTTAGCAAGGCAGTGGTTGTCTTGGAGGTGTTTGGGATCATTATCATGTTAAAAATACTTCCCCTCGGCCCAATCTCCGAAGTGAGGGGATCATGCTCTGCTTCAGTATGTCACAGTACATGTTGGCATTCATGGTTCCCTCAATAAACTGTAGCTCCCCATTAACGGCAGCACTCATGCATCCCCAGACTATAACACTCCCACCACCATGCTTGACTGTAGGTAAGACACACTTGTCTTTGCATTCCTCACCTGGTTGCCGCCACACACGTTTGACACCATCTGAACCAAATAAGTTTATCTTGGTCTCATCAGACCAAAGGACATGGTTCCAGTAATTCATGTCCTTAGTCTGCCTTTCCTAAGAAAACTGTTTGCATACTTTCTTGTGCATTATCTTTAGACTTCTGCAGCAATGCTGGCAGCACTCATATGTCTATTTCCCAAAGACAACCTCTGGATATCATGCTGAGCACTTGCACTCAACTTTTTTGGTCGACCATTGCGTGGCCTGTTCTGAGTGGACCTGTCTGTTAAACCGCTGCATGGTTTTGGCCACTATGCTACAGCTCGGTTTCAGGGTCTTGGCAATCTTCTTATAGCCTAGGCCATCTTTATGTAGAGCAACAATTATTTTTTCAGATCACCAGAGAGTTCTTTTGCATGAGGGGCCATGTTGAACCTCCCAGTGACCAGTATGAGAGAGTGAGAGCAATAACACCAAACTTAACACACCTGCTCCCCATTCATACCTGAGACCTTGTAACACTAACAAGTCACATGACACCGGGGAGGGAAAATGGCTAATTGAGCTTGATTTGGACATTTTCACTCAGGGGTGTACGCACTTCTGTTTCCAGAAGTTCAACATGAATGGCTGTGTTGAGTTATTTTAAGGGGACAGAAATTTTTCACTGTTATACAAGCTGTACACTCACTTTACAATGTAGCAAAGTGTAATTTCTTCAGTGTTGTCACATGAAAAGATATATTATTCTATTTACAGAAATGTGAGGGGTGTACTCACTTTTGTGAGATACTGTAGGTTCACCAATACATATAGGAATCTACATAAACAGACACACAAGACAGGAACTAGACATGTTCAAATTGTTTCCGTTTAAATGTAGATTCAGACAATCTTTGGGTTATTCAGAGATTCGGATGTATCCGAATCTCCAAATAGACTAGAAACAAATTTCATTTAAGTTAGATTTGTTTATATTTGTTTTCTAACTAATACCACATTTTCTGAGCCATTTGAATTTGCATCAGTCAAAACATTTACTTACCTGTCCCCCCCCCCCCCCCCTCTTTCCTGGCCTGCCAGGCTTCTTGTACAGATAAGAGCCTGGTATGGCATTATTTTTTTACATTAATCTGTCAGGGGGAAAGCCTGCTGACAGCTGATGAGTCATCAGCTGTTAAGAATGCGACAGCCGGCCCGCTCCTTAAAGCGGGGTTCACCCTAAAAATAATTTTCTAACATTACATTGAGCTCACTCTTGACATTGACAGTATGCCGATTTTTTTTTTGCTGTACATACCTTGTATAGCTATTTTCTTCCCCGTCTTCTGGGCAGTGCCTCCCGCGGGAGTGGGCGTTCCTATGCAGCAGTTAGTGATTGACGTGATGACAAAAACTACCCCCCATCGCATAAGGAGCGTCACGAGCTGCCGAAAGAAGCCGAATGTCGGTGCGCCGACTCGACGTTCGGCTTCTTTCAGCAACTCGTGACGCTCCTATGCTACCCGGAAGCTGGGGAAGAAAATAGCTAGACGAGGTATGTAAAAAAATATATATATATAAAATCGGCATAATAATGTCAATGTCGAGAGTGAGCTCATTGTAATGTTAGAAAATTGTTTTTAGGGCGAATCCCCGCTTTAACAACCAGCTATTCTTCACACAGAACTTGAATTGCTCCAAAAATTTGGAATTTGTTAGAAAAATACTAATCGAATTCCGAAACGAATCAACAAAATGAAATTAGTAACATTAGTAACATAACGCATCTAAAAGGAAACAACATTTTTTTTCCATTCTGCACATACAGTATCTAACAGGAACTCCATTTTTACATTTGACTTTTTGGTACACCAATGACTGGGAATAAGCTTCAAACATGACCAGGCAGACTTTGAAAACAGGGTGGTTGCTAGATGGGAAGGATTGGGTGGTTGCTAGATGGGAAGGATTGAACATGCCTAAAACTATAGGGCTTTTAAGGTTTATAGACATAGCAGTCTGGAAGGTGTACATTACAATGTATGGATAAGAACACAGGACGCATCATTAAACCTACATAGTCAATCCTAAATTAGTGGAGCATATTACATCAAAATACAAATGGCATGAGCTGCTTACTAAATTGTACAGTTTATAGGCAAGCAAAGAAAAAAAATCCCACCATCCTATTAAATACACCCCCAACAAAATCCACAAGAAAATATGTATTAGGTGAATACATCTATGATATTGCTTATTATCAATCATCAGTAAAAGTTTATTTAGCAAGGTACGTACCAGGCTCCCATGCCATTGGGGTCCCGAACAACTCTCTTGGCACAGGTAATGTCATCAGTAATGTCATCATTCATCAAACCTTGAAAAGAATATAATGAAAATGTGTTATAAAATTAGTTAAAGAGTAATTCCAAAAAAATAGTACAGTAATAGTATGGAAGGCTAGGTATACACTCAGTTGAGTCTTTACTGTAAATGTCCCACTGCTTGCATTCCCATAGATTGGAGATAGACCTGTCTTGCAGAAGCACCTTGATAGTGATATTTACCTTCCAGACATACAGTATGCTGCATCCAACAAAGTCTAAAATGTTAGCAGGTTTTGATTAGGTCTCCAATGCCTGGATGAAAACTGTGGATTTTTTTCGCAATAACATTCAATGTAAATTTTCAGAGTGCTAAAAGAATAGTGTAGGTTTAGTGCTGGGTGGTTTTACCAGGACCACATCTACACAAAATTCCTGTTAGCGCTACAAACTACCAGTCTTGAGCGTGATATATGTGACTTGGAAAATACAAAAAAAGAATGACCAGTGCAGCCGCTAACCACTGAAAAATGGATAACTCAACAAAAAAAAAAAACACAAAACAGCAGCGCTCAAGGGAACTAGTGTAAAACTTTGAAAAAGTGGCGCAGCGCGAAACATGTAAGTTACAGCCATCCCGCAAGCCAGCGATTACTACTGTCTCCTTCCGCCCTTTTCTGTCACCACGGCAACACCCACGCTCCTGCTGATGTCACACAAGTGTGCCCGGCTCTTTGTCGGCTTGTCACGACAATTGCTGCACATCCATCGCAGAGGCTTCTGTCCCAGCGCAGTTACTTCCATCGCCTCCCGCACAGCCCGGGTCCCTTAGCGGTCTTCTATTCAGTGCTGAATTGCTGTATCCATCTTTGGGAATATACATACGTGCTCAGACACTCAGCGACTGGAGGACTTCTTACAACGGGGTTACCCTTGAGTTATCACACCACACTTTTCCTGACCCATCCAAGTAATTTGGATTTGTGACAGTTTTTATTAAAGGATCACTAAAGGAATTTTTTTTTTAGCTAAATAGCTTCCTTTACCTTACTGCAGTACTGGTTTCATGTCCTTATTGTTCGTTTTTGCTTTGAAGTTGCTGTAATCCTGCTCTGTTCTTCACACTTCCTGCTTGTCTGTTTCCTTATCACCACCATACTGGGAGCTTTCTCACGATGGTTTAAGCTGTCATTACTGTGTATCTAAAACTTCCCAGAACCAATCAGATTCATTTTAAAAACAAAACACTGCCCTGGATTTGTTTGTTTTTGTTCTGTGTGTCTATTTCTACTTTGCAGAAACATGAAGCCAGTTCAAAAGTGAAACTAACCTGCAGGCACATTATATGATTGATTTTTATCTATTTTAATCATTTTGAAAATGAATCAGTTAACTTTTATGTCTCTATACCCTGTAAACAGTCATTTCAGCAACAAAAAAAATTTCCTTTAGTGACCCTTTAAGTGTTTTATGTCTGCCGAGGGTCTGACTTTAACCCTTCTCTTCTTGGACTCTGCAGTAGTATCGTTCAAAAACTTTTATACTTTATTATCCAGCCAGATGCTTTATGATTATATGCATTACAATGGATTTTATTTTATTGTTCATATAGCCACATTGTTTTCAGTGCAATAATTAATACATTTTTATAAAGTTTTACACTAGTTTCCATTGAGCGCTGTTGTTTTGTGTTTTTTTGTTGGTTTTACCAGGACCTCCTACTTCTTTCCAGTATATTCTGGTACTTTGGCGGTTAGCAACCACATGAGGTGTTTTAAGGAGCCCTGACCAATCCCCAATCTGGATTGGCAGGGGGCAGGCCTCCTTAAATACCCAGTTTTAGCACAGCTGGGGAGGAGTTGATCAGGTGGAAGATGGAGATGGTGTGTTAGGCTGTCTGGGCCTTTGAAGGAGCTCCCCAGTCTACGGGGGGTGACCTTGGGCCTGGGCTCAGGTGCGGATGGGACCCTCTTACAACCCACAGAGGTGTCATGCACAGGAGGAGTAAGAGAGGACAGCAGGAGGACACTGCCGGGCAAGTCTCCAGGAGTTCCACAGAGGCAGCCAAGAGGGCTAATCAGTGTTCACACCATTGGGAGGAGTGGGAGGCATGCATGAGAGGACTGAGATTCAGCAGTCTGGGATGGGTGCAAAGCCAGTCTGGAGGATGGTGGTGGCACAGGCAGTATAAAGGGGCTGCTGCAGCCAGGTGGGATGACAGTGCCTGAAGAGGTGGTACTGGGAGCAGGAGCAACGGGGAAAACTAGCACTGGGACTGTTCTGCAATTTTTCCAACACCATAGGGGCCTGTGAAGGGCATCTGCTTTAGGCCTGGCTGAGCCAGTGTCAGTGCTAGCTAGTCTGGAAAAAGAAAGGAAGCAATGTGCAGGAGGAGAGAGGTGTGATGATCTGAAAGGAAGCAATTTGCAGGAGGAAAAGAGGATTGTATGTACTGTGACGTATATAGTAGTCCCAACTTTAATCATCTGGACATCTCATAAGTTCCCCATACCTATCCAAGTTTAATTCCCCTCAATAAAATGTAAAAACAAGTGCAAGGACTGCTTTCCTGACTCTGAGCAGGTGAAAAGTGTGTACCTGGCTGGGCAGGGACACAGACGAACTACTACATTCAGCAGCCCCTACGAGGGGTACCGCTACATAAAGGTGATGTAGGAGATTATTTGCATTGGTCATGTAAAAAATAGAGTCAGTTTTAGCACAAAGCTGAATTTATGTCTAGAAATCCCACAAAAGAACAGAAATAGAACATCATGGCTAAAATGCAGGCATTGCATGGGTCCTGCCCAACTTAGGTACACTCCACTATACTGATGGCTGCCTAGGCTTGTTAGATAGTTGGTCAGAAGTGGGAATCTGGCCAGGTTCCAAGAAGTCAAAGGCCCTGACCAAAACTCAGACAATACAAGTAACAGTTTTGGGAGAACTAAAGGAACAAATAAGCTGTAGGATAAGAGCATCAATATGTCTAATATAGTCCCCCCTTCTGGCTACTAGATAATACCAGAGCAGGTAGAATAGGTTAGGCCCAAGACCACTTGAATTGATGGGCAGTGTAGATGCCTACTATAGGTCTCCATAGTTAGGATGCCAGCATGGGCAGTGGCACTTAGATTTTATGCCAGCCCTTCCCCCCTGCCAGCAATGGGCAGTGGCGTAGTGTTGGGGGGGAACCTAATTTTAGGTTCCGTGTGTCCCCAGCACTCTGTGTCCCCAGCACTCCCCAGCACTCCGGCCGCCATGTTGAGTGTCCGGCGCCCTGTGATTGGGCATATGGCGGTCATGTGTAGGGCTGGACTGTCTGCAACAGTGGTTGCTGCTGAAGTCCCGTCTCCAGACATGACCCCCATATGCCCATTTACAGTAAACAAGGCGGGGAAACAAGCAAAAATGTGAGCCTGCCTCCGCTGGTGTAGTGTAGTATGGTGATCAGTGTAGTGGACAGTATAGTACAATGGTCAGTGTAGTGTAGTATGGTGGTCAGTGTAGTACAGTGGTCAGTGTAGTGTAGTATGGTGACCAGTGTAGTGTACAGTGGTCAGTGTAGTGTAGTATGGTGACCAGTGTAGTGTACAGTGGTCAGTGTAGTGTAGTATGGTGTTTAGTGCAGTGTAGTGGACAGTACAGTGGTCAGTGTAGTTCTCAGTATAGTATAGTGGTCAGTGTAGTGTAGTGGACAGTATAGTATAGTGGTCAGTGTAGTGTAGTGGACAGTATAGTACAGTGGTCAGTGTAGTATAGTGGACAGTTTAGTGTAGTGGACAGTGTAGTATTGTGGACAGTATAGTGTAGTATAGTGTAGTGTGTAATGGTCAGTAAAGTAATCAGGTTGGTCAGGGACTCTGGGAGTGTCAAAGACTGCAGGTTAAGGGGGGCGCAAATTTCTTGCCTTGCCCCGGGTGCTGACAACCCACGCTACGCCACTGGCAGTGGGCACCCTGGGTAATAGGCTATAATATAAATAGTTTAGGCAGGAAGCTCCCTCTCTCTTTTGGTCATGTGAAGCACTAAAGACCAAGTTATAGAAAGATGTAGGTTTTAATGATTTAGCTTAGAGTTCCTCCTTATGGTAGAAGCAGGCCAGGAGGGAAGCAGGACAGTATGTACAAATCTGACTAGGGTTGCAGGACTCTAGGCAACCCTTGTAAGACTGGGTTATTCCTCCACTCACACCATCTCTACCAATCAATCGTTTTGTTTGTAACAGATACAATGTGCTTCTACATATGGTGCATTGGTGTAAATATTAGTAGGATCGCTTTCTCATACTGTACTGTATATAAAGTCAGTTTTTTACCTTGGCAAAAGTGACAAATAAACACTAGGGCCCGGATTCACGTACCGCAGCACATCTTTGTGCGGGCATAGCGTATCTTCTTTACGCTACGCTGGCGCAATGTTGAGAGGCAAGCATGGTATTCACAAAGAAAATGCGCTCAGTGTTGCGCCGGGGTAGCGTATAGTTGTCTGCGTAAGCCGACGTAAGTCAAAGTAGGTGGAAGTTGGCTGGAAGTGGGAGCGTGAAATATTAAAATAAAGCGTGACCCCATGCAAATGATGGGCTGAGCTTAAAAAAATGAACTGCGCATGTGTCGTCTCTTGGACGCATCCCAGTGCGCATGCTCACAGTCACGTCGAAAAAAACGGCCAAAGATACAGTCGAAACACTGCCTACGACGTGAACGTAACCTACGCCCAGCCCTATTCATATCTGAATCGAAACTTCCAAATGCATCCAGCGTAAATATGCGCCCACGATACGCCGGCGTAGGAAAGTTACGTCGGTCGGATGAAGCCTATTTTTCGACGTAATTAGTTTGTGGGTCCAGCGCATAGATACGACGGCACACATTTGTACTTACGCGGCGTATCTGTAGATACGTCGGCGTAAGTGCTTTGTGAATTCGGGCCTAGTTATGCAAAATTTCTCAAGGAGTTACTCACTACTGCAGCTGATGCTACAACCGCCTATGGCTCCAGAAGTGTTGCCGTCATTGCACCACCAGTAGCTGTTGATCTGGAAGATTCCATAGTCGGTGCTCCAGCCATTGTCGTTCACAGCATTGGTGGTGTAGCGGCTCTCATAGTAAGCCAAGCACATCCCTAGGAGAAAAAAGGAAAAAAAAAATGAGACAGCTTAAATTATGTCCACCGTAGCAGTGGAATATCTCACAAATCTGTAACTTCACCTGTGTAAGTAGTCAGATGCAGAATGCTGCTTACGTTGCATTTCCATAGACTACATATCCCATGGTACATTGCTACCTGTAAGCAGTGATTCCTGTATTGACTCTGCCTCCTGAAACTCCTCCTGTCAGAAGGCAGTCTCTGTGAAGTGTGTAACACAATAGCGGCTTCTCACAGGGCATATACAGTATATATGTGAATATGTGTCACAGAATTCAAAGAAGTTAATGTGTGTGATTTTTTTTTAATTAAGTCTTCAATTGGAAATTCTTCAGATTAATAGAAGTAGGCTAGAAATAACTGAAATACAACGCGGAAATGAATATGATTTTACACTTTATGAACAAAATAGAACATAGAATAACAAAATATTCTATAAGCTGGTCCTACTTTTTTATGAAAAAGACTGCAACTGTTAAAGAGGAAGTAAACCCTCTAAAATATTTCTTAAAAAAAAAAAACCCTGCAAGAGAAAGGCATAATGAGCTAGTATGCATTACTTACCTGAGATCGAAATCCCTCAAAGCAACTCGCGTTCCTGAACTCCGCCGCCGCCATTGATACCCGAGTTACATCCGGCGCTGTGATTGGCCGCATGCGCGTGGGAGCCGTCAGTGATGGCACGATCGCCCTCACTAATGTAGCCGTTCAGGAGATATTTATTGCACCTACAGGTTACCTACATATTATAGGCTTACCTGTAGGTTAAAGTGGTCTGTATGGGTTTACAACCACTTTAAAGCATGCATATTTAAAGAGGAGTTCCGACTTGGAACAGGTACCTGAATCCCTCTCAAATGTGGCACCAAAGGGGAAGAGGAAGCAGATAAGGGGAGGTTCAACTTTTGGGTGGAACTCTGCTTTAACCACACTTACTAAAGCCCTGTACACACAATCAGATATCTAATGGAATCCAATCCGATGGATTTTTTCATCAGATATCCGATGAAGCTGACTTTTCTCAGTTTTGCCTACACACCATCGGTTAAAAATCTGATCGTGTCCAAACATGGTGACATAAAATACTACAACGTTATGAAAAAAATGATGTTCAATACTTCCGAGCATGTGTCGACTTGATTCTGAGCATGCGTGGATTTTTGACAGATGGACTTCCCTACGGACGATCGTTTGTTTCTATCGTTTTTTTATCCATAGGAAAAATGTAAAACAGGTTCTATTTTTTTTTTTTTTTTTTTTTTTTTTTTTTTTTTTTTTTTTTTTTTAAAGTGTATTTTTGTGCGTGAACTCGAGGGAGAGGAGCCGGACTGCAGGAGTTGGGAGTAGGCAGACCCTCCCCCCGGAGGCAATCGCCATCCTTCTCCATGCCCCTGGTGGCAATGGCGGGTGTGAAGGGGGGCCTCCCACTCACCCCGCCCTACCTGCTCCTCTTTGGGAGCCCAACTGGGGCCCAACGGGACCCCAATGGGGCAGAGGGACTCCCCCTATGAGGGAGTGAGGGGGCCTAGCCCACCCAGCCAGCCCCGTAGGTCCTTCGCCTCTCTTTATTTTAAGAGACCGCATGGCCAAAGTGCATGTGTTTTTTTTTTAAACCAATTTCGTGTGCGTGCAAGTGTGGTGGTTTTTGTGGGGGGGGGGGGTGGGCGTACTAAGCACAGGCGTACCTTGCATAGCACACCCACCGGGAGCCGGGCTGAGACCACCAAACTCAATTCACATGTAGCCGAGACCGGGATCCGAACCCTTGGCTGCAGAGGTGAACGGCTTGTCAGCGCAGTGCCAATCACGTTGAGCCACCACAGCTCAGCTAAGGTTCTATTTTTTTTCATCGATGGATAAAAAACCAATGGGACCCACACACGATCGGTTCGTCCGATGAAAATGGTCCATCGGTCTGTTTTCATCAGATGAACCGATTGTGTGTACAGGGTATAACAGCAAGCCACATCCACTATTGACTGCCATACATTAATGTGATGAGCTACCTTTGGTGGGCCCTAGGTGCCCGGGTCTAACACTGCCTGACACATTGTCTGCAAACTCCACAGAGGCTATACAGTAACCGTGTCAAAATCAGAACCTCGTAACTGATTATACTCATCTTAACAAAAGGTTTCTATGATTTGTAAGCATTATGCAAGCTTGGTAGCTGGATAATAGCAAGTTGGCAAAGCAGCAGTGACCAGGTGACCTTTCTTTAGGCCTCAGGCACACTGGGCATTTGCGCAGCACTTATAGATGCCAGGAGAAAATCAGAATCAAAAATGCTTTTAAGGCCCCTTTCACACGGAGCAGATCCGCCTCGTAAACCTCTGTATGCTCAGCGGGGTTCGATCCGTTGATCCCCGCTGAGTCGGCGGATGACAGGGCGGTCCACGCACACTGTGCAGGGACAGACCTGTCTTTTCTCCGCTCTCCCCTATGGGGGAATCGGATGAACACGGACCGTGTGTTTTTTTTCTGACAAAACCCTGGTGCTTCTGAATGCGCTGGCAATGCCTATGTGTGCATGACCACCTAAGCTAACATTGAGGGGTCTTTACCTCATAACATTGAGGGGTGTTTACAGGCAGAAAAAACAGGACAGCGCTAGAAGGCCTTAGAATACAGTAATTGTGGCTGTATATTCAGATTCATCTGTAGCTGGTTCTCTTTAATTTCAGGTCTTCCAGGTAGACAGAGCAGGCACACCAGGCCAATCGCTACAAGGCAAGCACACCAAGCAATTGCTTGGGGCCCCCGAGCTGGCCTGGGGCCCCAAGCAAGGCCCTAGCCGCGCCTTCCTATAAATGCTCCAGCCGCCTGCGCACTCTATAGAGAGCACTGCTGCCTCTCTCGGTACTTCTTCCATTTGCCTGTAGCGTGGCCAAGCTCCCCTTCCTTCCTCCTGTCAGTCCAGGCGGGTACCACGCCGTACAGGAGATTCAGTTTCCTGTTCCCGGCTGGACTGACAGGAAGTGCACACTGAGTGCTCACTTCCTTTCAGTCCGGCCGGGAACAGGAAACTGAATCTCCTGCCGCGCGGTACGGGGGAAGTAAAAAGAACATAGAGGCGTGCGGGGGGGGGGGGGGGGCCTCCATGTCCATTTTGCTTGGGACCCCCAAATTCCTTCAAACAGCCCTGAGGCACACCATATGATAAAAAGGTAGGAGCAGGTTTGCATGTAACTAGAATATACGATTCCATACAGTGTGAATGAGTGCCTTGTTTTTATTCAGCTGGAGCCGCCTGGATGCATGCTCCAAGCCTGACAAAAACAGAACCATTCCTAAACTACATGCATGCAATAATGAAGCCTCCAAATGGATTTCGAATTTGCTGTAAATCAAATGACTGCATTAAATAGGGGAAAGCTAAAACTATTCATATGGAAGGTTGAGGATGGTGAAGATAAATAGTAGCTGGTCCATACGTACAGTTAGCCAAGCTGTAGCCATAGTATCCATCCAAACCACCATTCTTCAGGACCTTCGCCAGCTCACATTTTGTGAACACTTTGGCCTCACTGGCAGCGAAGAGAGCAATTAAGAGGAGACAGAAGACAGTCTTCATTCTGATGGTTTCTGGACTTGTGTTTTTAGTCTGAACAGGAGCAACATTGACTGGCACAGCCAAGCTATATATGTCTGCCGGCTTGTTTATACAGATATAATCATCAGACATAATTAACCATTAACCAACATTATATAAACACATTGTGGAGACTGATTGGATTTGCTGGTTATGTAAGCTTGGCCTTTGGTCAGAAGAAAATGTAGGATATACATGATGAATTTTTTTTTTCCTTTTTTATTCAGCCAGCCTCTTGGCTGCAGCACTCAGGGTCGTCTTTAACCCCTTCAATACAGGGCTTTTATACCCACCTCCATACCGGGCCTATCCTGGCACTTCTCTCCTACATGTACAAATCATCATTCTTTTGCTAGAAAATTACTCAGACCCCCCAAACATTATATATTTTCTTTAGCAGATACCCTAGAGAATAAAATGGGGGTCATTGCACGGTATTTGCGCAATAATTGTTCAAACGCCTTTTTTTTTGGAAAAGAAAATGGTTTCATGAATTAAAAAATAACAAAACAGTAAAGTTAGCCCAATTTTTTGTAAAATATGAAAGATGATGTTACGCAGAGTAAATAGATACCTAACATGTCACACTTTAAAATTGCGCACACTCATGGAAAGGTGCCAAACTTCGTTACTTAAAAATCTCCATAGGCGACGCTTTGAACATTTTTACAGGTTACCAGTTTAGAGTTACAGAGGAGGTCTAGTGCTAGAATTGTTGCTGGTACGATAATGCACGCGGCGGTACCTCACATATGTGGTTTGAACAGCGTTTACATACGTGGGTGGGACTTACATGTGCGTTTGCTTCTGAGCACGAGCTACCAGGGACAGGGGTGTTTTAAATTTTTTTATATATATATATATATATATATATATATATATATATTTATTTTTTTATTTTACTTATTTATTTATTTTTTACACTTTTTTATATATTTTTTTTGTTTACTTTTATTCCTATTACAAGGAATGTAAACATCCCTTGTAATAGGAATAGTGTGTGACAGGTCCTCTTTATGGAGAGATGCAGGGTCAATAAGACCCCACATCTCTCCTAAAGGCTGGAAAGCATGAGATTGTGATTTTTTTTAACAATCTCATGCTTACTAGTCGCAATCGTGGCTTTGTTTGCTCCTGGGTACCCAGGCGTGACTTCATCACATCACGCCCGGGCCTCCGACAGTCATAGAGATTACCGGTGACCAGTCATCAGTCACCAGTCATCTTTATGCTTCCCATCCGGCACTGGACGATTCTTTCTCCGGGCCCCCGATGGCACGGGAGAGCCCGGAGAAGCACCGGATGGCGGTGGGAGGGAAGGGTGTCCCCTCCCGCCGCCTATAGGAATGATCAAGTGGCACTATGATTGTTCTTATGGTGCGCAGGATTGCCGCCGGCAAACAATGATATCTGAATAATGCCTCTAGCTGCAGGCATCATTCAGATATCACCGCACAAAGTCCAGGACGTCATATGACGTCCACCCAGGATGGGGGATCCCCTCTGTGGACGTCATATGACTATGTGTGGTACGGAAGTGGTTTATATTGATTGGACCCTGGGCAAAAAAAAATCTTGGCCCCTCCCCATGCAATTTTGTTCTCCACGTGCTCTGAGACATACAATAAATATCAGCTATACTTAAAATCAGTTTACTGTATCAGATCAAGCAGTAGTTGCCAGAGGTTACAGCATATCATTACCACTTACTGACCGGTTGCTAGAGGTTGCAGCACACATTATGGTTCACTGATTACTTGCTAGAGGTTACAGCAGTGATTTCTGCTTGTTGATTGGTTGCTAGAGATTACTATACAGTAATACTGCTCACTGATTGGTTGCTAGAGGTTACAGCATGTCATCTTCCCACTGCAGAGGGGTATGATATACATATGAATGCTGCCTTTATTTACATTTCAATATCGACTGCTGCCACTGTTTACATATAAATGTTCCCTTTATTTAAATATGAATGACGGTTATTTACATGTAAACACAGGGTCTGCAGGTGAGTCATATGTACACAACAATAGGGCAGAGCTGGGCAGCATTAGTAGCAGCACTTCACACTGAGATATTGGGACACAGCACATGACTAAAACTTCAATAGACAAGGGAATTTAAACTAGGATAGTTGGCAAGTATGAGGCAGCTGCTTTGGGCCCCAAAACAATGACAGGGCCCAGGGCAGCTTCCCCTTTTGCCCTGCCTTAAAGATGACCCTGGCAGCACTGATCAATCAAAAATGTACAAACAAGCCAGTTTATGAAAAGTCGATTGATAGACTTCTCATAAATGGGAACGGCCATACATGGAACAAAATTCAGCCAGTTCCTGCTGAAGGAGTCGAATTTTGATCCATGTATGGCTAGCTTTAGGTATTTGTAACATTTTGATAGACCTCCAGAGGTCCCTTCTGCACTAATACTGCAGGTACATTATATGCACGGGACAGCATTTTTACTTAATTTTGATGCATGTAGCATGTTTCTGTTCATTTATTGTGCAGAATGATTATTCACATAGCTAATATCTGCAGTCCTCCTTTAAAACTTTGGGATCCGTTTTTACATGTTTTCTGTTACTATAAGTGTTTAGTTTGTCTTTAGCCCCATAACTACAGTACATCTCTCTTATAGGTCCCATTTACATGTGCAAATGAGGCCATTTGTGATTAGCTGCGCACAGGAAGACCCATTGAAAGCAATAGGAGGCTGACATTTTCCATAGCTATTTGTGGTCGATTGCATGTAATCGCTCATTTAGTGATTACCTGCGGATGACCAACCCTAGATGCAGATAGTCTGTAATTCAGGTCTGATCATTCACAGGTAATAAGTAGAGATGAGCCGAACACCCCCCCGTTCGGTTCGCACCAGAGCCTTCGAACGGACCGACCATTCGCACAAACATTTAGAACCCCATTGACGTCATTAGGACTCGAACGTTCAAATTCAAAAGTGCTCATTTTAAAGCCTAATATGCAAGTTATTGTCGTAAAACGTCTTTGAGAACCCGGGACTTGCCCCAGGGAACATGTATTCAATGGAAAAAAAGTTTCAAAAACTGTTGTTTTTTCTGGAGCAGTGATTTTAATGATGCTTAAATTAAATAAAAAAATATGAAAAATTCCTTTAAATATTGTACCTGCTGGGGGTCTATAGTATGCCTGTGAAGTGGCACGTTTTTAGAACTGTCCCTGCACAAAATGAGATGACTTTAAGAAAAAAGTAATTTAAAACTTGCTTGCGGCATGTAATGTAATGTCTGGTTCCTGCAATATGGATGAAAATCATTGAGAAAAATAGCACAGACACAGACAGTACACACACCACATAGCTTTAGGTGCACACTGCAGAGGACACCGGCAGTACACACCAAGTAGCTTTAGGTGCAAACTGCAGAGGACAAAGGCAGTACACACACTACGTAGCTTTAGGTGCAAACTGCAGAGGACACGGGCAGTACACACCACATAGATTTAGGTGCAAACTGCAGAGGACACGGGCAGTACACACCACGTAGCTTTAGGTGCAAACTGCAGAGGACACGGGCAGTACACACCACGTAGCTAACAAGAAAAACAGAGAATTGAGCGCACTCCAAAAGTCAAGCCTATACACAAATATAATTCTAAGACAGATTATTCAATATTGAGAGAATGGTACACATAGATGCAGTATATTAGGGTCTATATATAAAATGTCCATAGGCATAATAGCCAGAGAACACACTAACACTTGATGGCAGCCAGCTAACAGATGAAGCAATCTGTAAACGACAAGAAAAACACAAAAGCGGCGTCTTCTAAGCGTAGCAGTAGTAACATTTAATTAGTGTGTCTAACAAATATAAAAAACCTACTCACAAAGCAGGTGAAAAATCAGGCATGTGAACATTAAGGGTTTTCATCCGCAGGTTGTAAACGTCCATCACGCTGGGTGTCAGGTTGCTGGTTACTGCTGACGGCAAGGACGATGTAAAACAAGGTCCCCCGGAACCAAAAGACAGAGAACCTGTTTCCCGGTGTAGCAGCGCGAGTGATGTCACTTCCTATGCGCGGGCGGATGCGCGCGTTCGGGACATTCGTGTCCCTTCCTCAGGCCTGAGGGCTCGCGCAGCTAAATGCAGGGATCCCATAGCTAATTGCAAACTGCTCAATTCACAAGGATAGGCCAATATTGTCTAAATAAAAGCGGCATGCATGTCCTTACCTACTTGAGTTTTAGTGTGCTTTGTGTATTTATTCCATATGCGCGCAGTAATCCAGCGTGAAACATTGGGGGTATTTACGAAAGGCAAATCCACTTTGCACTACAAGAGCAAACTACAAGTGCAAAGTGCACTTGAAATGGCACTGAAAATGCATTTGGAAGTGCAGTCACTGTAGATCCAACGGGGACATTGCAAGGGAAATAAAAAACAGCATTTTAGCTTGCACATGATTGGATGATAAAATCAACAGAGCTTCCCCTCAGATTTGCAGCAACTGCACTTCTTTGCACTTCCTTATAGTTTGCACTTCTAGTGCAAAGTGGATTTGCATTTTTGTAAATAACCCCCACTGTATATATAAAGTGATGCGCTATGAATACAGTATATGTGAAAAACAATGTTCTAATTGAATAAATTATGTTGCTATATTACTATCAATATAATTATATATATATATTTTTTTTTAAAGTTGACTTTCAATGATAATGGTTAACAGGACAATTAGAGATGGTGAATCTCAATCTCCTTAACAAGGGCACAGACAGCAAAAAAAAAAAAAAAAACTGAGAAGAATTCCAATTCTTCTGCATCCTAAAACTCAAAAAAAAAAAAAAAGTTTTGCTTTTAGTTATAGTTTAGGGTTCAAGATGATCTGTGACATGACAAAAACCACAATATCCAAAACAAATCTCTAAAAAGGTGTGAAAAATGTCATCCAATTCAGAAGTGCTTGTGAAGACCGCCACCAGGGACTCCCAAGTGTAAATTCCCACCACAAATGGCCGCTAATACAGGGGCCAATGGAGCAAAAAAACAGGGATTTCAGATGACAGCTGCAGGTGGATAGCCCATGAACACGTTAACACTCTCAGTAAATGGTTAATGCACTCAGTGAAAAATTTGCTTCAGAACCAAGCCCAGCTCAAAGAAAAAGAAAGCCTCATAGTGTACACCAGGGCTCAAAATTTCAAGTCCTGAGCTACTAGCCAGGCCTCAAGAGTTACTCGCCACCAGTTGCCCCACCTAATTCATACACTGCCCTGCGCCTAATTGCACCCGTAAACACGCCCTCGTAGATTATCTCATGGAATGACACTGTTAATTGTTTTATGCAGAATCAAGTTACACAATTAAATATTAACAACAACATGGTACAGGGCACTGGGGGCAGACCAGAGGGACAGGGCACTGGGGGCAGACCAGAGAGACAGGGCCCTGGGGGCAGACCAGAGAGACAGGGCACTAGGGGCAGACCAGAGGGACAGGGCACTAGGGGCAGACCAGAAGGACAGGGCACTAGAACTGGGTCTCTTCCCCATTCTCTTGCTGTCTCCTCTGCAACTCCCATCCATCCTCTATCTCTCTCCCTCTCCTATTCATCTCATCATCAGGAGCCTGTGTGTGTGGCTCCACGCTTGCATGTCATCACTTCCCCCTTTTATTCAGGCTGGCAGTGAGGAGAGAAGCTGCAGCACAGTGGAAGGGAGTACAGTTCAGCGCTGAGATCCACACAACTGCACAGCCATTGACACCACCGCACAGCGCACACTGACACCGCACAGCACACATTGAGACCAGTCTGTTTGCAGTGCTCAGGCTGAACTGTTGGACACTTACATAGAGCACAAGGAGAAGAAAACTGCACAAACTGGAAGGCTGCCGCTCTCATGTCAGGGCAACTTTCAGTGAGCGCTGCACCAGAGTGGTAATTTTCGCAATCCTCCACCTTACTCATTACTTTCTGCTCTCCAGCTACATTGGTTGGGGGGAGGGGGCAGGCTCAGAGAGGTCATACTGTTAGGTCCCATAGCTTAATGAGAATTGTAAGGAGAGCACCTGTGTACTGCTCTGCCTGTGCGCGGCTCACCAGACTACTTTTCCCGAGCATGCACCTTTCCTCTTTGGCCGCCAATCGCATCGGGGCTCTAAGTGTAGGCACAGATTGGAGGGAGATTGGTCATGCAGCCCTGTCATCACTCGCCCCCAGTTTAAATCCACTCGCCAAATGCTAGTAGGCGAGTGGAAATTTTGAGGGCTGGTGTACACTGTAAGCATATTAAGGCAACAGGCATAAAAAGCACCAAGCTGCCACCTCCCTCCACATTACAATCCAGCATGCAGTCAAGCCGCGCTGTGGGGAGAAACTGTAGAAGGTTGCAGCTCACTTGAAAACACACTCTCTCTCCAGGATCAGTGAAGCTCCGCCCTTAGCAGTTTGTTGTTGTGACATCATCAGGGGCAGGGCTCATCACAGTATGGAAGATAGGACCAATATTCTGCCCCTACGGTTCCCAATCAGCACAATGGGTTCTAATGCCCAATAGATAACAAATAACAAATGAATGGACACCCTAAACCACCATTCTGCAGCCAGCATCCACCATCACACTAGCGGAGGCAGACCACAAGCTGGAGAGGCAGGCATATCTCCACCTGCAAACCATCAACTACTCCAGCAAGCATGAATCTAAAAAAAAATCTACAGTTCCATGAACATAATTAAAATTAGTTAATAATAAACATAAAAACAAATAGATGAACAGGCTAAAATGTATTAAATGCAATAGCAGTACAAATGAAATGATAAAAAACATAAAAATAATAAATGCAAAAAATAATACAATAAATATTATGGAATCAGGTTCAGTTAATTAGATTTTTTTTTTTAAAAGGACCAGGGGAAAACTATTATGAATAACTTATAAAGCAGTTTATATCTATATCTACATTGAGGCCATGTGGAAGAAGTGTGTTGAGCTCATATATCCCATAGGTTATATATCCACAAGGTTTCATTTTTCTTAAAATTCTCTCCTCCCCAATGTCTACTGTTTTTTTTCTATCCCCCAAAATTTCAAGCCCCCAGGGGTCTCTGTTATGGTAAAGGTGAAAGTGCTTGGAAACATTATGACCTTAATCAGGGCCGCCATCAGGGGGGTACAGGCATAACACCTGTAAGGGGCCTGTTTTGTTTTTTTATTGATTTTTTTTTTCCGTCTGACCCCCCCCCCCCCCCTTTAGCAAATCTCTGGGTCAGGTGGACAATCTCTTCCCACATACTGGAGGCCACAAAGACATTGTAATATATAGATCATCCCCTCAGAGTTGCCTGAAACAAATTCTTTGATCATAACCCTTCTATTACTAGCTTGAATTAGAAAATCTTTTTTCTTTCTATTATGCCACTAACTTTGTTTTCTGATGCCTGAGGGTGCTAGTAACCTAGTACTAGCACCCCTGCACATCTGCAAAAGAGCAGCGAGTTTTGCCTGCAGGTCTCATATGTGTCAACCTAGGCTAATGTTTTATTAAGAAGAGTTTAATCTACATACATTTATCAACATGTGTTAATGTTTAAAAAAAAAACAGTGTTAAGAATGTCTTGCATAACATCTACAGGGCTGAATTTAGATATCATGCTGTCCTAGCCACACTCGAATGATCGATCCACCACCTGAGTTATGTTTTATTTAACCACTTCCCATCTAGACATTGTTTTTACAATTTTATGCAAGAGTTTAGAGTACAGCACACCGAAATATGTTAATGAAACCAAGCAAAGTTAAAAAAAAAGTGTGCTTTATTAATACAAAAAAATACAAAACATTTTTACATATAATTAAAAGAAAATTGCTTGGGGGGGGGGGGGGCATGGTTTGGACATGTCAGAGTGAAGACCTCTGTTCCTTGAGCTCCCGACCCTCATCTGCTGAGTCTTACACTTCCCTTCGGCTAAATACCAAGCCACACGAAGGGGAAAGGCTTAAGACACACAGAAGCCCTCCATTAGAGATAAAATCAAATGTTTCTTTGGCAGCTCTGCTCATCCTGAGACCATTGACTCCAAAGTCCAAACCAGCAATGGCAGACACACATGGCAGGTTACAGGACTCTGTTCTTCTCCAGGGACTGCTGGCTTCACCCTCATGCCTCTCTACCTAACTCACCCCACTAGGCCTGCTGCATTGAACTGGCAATCAGGCAGTGAAGATGTGGAATCTAATACGAGCTCTCCACACCAAAACAGATACATTCCTGAATGTTAAGGGCATCAATATGCCCTAAAAATACTCCAAAGTCCTAACAGACCGGAAGCATGCGAAGGCCCAGAAATGCTTTCTACAGGAAACCCACTTTAGGGCCGATAGAATCCTCTCTACAAATGATTCTCCAGACTGTGACCCTATGATCCTCTGGGAGGCTCATAAAGTGTACATTAGAGGGACCCTAATAAAGCTAGGATCACAAAGTAAAAAAAACTCAGACCAAACAACCGGATACATTGTTGTCAGATATTCATAAACAGACAGCAGTCCATAAACGCTCTCTCGCGAGCTCCATGTTAAGGCCTCGATCGCAAAATGCAGACATTTTACAAACACAGAAACCAATGTAGTTAGGGTGACCACATTTCCAAACTACCATTCAGGGACACCCTCCCTTCCCAAAAATCAGCTTGTGCTGTAATGAATCACAGCACAGTGATTAAACACAAGAGGCAAGATTTATGATTTCTCCAATCACAAGCAGGGGGTGGGATTGTGCTCCTCCAGGCAATTCCGGCCAGGACAACTGACTACTGTCACTGAGTAAAGTGGTGATGTGGCAGTCTTTTTTGATGGCATCAGATTGGCCCTGGGAGGCGGCTGTGTCAGTTTCATTTCGAGACACTGTATTGTCCTGAAATGAATGTGCCCGGGACAGACCTGCAAAATGCGGGACTGTCCCGGGCAATCCGGGACACATGGTCACCCTAAATGTAGTAAGTAACAAAGGTGGGGTACCCAACTTCTAGTGTCTAAACTGTTGTTGCTAGCCCAATAATATTGGGGGGGGGAGGACAGAAGCTCCCAGGGGCTTGTATGCAGTTGAAAAAATTGTTGTAAACTCTTGAATGAAATATTTATAATTTATTTATTAACCACTTCAATACAGGGCTTTAAAACCCAGGCCTATTCTGGCACTTCTCTCCTACATGTACAAATCATCATTCTTTTGCCAAAAAATTACTCAGAACCCCCAAACATTATATATTTTTTTAAGCTGACACCCTAGGGAATAAAATGGCAGTCATTGGAACTTTTTATCTTGCACGGTATTTGCGCAATAATTTTTCAAACGCCTTCTTTTTGTAAAAAAAAAATGGTTTCATGAATTAAAAAATTACAAAACAGTAAAGTTAGCCCAATTTTTTTTATAAAACATGAAAGATGATGGTACGCCGAGTAAATAGATACCTAACATGTCATGCTTTAAAATTGCGCACACTCATGGAATGGCTCCAAACTTTGTTACTTAAAAATCTCCATAGGCGACCCTTTAAATTTTTCACAGGTTACCAGTTTAGAGTTACAGAGGAGGTCTAGTGCTAGAATTGTTGCACATGCTCAACACACGTGGCAACACCTCACATGTGTGGTTTGACCGATGTTTACATACGTGGGCGGGACTTACGTGTGCGTTTGCTTCTGAGCGCGCGCTACCGGGGACCGGGGCGGTTTAATTTCTTTATTTCTTTATATATTTTTTATTTTATTTATTTATTAATTTTTTACACTTTTTTATGTTGTTTTTTTTCGATCACTTTTATTACTATTACAAGGAATGTAAACATTCCTTGTAATAGGAATAGTGTGTGACAGGTCCTCATTAAGGAGAGATGCGGGGTCAATAAGACCCCACATCTCTCCTCCAGGCTGGAAAGAATGAGATTGTGAAAAAAAATCACAGATTTCATTCTTACTAGCCGCAATTGCGGTTTGTTTACTTACGGGTAACCGGGCGTGATGTCATCACATCGCGCCTGGGCCTCCGACGGTCATAGAGATGACTGGTGACCATCTGGTCACTAGTCATCTCTATGCTGCACATCCGGTGGACGGCGATCATCTCTCCGGGCCCCCGATGGGACGGTAGAGCCCGGAGAAGCACTGGATGGCGGCAGGAGAGGGGGATGTCCCCTTTCGCCGCCTATAAGAACGATCAAGCTGCGAAACCGCCGCAATGATTATTCTTACGGTGTGCAGTATCGCCACCAGAAGAAAATTATATCTGAATGATGCCTCTGGGTGCAGGCATCATTCAGATATCCCGGCGACAAAGTATAGGCCGTCATATGACGTCCACCCGGGATAACAGATCCCCTTTTTGCATGTCATATGACGGCGTGCAGGTTTAAAGTGGTTAATAGGTATCAAAAATAATTATACATAAAAAGGATGAAAGGGTGGATCCAATTACATACAAGGACAACATTAAAGCGGTTGTAAAGGTACAATTATTTTCCTAAATAGCTTCCTTTACCTTAGTGCAGTCCTCCTTCACTTACCTCATCCTTCCATTTTGCTTTTAAATGTCCTTTTTTCTTGCTTTTTTTTTTTTTTTTTTTCCCATTCACTTCAGACTCCGCCTCATAGAGTTTTCGTATGTTTTACATTTTACGAAGGACACTCATTTTATCCCTTTGAAGCTGTCTTGAGCGTCTCTCTTTAGGTTTCGCATCATCAGTGAGAAAAAAACGTGAAGTTTTTTTTTTTTTTCCCCTCCTTCCCCCCCCCTCCCCATCCCCTTGATCTCGCCAAGTTTTCCCCCTCATGTGCTCTTTCTCCTGTCTTTCCCACTTTTCCTTATGTTTCGTCCCTGAGGTTTTCAGCATAACTCCAGGATCTCTTAAAACTCCTCCATTTGTCCCATTTCTGGTTTTGGTTCATTTCACTGTCCTCCATACTACTTTTTACATCTTCCATAATGTACGTCCCTTCCACCATATCAATCCATTCCCATATCTGGGGGGCTTCATTCTCTTGCCATTTACAGGGGATAAGCCTTTTGGCCGCATTAAGTAGGTGCGGGGCTAAGGAGTTTTTATACCTTTTTATACCTTCTTCCCCTCCATGGAAGAGAACTGTCCATGGGTCCATCTTAATTTTTATCTCTGTGATTTCCTCTATGAAGCCTATGATCATCTCCCAGTATTTTCTTATTTTGGGGCATTCCCACCATAAGTGGGCCATTGAACCTATGGATCCGCATCCCCTCCAGCACTCTGCTGATTGTCCTTCTTTGTATTTTCTTAATTTGTCAGGGGTGATGTACCACCCGGAGAGGCACTTAAAGTTCATTTCTGCCGTCCTGATGTCGGTTGCCGAGGCGTGTGTCAATTTCAGTATTTTCTTTATTGTGCCCATGTCCCTATGTGACCCTAATTCCCTCTCCCATTTTTTAATATACGGGGGTACCTCCAGCTCTTCCACCTTTAGGAGAATTTTATATAGCTTTGAGATCGTTCCTTTGGTATTTTCTGGGGAGCATAACTTTTCCAGATCTGTTAGCTGATCTCCTGTCCTTAAGGGTTGTGGCAGTTTTACTATAAAGTGTCTGAGCTGTTGGTACCTCCAGTCATTTATCTTCAAAAAAGAAATATTTTTTTCTATTTCATGCAGTGAGAGTAAATGACCATCCTTTATAACTTCTCTTATTTGTGCTGTGTCCTTTTTAATCCAGTTTCCTCCTACTGAGACTTTACCTGGTTCAAAATAATCATTATCTTTTAAAGCAATAAAAGGTGAGTTGTATTCTTTATCAATTCTTTTATATACAGTGTCCCAAATCTTAAGTGCGTTCCTAGTGATCTCGTGTGTGCTTTCACCCAAACGCCTTATTTGAGGGGGATTCCATATTATTTTTCCTAATTCCACCTCTGATAGTGCATTTTCAATACTGATCCACCGTTTTTCTCTATTTCCTCTGGCCCATTCCACCACTCTCGATAATACTACCGCGTCATAGTACTTTTTGATGTCGGGGACAGCCAGCCCCCCCTTCTCTTTTGGTTGTTTTAGGACCTGGAGCGATATTCTATGCTTTTTATTCCTCCAGATGTATTTCATGATCATATTTTTCATAGTTTGTAGCCATGCGCTTGGTAGTATGATAGGGAGCATCTGGAATTTATATAGGACTTTTGGCATAAGGACCATTTTACAGAAATTAATTCTGCCGATCCATGATAATGGCCTGTTCTTTACCCTTGTTATTTCTGCTTTTATTTCGTCCAGGAGGGGGATATAATTTATCTTGTATATTTTTTTAATTGAGTTTGTTAACTTAACCCCTAGGTACTTAAGTTTTTCTACCCATGGGAATTGATACTTGATTCTAAGTTCTTGTTCTTCGGATCTAGACGTGTTTACGTTCAGGACTTCTGTTTTGGTCATATTTAATTTAAAATTTGATATTTCTCCATATTGGCTACATATATCCAGTAATTTGGGGATTGATTTCTTTGGATTGACTAAATAGAAGAGGACATCGTCCGCAAAGGCCGAAAGTTTATGTTCCTCCTCTTTTATTCTCACTCCTTCAATTTCTGTGCACCTACGTATCCTGGCCAGCAGGGGTTCAATTGATAGCACAAACAGCATGGGGGACAGGGGGCCTGTCTTGTTCCGTTTTTCATTTCAAACCTTTGAGAGAGACTTCCATTTATTTTTATCCTTGCTGTCGGGGCTTGGTATAAAGTTCTAATCCTCCCCATTATTGTCTGACCAAAGCCCATTTCTTCTAGTGTATTTAACATGAGTCCCCAGTCTACCCTGTCGAATGCTTTTTCGGCATCTATCGACAGGAGTAGACTGGGGAGGCCACTTTCTTTCATTTTTTTAAGAACAAGGAGAGCCCTTACTCCATTGTCTCTTCCCTCTCTCCCCTGGATAAAACCTGTCTGGTCAGGATGGACAAGTTTTGTCATCTCCTGTTTCACTCTCCCAGCTAATACTTTTGCGAAGAGTTTCGTGTCTATATTCAGCAAGGATATCGGTCTGTACCCTGCACAGGTTTTACCATCATTCCCTTCCTTGGGAATGAGTGTTATAGTCGCCTCTGCTGCTTCTCCACTTAACGGGAAGTCTTTCCCTAACCCATTGAAGTACTGGCAGAGTCTGGGGATAAGTATCTCCTTGCATTTTTTGTAGTATAGAACAGTGAAACCGTCCGGTCCTGGGCTCTTTCCTAGCGCTGAGTCTGCTAGGGCTGTCCTGATTTTGTTTTCTGTGATAGGCCTATCCATCTTTGATCTATCCTCTTGACTACATTTTGGGATCCCTGCTCCTTTTAAAAAGTCTATTATTTTATTCTCTTTCTCTCCCTGCTTCCAATTTCTCTGTTCCACTGCGTACAGCTTCTCGTAGTACGCTCTAAACGTTTCTGCTATTTCTGTTGTTGTGTGCACTATCTCCCCTTTCTCGTTTTTAATTTTTTCTATAAAATTTCTTGTTTTTTTTTTCCGGACCATCCTAGCCAAGTGTTTATTTGTTTTATTCCCCCACATATATCTTTCTTTTGCTATTAAGTTAAATTCCCTTTTTGTTTCTTGGTCTATTAGCTCTTTTAGTTCATTTCTTTTATTCACAAGGGCCTGATATACTTCTCGTTGTTTTACCGCTTTTTTATGTTTTTGCTCCAACTTTAATATCTCTTCTATTATTTTTTCTCGTTTACGGCTTTTTTCTTTTTTTTTCCTTGTCCCTTCTGATATCAGGATCCCTCTTATTACCGTTTTGTGAGCGTCCCAGAGAGTTGCTCCCGATATTTCATTTGTATCATTGATCTTAAAATATTCCTCTAGCTCTTTTTTAATCCTCTCTAAGCTATTCTTGTCCATCATTAATTCCTCGTTGAGCCTCCAATTTTGGAATATTTTCTGGTTTCCTCGTATTTTTAGGGATACACTAATTGGGGCATGGTCTGAGAGTGTCATGACCCCTATCTCCGCACCCTCGACCATTTCCAAGCAACTATGATCCACAAAGATGTGGTCAATACGGGAATAGCTTCCATGCACCGGGGAATAAAACGTATAGTCCCGCTGTTCCGGGTTTAGGACTCTCCAGACATCTACCAATTGGCTTCTAAACAGGCTATTTTTTATTTTTTTTAAAAGCGTCTTGTTATCTCCTTGTGGCGTGGTCTTATCTATCCTCGGGTCAAGGCAGAAGTTTAAGTCTCCTGCCATAATGACCTTCCCTCGTTTGAAGTCATTCAATTTCACTAATACGTCCCCAAGGTAGTTTATCTGCTGTGTGTTAGGCGGCGTACACACGATCGGACATATCCGATGAAAACGGTCCGCGGACCATTTCCATCGGATATGTCCGATCGGGAGTTTGATCCGATGGCGTGTACACACCATCGGATCAAATTCCCCGCCGCCGGAAGGCGCGGTGACGTGGCGGTGACGTTGACGCCGCCGCGTCACCGCAACGTCACCGCACCAGGAAGTAAAACACTTCCGCGCATGCGCCGAATCCATTCGGCAGCGGCGCGGCGGTGGTGGGAGCCGACATGTCTACTGGTAAGTGTACTAACCAGCAGACATGTCGGGCGGACAGATTCCCACCGGATAGATTTCAAAGCATGCTTTGAAATCTGTCGGGTGGAGAAATCTGTCCGCTAGCCCATACACACGAGCGGAGATGTCTGCTGAAACGGTCCATCGGACCGTTTTCAGCGGACATATCCCCTCGTGTGTACGCGGCCTTAGGGGCGTAGATATTCACTAATGTACAGTCAATCCCTTCTAGTTCCCCTTTAAGGAAGAGAAATCTCCCCTCTGGATCTGTCAGCCTGTCTGCTAATGTGAACCGCACTCCTTTAGCTAGGCCTATTGCTACCCCCCTTGCCCGTTTGGATATGGTATCTCCATAAAACCAGACAGGGAATTCTGTTGAATATAACTTAGTATTGGATTCTGTTGAGAGGTGTGTTTCTTGCAGGAAGGCCACATTTGTTCTAAGGCTTTTCAATTCCTTTAGGACCTTGTGTCTTTTTGTTGGACTGTTCAAGCCTTTCACATTGTATGATATAATTTTAATTATCGGCATCTCTTCCAGTTACCCCTTTCCCTTTCTCTTTTCTCAGGGGACACTTCTATAATGTCCTTTTTTCTTCTGAGAAATCCGCACTTCCTGTTCTTCTGTCTGTAACTCCACACAGTAATGCAAGGCTTTCTCCCTGGTGTGGAGTGCCGTGCTCACCCCCTCCCTTGGACTACGGGAGAGTCAGGACACTCTCTACGTTACAGATAGAGAAAAGAGGCTGTGTGTTAGTGGGCATCCCGACTCTCCTGTAGTCCAAGGGAGGGGGCGGGCATGACACTCCACACCAGGGGGAAAGCCTTGCATTACTCTGTGGAGTTAGAGACAGAAGAACAGGAATTGAGGATTTCTCAGAAGAAATAAGGACATTTAAATGCAAAATTGAAGAATGAAGTAAGTGAAGGAGGACTGCACTAAGGTAAAGGAAGCTATTTAGGAAAAAAAATGGTCCCTTTACAACCCCTTTAAGAGCTCTGGTATACAAATTATATTATATGATATTCACATGTACATATCTATATCTCACAATGACCATATGTAGTTAACTGTTTGGCTGCCACGCGTTTCGATCTTTTAAATCGTATCTATCTTCTTCATCTTTTTGATATTTTACAAAAAAAAATAGGTTATGCATTGTATTTTTTTTTTTCAAAATTGTTTTGAAAACTGCTGCGCAAATATCGTGTGACATAAAAAAATTGCAACGATTGCCATTTTATTCTCTAGGGTCTTCGCTAAAAATGTATTTAATGTTTGAGGGTTTTAAGTAATTTTGCTGCTTACTATTTTAAACTTGTAAACAAAAAGTGTCAGAAAAGGCTTGGTCAGCAAGATATTTTATGACTTATTGAACTTATAAGAAGCCAGGGGTGCACTCCACCTATAATTAAAATGTCACTTTTGTTTCCAGGTCTGCATTTTAATCACTGTCTGCACTCGCTCTTTGATCCAAATAAAACAAGAATAAAAAACGTATTTTCAGTTGCACAAAAATTGCCATCACAGATAATAACAACCTGGCTTGCATAGGTTCTTCTCAACCATCATGTTTTTGGTCTTGTTTGTTATTTTGGGACTAAATCTCCCATTACAAAAACAAGGAACAAAAACAAGTAACTGTCATCTCAGTGCAGCTGGGTGCGTCCCGCCCCCCTCCTTTCCTACCGTTAGAGCAGCATGAGAATCTGGCATTTGTCTGCCAAGGACAGCCTTGACTGTTTCTATTACTGGGCAAGGTGACGATTGACGCAACTATCAGGTGAGTCGTGGCAAATCGATGCACCCTACTATTTGTGGCGTAAGCTTAACCCCTGCCTTGCTGCCATTAAATGACTGACAAAGAATGAAATAACTTTTACCATTTAAAAAAAAAAAAAAGCAGGAATTTTTTGTAAAGTTTTGAAAAAAGCATATCTGCTTCAGGGTTAAAGTTTAGTTTGGCACAGTGGTAGTAAAAAAAATTGTATCCAATTTTTAAATTTTTTATTTTAATTAATTTTGCATTTTAAAAATCATGCTGCCTTTGATGTCTAATCAGCAGTGGAAAAACATCCCTTTGTGCTCTTTGTGAATGTTCAGTTCTTTAGCAGAAAGCTGCATTTTTTTCTCTTTCTGAAGAGATGAAATTTAGGGGATCACCTAAAGGCGGACTGAATTGGAGATAGATTGGTGTAAGGAGTTCCAGAGAATGGGAGAGGCTCTGGAGGAGTATTAGGAGGGAAAAACAAGGGAGCTAGAGAGCAGGCGGTTTTGGGTGGAGTTTTGGGTGGAGTGGAGAGGACAATTTGGGTGATATCTGCAGATGAGGTTGGTGATTTATCGTGGAGCTGAGTTGTGGATGGCTCTGTATGTTGCTCGTATTTAGAACGTTATATGTAGGGCAAGCTGGGCCAATCGAGGGATTGGCAGAGAAGAGTGGCATACACTGAGTGGTTGGTGAGGTGGATGAGTCTGGCAGGAGCATTTATGGTAGACTAAAGAGGGGATAGATTGTGGAAAGGTAAGCAAAGATGGTTAAAAAGGGGCACATTTTGGAAATGTTACAGAGGTGGCCGGCTGAATTTTATCCCGTGTGTGCCCACCCCTAGTCGACAGAAGATTATCATTAAAATTTTAAGGCAATTTTACCACTTTGATTGACTATGAACATATGATTGAGGCTAGATTGACACTATTGCGACCTGCGTTCTGCATGTAGGTAGCCCATTCATTTCAATGGCCTGCCCTACACACAGAAACATATGGAATGAAGTCCCTGACCCCCCCCCTTTTTTTATTACGCCACACTTTGCCACATGGATTGGCATCTGCAAAAGCTGCTTTTGCCGATTCGTGGGGGTGCCATTACAAAATAATGGCACTCCTGCACCTCTGCTAAAGAACAGCACATTTGGCTATGGGTCAGGAATGCGTGTGATTATGTATGCGTTCTGGACTCGTAGTAATATGAGCCTTAAATTGTGCACCCAAAACCAGCACTCTACCACCCATAAAACTGACCACTCAGATTTGATTAATCAAACTGGACAAATTCACAACTTCCATCCTGGTTTTTTAAAATCAATTCGAAAAAAAAAAACGACTACATTTTCTTGGAAAGTCATCTGATTTTTTCTGGGTTCAATCATGGAAAGCCCAAAGCCATCTTCTTTAGGTGGAACAAAATAATTTCCACATTAGCTCACCTGGGTTTTTGTTTAGAGTCCAGTTAAAAACAAAGTGATAAAAATTGCTGGAAAGTTGCCACGTGTTTGGCCAAATTAGGAGTTCCCATAGAGGAGTAGCCACCATGTTTCTAGCCATTGACATAGCAAAGCCAAAGACGGCCAAGCTTAGAAGGAAGCAGCCAATGGCAGCCCCTATATTTCCATGTTTTTTTTTTTTAGTGGAACAAAAATTAAATAGATTGCAGCTTCTATCTTTTTCCACTGTATTGGGGTCTGGAGCGTTTTTTTATGCATTCCAGTGCATTCTGGTGCATTTTTATGTGTTTTACAGCGTTCCAGTACAGTACAGTGCACAAATAATGTTTCTACTTTTTTCTGGAACTGAAATGCCCTGGAACTGACTGCATTATAAACTATGCCATTGGAAACCATATAACCTACTTTCCATGCGTTTTTTTTTTATGCAGAAAAAAAAACACACTGGACTGCATGTGGTGTGAACTGGCCCTTTCTGTTGTAGGCTGAAAAAGCTCACTCTTCAGTATCTATGGAGGAGCAGCTTCCCCTTTCTGAGACAGGAATAGGTTAGCGCTACAGAACACCTTCCCTTCCTTAAAAATATGTTAACCAATGGTGGCCCCTTTCATTGTGGGTGCATGGGAGCCGCCCTCCCTATCTATGTGCCTGGCCCCTTTTCAGGTGCATTAATTCCTATGGCAGGGATGGGGGGGGGGGGTTCTTTTTGACTATAAACATATGATTGAGGCTCTAATAGGCTTTAAAATAGGGTGGGCACAGGGCGCAGAGCATTGCGTCCAAAACCCACCTGGTTGTGTTGCAACAGCGATTGAATATTCACTGTTTCAACACTGATCCTCCTCCCAGCCAATCGGGAAGCGGGTCTGATACCCGTCACTCAATTGGCCGAAAGGACAGGCGATCCTATTGGATGCCTAGGAGGAGGAGGGCAGGAGACGCATGGCGGAAGCCGCTGTTATCTCAAAAGAGGAGAGGACACAGGTGACGATGCCAGCTGCCCGCTGATCTCCTCCGATGTGTGCCCGCCAATCCCTGATGCTGTGTGCCCGCCAATCCCTGACGTGCCCGCTGATCCCCGCCTCTGTGTGCCCGCTGACCCCTGCCACTGTGTGCCCGCCGATCCCTGATGTGTCCGCCGATCCCCACCGCCGATAG
The DNA here is from genome assembly GCA_029574335.1 of Rana kukunoris. Classification (NCBI taxonomy): domain Eukaryota; kingdom Metazoa; phylum Chordata; class Amphibia; order Anura; family Ranidae; genus Rana; species Rana kukunoris. The sequence goes on from CM056057.1 coordinate 150,601,187, forward strand.
GGAAAGTGTCGGTGGACCGCCAGACAGCAAGGGGGTGTTTGCAGTGCCGTGCGGGGGGGGGTTATTAGCTGCCCCCCCCCCCAAACCACCAGCCTCCACTGATGTTAACCCAACATTTCATATTTCTTATTTGTGCCTGCTGTATCATGAAAATGAAAAAGTACCCTGCTCTCTTTGTATTGCTTCCTTTGAGTGAGGTACCCGGTGATCCTGCCAGTCCCCCTGCTTTCCTGGTCAGTTCCCTAGTTGTGCTAAGAACTCAGCTTGCTCTACCCAATGATCAGACTTGTGCTGACACCCACCACCATGCACAATCATTCACTGGGAAAACCACTGTGCTGCTGTTTTTCCTCCCCCACCCCTCTGAGCATTTTAGCTCCTTGTGCTGCTGAGAAAGAGAGAATCAATGAGGAGAAAAAGGTATTTATAATATGTTTTTATTTGTATACATAAACGTTATGCCTTTTATTTCTATTTTAAATGGGTTGTTTTTAAAGGTGACGGTTCTCAAATTCTTTAATACCATAGTGAGAAGTGTTCTGTAGTCCTAGGATACTTCCTGATAAGACTGCTTGTGATAAAACTACAGTGTACAGCACTGGATTTCTGGCAGGATCCACAGGTATTCTTTGGTATTTACTAAACAGATATAACAAAAGACTTTAAATGGTCCAAAGGGAGAAAACATTTTTTATCAATGTTTTCACCTAAAATGTACACAAATGTCACCCATTTTGTACCTGAAACGTATGTGAGTTGGGTGAACCTTGGGTAACGAGGGCTGTGTGAATCATGGGTGAAAACATTGATCAATAGAACCTATAGTGCATTCAGCTATGGTAAAGTCCTGATTTTATTTGTAGTAACTGGCAGTTATTTACAGGAAACCAGAATAATTCAGAGCCGACGAGCACAGCTGTCATTTCCAAGACATCCTCCAGCCATGGCGATCCCATCTGTCACTTGTTTCCTGCTGATCATATCCATTTCTAGTAAGTAGACTCAAATGTACATTCAGAATACATGGTACAAATCCATTTTACGAGGCTTGAAATATCTGTATGTTTTATAGACATGTGCATTCGTTTTCGTTAGAATGCATTTTTGTCCGAAAATCAGTTTTTTTCGTTATCGTTTTAACAAACGATAACGAAAGTGCAAGAAACGAAAACCGAAAGTTCCGACATAAAAAATGCTTTATTTTCGTTTTCGTTGCGGTAAAAATTCGATATAGAGAGATTCGACATTATAGGGAAAATATTCCACATCATAAAGAAAAGATTCGACATTATAGAAATAATAGATTTCGACATTACAGAGAATAGATTTCGATTTAAGAGACGTAAAGATTCGACGTTCCGTCGAATATTCGTTTGTTCATTCACCAGCAACCAAAAAGATTCAACGTTCCGTCGAATATTCTTTTGACCATTCGACAGAAACCAAGTATTATTGGATTTTCAGACGAAAGCTATTCCCCAACGAAAAACTAATTAAATCAAAACGATTTTCGGGAGTAACTAAATAAATGTATTTTCCAAACGAAAATGAAAAAACGAAACAAAATATTCCAGTCTGCACATGTCTAATGTTTTAAAGTGGAGCACTACCTAAAACACGGTTTTGTTTTGTTTTTTGGGGTGGGGAAAGCTTTGATCCCCTGATAGTTCTTTATCAGTGAATTGTTGCTGAGCCATTATCATGACTGTAACAACCAAATTCCCGCTCCCTCTCTGTGAGCTACATTTTGTAAAGAGAACCTGTCACCAGGCGATTAATTTCAACTAAAATATACCCATGATGTAGGGATATGAGAGAGGAGGGGCAGGGGAGTTGGGCCAGCACAGACAGTAATTAGACACTCCCAAAAGGGGAGAGGGCTATGACAGACATACAAGGAGGGAGAAGGCTGTGCTAGTAAATTGACTCTCCTCGAGTAGGGTGACCACGTGTCTTGGATTGCCCGGGACAGTCCCACATTTTGCAGGTCTGTCCCGGGCACAATTATTCCAGGACAATACAGTGTCCCGGAATGAAACTGACACAGCCCCCCCCCCCCCCGGGCCAATCGTATGCCCCCAAAAAAAAGGCCGCTAGATCACCGCTTTACTCACCTACAGTACTTGTCCTGGCCAGGAATGCCTGGAGGAGCACAGTCCCGCCCTCTGCTTGTGATTGGGGAAATGATAAATCCCGCCTCTTGTGTCCAATCACTGTGCTGTGATTCGTTACACCACAAGCTGATTTTTGGGAAGGTGTCCCTAAATGGTAGTTTGGAAATGTGGTCACCCTATCCTTGAGTAGTCAACTTTTCTAGCAAGTTCAGATTTCATGTGAATAAAAAAATATTTCTGGAAAGAAAAAATGCATTAAAATTATGCATTAAAATCCTTGAGTGGTTTTAGACCACTTTCACACTGATGTGCTTTTCAGGCGCTTTCACGCTAAAAAGCTCACAAAAACGTATTTCCATTAACATCAATGAATGCTTTTACACTGGGGCAGTGTGCTGGCAGGGCTGTGAAAAACTCCCTTCTCCATTGAAATGAATGGAAAGCTCTGAAAAGCGCTTAAAAAGTGTTTTTACTGGCAGTTTAAAAGCGCCTCAGTGTGAAAGTGGCCTTATCTGCAAAGTTTTAAGTTGGTGACAGGGTTTCTAAGATTTTCTCCTATGGGAAAAAAAGTCAGTTATGGGTCAGTGACAACATAACCCTGTTGTCCTTGGCGTCCTACGGAATATATGGAGTTTTGCATTGCATGCTGCATTGTAACGCAATAATTAATATTAGAGTCACGCAGAAAATAGATTACGCCCCTCTTTTCGTTTAAAGCTGACCTCTGGGATCAGCAAAGTTTGTCTTGAAATTTGTGTATTTCTTCCAGATCTGTGTGAAACTAATGCCCCGTACACACAATCGGAGATTCCGACACCAAAAATCTGATGTGAGCGTTTGAATGGAAATCCTGACTGTGTGTACGCTCCATCGGACTTTTGCTGTCGGAATTTCCACCAACAAAAGATTGAGAGCTGGTTCTCAAATTTTCAGACGAAAAAAAATCATATTGGAAAATCCGATTGTCTGTAGCTATTCCTGCTGGATTTTGCTTTAATATACAAGTGCTTTGGATTACAAGTATGCTTCCAGAATGAATTATGCTTGCAATCCAAGGTTTTAAGCCCTGTACACGCGATCGGATATCTGCTGGGATCTAATCCAATGGATTTTTTCGTCGGGTATCCGATGAAGCTGACTTTCATCAGTCTTGCCTACACACCATCGGTTAAAAATCCATCCGTGTCCAAACGCAGTGACGTAAAACACTACGACGTGCTGAGAAAAATGAAGTTCAATGCTTCCGAGCATGCGTCAAATTGATTCTGAGCATCCGTGGATTTTTGACCGATGGACGGAATTCCAGACAGACGATCTTTTTTTTTTTTTATCGTTTTTTTTATCCATAGGAAAACTTTAAAACATGTTCTATTTTTTTTCACCGATGGAAAACAAACCAATGGGGCCCACACACGATCGGTTTGTCCGATGAAAACGTCTGTTTTCATTGGACAAACTGATCGTGTGTACAGGGCTTAACTGTATATAAAATAATATGCAAAGTGTTTGGATGGAAGCTTCAGAATGGCAAAGATGTTTTTATTACAAATGATGTGAGCAGACTGCAGTTCCTCTTTAATTGGCATTCTATATATAATAAATGTACATTTTTTTGCATTGAAGGCACCTCCCAGTTGACAGTCAACCAATCTAAACACGTTTCGGTCGCTGAAGGAAATTCGGCTATTCTGGGCTGCTTTGTGGAAGGCGAGGAGATTCGGCATTTAAGCGTTCAGTGGTTTAAACAGCTGCCTGGGAGCCCACCCACTTATATCCTCCACCATGACAATGACACCACCATCCACTGGGGTGACACCTCCCTGGAGCGCTACCGGCCAATCAGAAACAACAGCAATACTCACTTTCTGCACATCGCTAACGTCACCACAAATGACAGCGCTCTGTACTGGTGCTTGATGACTAAGAGTCCCTATCTTTACATCTGGGGAGATGGGACTCACCTCAGCGTTTATGGTGGTAAGTGAAATTCAATTGTTTATATGGTCTTGCAAGGCAAGCTTACTAAAAAAAAAAAACGATTTAGTGGACCACGCATCACACTTCACTCCAAAACAGGTTTCGTCATTTTTTGGGGGTGTATGTCGTGCATAGAGCACTAAGGGCAGCACATTCAAGTGAAGTGGTTTAAACAAAAGAACATGCAAGAAAAAGTAATGGTAGTAGTGTGTATGAGGCAATGTCTCATGATAGGCAGACACATGCAGCACTGATTAGTGTTGCTCACGAATATTCGCATTGCGAATATTCGCTACGAATATTGCATATTCGAGTATTCGCGAATAACGCGAATATCGCGGCGAATATTCGCTATTTCGAATATTCGTATTTTTTCAATTTTTTTTTAGAACAGATCACATCCTAGAGATCTCCATCGACGTCTAAAAGCATTGCTGGTATGATTAGAGACCTTGGGCCGAGTAGCTGCAGCGCTCATTTTATATTCCCGAAAAATCGCAATGCGATTATTCGGCAATAGCGATATCGCGCGATTATTTTGTATTGTAATATATCACGAATATTCTGAGCCAATCAGAGTGCTCCATTCCGCATTTCTCGAAATTTCGCAATTATTTTATATTGTAATATATCACGAATATTCTGAGCCAATCAGAGTGCTCCTTCCGCATTTCTCGAATATTCGCAATTATTTTATATTGTAATATATCACGAATATTCTGAGCCAATCAGAGTGCTCCTTCCGCATTTCTCGAATATTCGCAATTATTTTATATTGTAATATATCACAAATATTCTGAGCCAATCAGAGTGCTCCTTCCGCATTTCTCGAATATTCGCAATTATTTTGTATTGCAATATATCACGAATGTTCTGAGCCAATCAGAGTGCTCCTTCCGCATTTGCCGAATATTCGCAATTATTTTGTATTGTAATATATCACGAATATTCTGAGCCAATCAGAGTGCTCCTTCCGCATTTCTCGAATATTCGCAATTATTTTCTATTGTAATATATCACGAATATTCTGAGCCAATCAGAGTGCTCCATTCCGCATTTCTCGAAATTTCGCATTCGCAATTCGCATTCGCGATAGCGAAAATTCGCAATTATTTCATTTCGAAAAAATATCACGAATATTCGTATTTAGCGAATATATCTCGAATATTCGACTATATATTCGAGATATATCGCAAAATCGAATATGGCATATTCTGCTCAACACTAGCACTGATAGGCAGAGCTGGTGCAAGAATTTTTTACACCCTAGGCAAAACCTCAATTTGACTCCACCCCTAACTCCACCCTATTTGCCCTGCCCATGTATACCCCACTTTTTTTAATAAAGTGCCCATCAAATGCCACCTCACCAGTGCCCATCAATGCAGCCTACCAGCGCCCATCAATGAATGTTTGCTTGCTTCCATTCATTCGGGAGTAGGGACACTCCGCCAACGCTGCGCCTCTGACACTATGTGCGAACGGATCGGCGGCTGCCTGCTGATGCTGAGACTTAGTTGCCCCTAGGCAGCAGTGTGCCCTAGGCAGCTGCCTAGTTTGCCTAGTAGTATCACCGGCCCTGCTGATAGGAGGACCAAAGTCTTTCATTTTGAACCCCTAAAAGTTGTGGCCAGAATGCACAGGAGGAGATACCCTTACTACATACCTTCCAACTTTTTGAGATGGGAAATGGGGAGACACCTATTAGCTAAAGTATATAGGCATGGGACACACACCCTGCCACACCCCCTTAAAGCCACAATTGCTTTTTATTTTACCACTATACACTTTTTGATAGAGAAGTAGTACATTTTATATACAATTATATAGATCAGACCAAAATGGGGGACAAATGAGGAGGAAAGAGGGACTTTATTCCAAATCAAAGACAGTCCCATAAAGAGTGGTAGTGTCTTTCAAGGCTGAATGGGGACTGTCATGGAGGATTTGCTGAATTGTATAGCTCCCTGATTTTGAGGGACTGTCCCTGATTTGGAGCAATGTCCCTCTGTCCCTCTTTCCTCCTCATTTGTCGTGCACAAGGAGAGAAATGCGCAAGTACTAAACTACAGTAATTCCTTGATACTATTAGCTAAGCAAACATGAGTGTGGTGGTGGTTATAATTGATTAAATAAGTACATACATTTATCTGTATTATTAAAAATATATATTGGGTATCAATTAAAATGATACATAAACTGCAAAAAAATTGTTAAAATTGTTAAATCCCATGGCGGGTCCAATGTCCAAAAAAAGGAAGGGGGGAGGGGGGGCGAGGTGAAGAAGGTCCCAGGGATGGGTGGGTAAAAGTTTATGTGGGGGTCACACCTATATCCTCAGGGCTGCCATCGCTGTAGAACAGAAACCGTGTTCCGAGACTGTGATAAAAGACAAGGGAAGAGGCGCCTCTAAGTGCAGATGTTGTTAAACCATTTAATAATTAATAGAGTACAGGCAACTCACATAGAAGTTAAAAATTGGCATTGTACATGTTCTTTAAGTGGTCATCACTTGTGATCCTTCGACTGCTGGGCACTGCGCTGTAGAGCTGTCCTTCACCGCTGTGAGGTGATGAAGCCGGCGGCGGTGACGAAGATAGCTAGTGAGCCAGGCAGATGAAGTAAGGATGTTTCAGCAGCAGGATGGCACTGGTGACGTTGCTGTATTATGCGACGCGTTTCTTGAGCGTTCGAGCTGCGGTGGTGTGGCAGTCGCGCTCCTTTTTCAAGCTAGTTTAGTGGAAAGTGGAGGCTAGATTTATAGAGGGAGGGGGCGGTGGTAATGGGTGTGTACAGACGCAGGAAGGGGGCCGGGGCTAGACACAATGTGATGTGCACATGAGGCAGAGTGTTAGGGGTGATGAAAGAGGAAGACGGGTTAGGGAGATTGGCGAAGTGGAGCCAGTGTAAAAAAGAGGACAGGGCATAGCGCGATATGTTGTAAATAAAAGGCGCTCTGACGAGTCCAGTAATGACAATGAGGCTGTATTGGCCAATAGTGGCGCGACACACAGGGGGCGGAGCTGTGGCGAGTCCAGTATTGACAGAGGGGCGGCGTTGGCCAATAGCAGCGCGCCGCACAGGGGGCGGAGCCTGTGGGACGGGAGACAGGTAGTAAATATTAATAAACTACGGATGAAGGGTTTGTCCCTCATTTTGGTCTGATCTATATAGCTGTATATAAAACTTTATCCATCCATGAAACCCTTCATCCGATTTCTAAATTGCTGCATTTGTAAATTCCAAAAGCCAATATAAAGGACTAGTAGTGGTAAAAAAAAGCACTTGTGGGTTTAACCAATCTTGTTTTTTTGTACAATTCTCCTTTAAGGGGGCGTGGAAAAGGGTGTGTCCTGTGCCTGCATACTTTTGCTGATAGGTGTCCCTCATTCCCATCTCAAAAAGTTGGGAGGTATGGGATTGTGCAAACAGTCTTTACAGCTTGAAAGGTTTTCCTGCATGCCTGCTGGCCATGCTCTGCTTTGCCCTGCTCTGTGTGCTACGTGTTCTCTGCTCCACAATGTCCTATTTATTTATCTGTGATGTTGTTTCTCTATATGGCTATGCTGTGGGCGTGCTACTTGACATTATCCCATTTTGTGAACTTGATCCATTTAATTCCACCACATTTTGATTCTTTGCTGTACTTTCTTCACTTAAACTGTACTGTACTCTAGGCCAGCGCTTCTTAACCCCCAACAGTCCATGTTTTGGGAATTTCTCTTAGATAAAATAGCTGTCCAAAATACCAAGCCATTGACTCTGATTTAAAGCAACTGTGCAAGATAAAGGAAAACCTGCAAACATGGCCTGTTGGGGTGATTGAGGACATAGTTGAGAACCACCATTCTAGGCTGTATGTTCTATATCCCCCAAAAACCTACATAAGTGTATGCTGTGCTGTACACTACAAATGACACACTTTCCCACTCTGTTGAGCTGTACATTTCATACTCTATGCCACCCAACTCTAATATGTAGTGGTTTACATTCTGCAGCCCCCCCTGATATAATGAATAAGATGAACAAGGAGGTGGGGGTCTCAATGAGTTGTATTGGTGAGCAGGAATGCAAACTACTCTGTATGTCAGGGGTGGCCAACCAGTGGCCCTAATACACTAACTATAAGGTACATAAAAACAACATAATATACAGGGCCACATGTAGCCCAAAGTGATGTGAGGGTCTGAGCCCAACAGGTCTGCTGTGGTCCCGGTGCTCCCCCTTATGTGGCCCGCGACCTCCTGCTCTGGAATGGTGGGTTGGCAAGCCCAGATAGTATGTTTAAAATAAAAAGGTTTTATTGGCGCAGGTTGCATAAAAATTATTTTTAAAATATGACATCCCGCCATACCACAGCATCAGTATTGTGAATGAAGCTGGTGGTAAAGGAAGAAAGGCATTTTTCTTATGGCTGCGGAGTAGAGTTGTTTTTATGTACCTTATAGTTAGTGTATTAGGTTCCATAAACCGATGCTTCCTCTACAGCGCCGGATTTTGCCACACTTCTATATATATATTTTTTATATTTTCATTTTCATCTGGTGGAGTCTATGGCAAAGTTCAGCTAACCCGCAGGATAGACACAGGTGCACTTCGCTGCAACCGCGAAAAAACAGAATGGAATTTGTCTCCTTTCATCTGGGTGGATCGGAGGTCCTATAGAGTAGCCGTGACTTGTCATCCACCCGCTCCACTCATTGTGGCCCTCGAACTGGTTACCAAGTTGCTTAAGTGGCCGCCGGTCTTCAAAAGGTTGGGCACCCCTGCTGTATGTTGTTGCACTATATTCTACACTGACCTACTCTGCATTGCATATCATTATAATACCCTAGAATGCACTACTGGGAACTTGTGCTGTACAATCCATAATCTGTGCCATCCTACCTTGAATGCTGTGCTGTACGTTCTATAGCTAGCACTGCCCCATTCTGTATGCTGAATTACAGTATACGTTCTATGCGCCACACTGCTCCGTTGTATAAATTCTGCTAAACAGTATGGGCCAGATTCCCGTAGAATTGCCGCTGGTGTAGCGTAAGCCATTTACACTACGCCGCCGCAATTTAACAGAACAAGTGCCGTATTCCCAAAGCACTTGCTCCGTAAGTTGCGTCGGCGTAGTGTAAATGGCTCTGCGTATCCCCGCGTAATTCAAAGGAGGCGGCTTGTATTTAAATTAAGCGCGACCCCGCGTCGATCGAACTGCGCATGCTCCGGCCTCAAAAATAGCCCAGTGCGCATGCTCCAGCTCACGTCAGAAAAAATGAAAGAAACCGACGTGAGCGTCGTTTACGTAAATCTCTATTCACGAACGACTTAGTAAAACGACGTAACCGAAGGAAAAAGACGACGCTGACCCGACGACATACTTAACATGGCAACGACGGAACTTCGTAAAGGTTACCCCTCATATAGCAGGGGTAACCTTACGCGTACGAAAACAACGTAAACTACGACGGGGCGGTGTAAAAACATTCGGGAATCGTCGGATTAGGCTCATTTGCATAGGCAAATGAGAAAACAATGTACAGGCCACCTAGCGGCCGGCGATGTCATTACATCTACGATCCGACAGTGTAATGGTTTTACACATGTCGGATCTTCACTGTATCTATGCGTAAGTGATTCTAGGAATCACACGCATAGATACCCAGTAAAAAAAACAGAGATACGACGGTGTTTCCTACGAAACGCCGGCGTATCTCTTTTGAGAATCTGGCCCTATATATCCTTCTCTTTCTCCCCTCAAAACTGGATTATATTCATCATCATCCTGCTAGTTTATCATCATGAATGATCTTAATGAAACTACACATTATTTACCACTAGATGGCACCAAATATTTTTGATGATTTTCCAAAGGCAGAATTGATACAATTCTAATATGTTCACTGAAAGTGTGTCTGTAAACTGTAGTTAGGGCTTTAATTAAAATTATTTTCACATATTTTCAAACCTTTACTCAGGATTTATACATTTTCTTAAGTCCTGGGTGAAAGTTGTGCAAATCCTCTGTGAAAACATTTATAATAGCGTAAGAAGCAAGCTCATTTATACTTGGTTAGTGTTCTAGTAAGTGCATTAGGACAATTACATAGAGTAATGAGAAATATATCAATTTACACATTTGAGAGGTAAAGGTTTACTGTAACTTTCCATCCCTGGTTTTTAATACTATATGTACTTTTCTCTGTAAATAAAGAAAAAAGAAGGTGGAATAGTAAGCTATTTCACAGCTGGCTTTCTGTTCAGTTATCAAACATAAAGGATACTGCTGGGTGTCACTGATAAGCCTCCAGTAGCTGAACCGGGAAGCTAACATAGGCAAGAACTAGCAGCATAGCAACGTTATACAAGTGTCAAATATTTAAAGTGTATCTAAATGCTACATTTATGTAAATAGCTAAATGTTTGCATTTTAAATGAAGTCGTGGGAAGTTTTCGCATATTGGTGTCAATGTTTTATAAATTCCTGTTAATTCCTGTTAATTCTGCCAATATTCGCTCTCTCAGAGCCCCTCATTTAATACAAGGGTTCTTAAAAAAATGTCTGCACTTTTTTTTAACTAAGTTATATGTATAAAAGTGTGGAAACTTTTTTTGAAGACCCCTCGCAGTGTGTCCAATCATGCAGGATGGTGGTCACCCTGTGCTTTCATCCAGTGAGCTTCAGTTAAAGCATTTTGCAAACTGATATCTAAAAATTCAGTGGCCCAGATTCATAAAGCAATTACGCCTGTCTAACTGGTGTTAGACAGGAGTAATTTCAAATTTTGCGCGCCGTATCACTAGTTTGAATCCTCAAACCATGATACGGCGGCTTCGGGCTTCGATCCGAGAGGCTTACGTCTTCGTAAGCCTTCAGATCTACGCTGCGATATTTTTGCGGCCGCTGGGAGGAGTTTGCGTCGTTTTCATGCGTCGGGATATGCAAATGTGTTTTTACGGCGATCCACGAAGATACGAGCGGTCTTCGCAATCGCTTACGTCTGGGTTTTTTTACGTACTGTTAGACCAGCTTTTTGCTGGTCTAACGGTGCGTAGCCCATGTTAAGTATGGCCATCGTTCCCACGTCGAATTTAATTATTTTTTTTTTTTTTTTGCGTAACTCGTTCGGGAATAGAAATGTCCGTAAACGACGCTACTCAAACAACGAATGACGTAATGACGTGATTTCGCGCAATGCACGGCGGGAAATTTGCGAACGGAGCATGCGCAGTTCGCTCGCCGGTATTTTATGTGCATACGCACACTTTTGCTGGTCGATTGACAGCTGCTCTGATCATTTAGAAGCTGAGGCTCAGGCCTTCTGTAATTGTAACTACTTTACCAGTTTTGTTGGACAGTTTGGGTTGTAACAGTAATAGTAAAAAATAATGGATCTAATGGCAGGATCGGCAGGTTCGTTATTTATTTACCTATAGTTACACTTTGATTTGGTATGTACTGTATATACATGCAGGGCCACTGATAGGGGGGGGACCACCAGTGCCCCTGTAGGGGGCCCAGGCTCACAAGGGGGCCCAAACAGCAGAGGAAATCAGTGCAGTCAGATGGAGGGGAAATTACAGGATGCCCTATGTGACTCTCCGCAGCAGCTGAAACCTGTTTCTCTCCCTGCCACCGACTTTCAGCTGCTGCAGGGAGACACTCAAACACAGCTGCCGGCTTCCTTCTTCCATTAAAAAAAAGAACAAATTGTAACCCTGTATTGTTTTAATCCCCTGTAAAATGTTTTTAAATTCTTTGGGAAAAAAATCATTTTGTAAAAATTGTAAATTAATTTTTTTCAAAACATTTAAATGTTTTTTTTAATGTAAAAAAAATGATTTGAAAAGGGCTAATTCACACAGCTTCTCTGTTATGTTTGTGTCTGCTAAGAATGACTTTAGTATATTTTAAGTGAAAATCTTGTTTTGATATATTTGTGGAGGGGCCCTGCCAGGTAGGCTGTATGGGGCCCCGTGATTTCTAACAGCAGCCCTGTATACATGTATACTGTATATATAATACAATGTGATTCCAAAAGGTAAGTGCAAACGTAAAGCTGATATATTCATAACGGAATGAACCTAACACAACTGTATTAACATAAAAAGACACGTTAATTGCCCAAGCTTTATCTCTGCACTACAAATGTTCCATGTGAACCCCCTTGGTGACAGGACAGTTGATTGCATTTTACCAGTGTTGTCACTCTTGCTACAAGTTTTTACATTCGCACCATTCCGACAATGGTAAATGACCAATTGTTGAAAATGTTGAAGACGACAGATATCACATTTTTGCATGCTTATTTACTTGTTCGTGTCATCATCACCAGAGGCGTAGTGTAGTGTTATGTTTATAATTTATATCTTACATATTTTTCAGGAGAAGATGTCCAGGCACCTTCTGTATCCATTATGACCAGTTCGGTGTCTCCAACCAGCTCCCATCCACTCTATCTTGCATGTTCTGTAAGTGGTTTTTATCCACCAGTCATTGAGGTTACATGGAAGTTAGATGGTCAGTCTGCTCCAGGAATAATTACTTCAGACCGCTATCTGTCAGAAGAAGAAGACCATTCTTATGCCTTGATTAGCATCCTGGAGCTTCCAATGCACCACAGAAAGAACATCTCAGTTTCATGTGAGGTGCGTCATGATTCCTCAAGAACTCTGATCACAAGAGACTTCCTTAACTGTTACGAGGATCAATAGAAACTGTCATGGAAAACACTCTAGGAGATACATTTTTTATCCTGAAGCTGATTTTGCCACACATGGAGTATGTAAATTACAAAATTTAAAAAAAAAGGTTGTGTATATTGTGGGTACAGTAAAGGGCACGTCCACAACTCAACTAAATTTTAAAGACTAATCTCAGTGAATAAACTGTTACATATGAAAAGAAGAGTGTGTACATTTTGGGTCCAATAAATGACATGTCCAGATCTTAAATAAAGGTACAGGTATATTCTCTAGGATTAAAGAATCAACTAATCAAAGAATATAATGTGAACCTTGGGTGCTGTAATGGGTCCAAAAGACCTTGGGTGTGGAAGATGCACATTGTTTGTAAACCCACAGACTATTTTGTTTGAGACAGACTTAGGCCTCGTACACACGATCGAAATTTGTCCGCTGAAAACAGTCCGATGGACCGTTTCAGCAGACATCTCCGATCGTGTGTATGGGCTAGCGGACAGATTTGTCCACCCGACAGATTTCAAAGCATGCTTTGAAATCTATCTGGTGGGAACCCGTCCGCCCGACATGTCTGCTGGTTAGTACACTTACCAGCAGACATGTCGTCCCGCTCCGCCGCCGCACCGCCGCCGAATGGATTCAGCGCATGCGCGGAAGTGTTTTACTTCCTGGTGCGGTGACGTGGCGGCGTCAACGTCACCGCCACATCACTGACATGTCAGCGCGCTCTCTGCTGGCGGGGATTTTGGTTTGCTCGTGTGTACACGCGAGCAAACCAAAATCCCAGCAGACAGATTTGTTCAAATCTGTTGGACGGACAGATTTGAACAAATCTGTCCGCTCGTGTGTATGGGGCCTTAGAGTTTAAACTAAGTAGGGATACAGTAGGGATGGGTTAAAAAAAAACTTTTGGTTTATTTTTTGTCTGTTACTTGAAGATTTCTTTTAGCTCCTAATTCTAGAGGCACAACAGGAAGTTCCAGGAAACTCTATGCATTAAGATAAAAATCCTTCTGTGTGCAGCAGCCCCCCTCAGCCCCCCTAACATTTACCTGAGGTCCCTCTCTGTCCAGCAATGAATGTCTTGGCCATCCAAGGTTCTTCTTTCTGATTGGCTGAGACACGGAGCTGTGACTCGGTTTGGGTGCCTCCATAGCAAGCTGCTTACTGTGGGGGCACTGAACAAAAGGGAAGGGCCAGGAGCAGTAAAGAAGGACCTGAGAAGAGGAGGATCCAGGCTGCTCTGTGCAAAGTTGTAACTGGAACAGGTGTCGCCAGTTGAGGAATTTTCCCCCACCTCCTGATTCATTAACAAATGTAATATTTTGAATTTACTATCACTTTCTGTCACTTTAACAATGATCACCAGATCGAGGAGAGAGGGTTCATCTCCCCAGTAGCACACAGGGTAATCTTCGCAACGGGGACACCGACAGCAATGAGACCCAGACAGGGGTTCCAATCATTCCCCGCTCTATCCAAAACAAAAAAGGTTTTCATATACAGTACTGTATATACACTTTGATTTCTTCTACAGGTTCAAAATTGTGGTGTTGCATAGTAGTATTGTACAATTAAATTAATGGAAAAAAATAGCTAAAAGCAAAGATAACAAAAGGGGAACAGAAGAGAATTCCAAGTTTCATAGCACTGTAGATAATTTGTTTAAGCCATCTTTTACCAAGCAAATAATTTGCATGCCGTAGCTGTATACTGTATTAGCTCGTGTTGTGTACAGCACAACCAGCCTCTACTGCCAGAATTAGAGAGAGTCTCTCATACGGAATCTTTGCCATTTAGGATCAGTGAATAAAAGGCTTCCTCTGATTGGCCGAGGTGGAGACTTGTGACATCATTGACCCACCTCTCCACCTCAGCCAGTCAGAGGAAGCCTTGTATTCATTGATAATAATACAAGGCTTCCCCCAAAGCGGAGATGCAGTACAGGCAATGTACCTTATATTCGTCAGTAGCGGGGACATTTCTGGTACAGCTACTGTACCTGAACACTACATTTGGCTACTACATGTAACACAAGCTACTACAGTATATGACAGCCTGAGCAGTGTTGCCAATCTCCTCTGGCATGCAAATGATTTGTTTGGTCTAAGCTGATCCAAAAAAATTATATAAAGTGCCAGGAAACCTGGATTTTTTTAAAATATTCTTTGTGACAACCGCTCTGTACAGTGATATTAATAAATATTGTTTTAAAACTGAGGTTTAATTTGCTTTTCATTTTGCCTTCCTGTTTATTCTTTCCCTTCCTCGTCAGCATGTTAATGAAATTATTAAAAGAACATATTTTTTTTTTATTAGGCTTTTTATTTCAGACCCCATGATGTCATCTCTGTGATTTTCTGTGCAATGCAGACAGATCATGGCTGGTGGGAGGGGCTATGCATAACTTCCTCGGAACAGGAATCTGTGATAATGCCCACATGTAATCCTGAGCCTTCATTATTAAAAAAAAATGTAATACAGTGAATATATGGGGTGTGCCAGGGACAGTAATTCTGAATGTTCTTCAGGCAGGAAATTAGGTGGGCTCCATTTAATTTGCTGCAGCTTGTAATGCACACGGTGAGAAGTTTACAGTGTGCAGTAAAATCAAATTAAGCTGTTTCAGTAAAAGAGAGGAGCCTGTACAACTGTACAAGACAGAATTGCAACCTAAAATTGGCTAATAATAATAATAAAAAAAAAAATAGTGCATCACATGAATCAATAGGTCACATGTCTGCGTTACAAAAAAACATTATGGGATATATTTATTCAGCAATAAATCTTACTTGCACCAAACATTAACTGCGGGTGAATTTTTCTTAGAGCATGTGCTTAAATGACAGTGAATATTTTGTGAAAGTCACGGCTTTCTAAATATAAATATATATATGTATATATATATATATATATATATATATATATATATATATATATATATATATATATATATATATATATATATATATATATATATATATATATATATATATATATAGTGATGTTTCAGGGGTTATTAGCTCAAGTGTAGTACTCCCCAGTGAGTTCAGTCCACCCTAGAAACACTGTTTTAGGGCTTGATGGCCCACTTTTATTGAAAAAGAACAAACAGTTGCCCTCGCAGGGGTTCCGCTTCAAAAGCAAACCACAGCCTCCTAGCTATACAGGAACCAGTCTTAAGAACTTGAAGTGTAAGTTCACCTTCACAGAAAAATCGGTACGGTGAACTTACACAGGTTTTAAATATATATATATATAGATTTTTTTTTTTAATCACAAACATGTTATACTTACCTCCTTTGTACAGTGGATTTGCACAGAGCATCCTGGATCCTCCTCTTCTCGGGTCCCTTTTCTGTCCTCTGATTAGTGCCCCCACAGCCCAGCAGCTTCCTATGGGGGCACCCGAGCCGATCTGCAGCTCCGTGTGTCCATTCAGACACGCAGCTGCCATTCTGCCCCGCCCTCTCTCTCCCCTGATTGGCTAACTAACTTTGATTGACAGGCCTGGGAGCCAATGGCGCCACAGCTTTGGACATTATTGGATAGAGATGGGGCTCAGGGTAAGTATTAGGGGGCTGCCACACACGGAAGGTTTTTTATCTTAATACATAGAATGCATTAAGATAAGAAAAAAACGTTTGCCTTTACAACGCCTAAATTTCCCATGGGACAGAAAAAGCACTTTTTTTATCCGATCCTCCATTCCTGCTATCTCCCTCCATGCTGCTGAAATTGTTTCCCACAGCCCTTTCTCTTCTCTCCTCCGGCATTTACAGGTCCTCTGACATCTTCAGGTACCAAGCTGAAGCTGTAGCCCTGCATTGGATGTGAGAACGCTGAGGGACAGTCCACTGCCTGAGCATAGAGAAGTAATGGAAAGCACCAGCCACTTTTTTGGGGGGAAAGCCTTGCTGGAAAAAAACAGCTTAATCTAAAATAAAGGCCTTATCTACATTGCAAAAGAAGCAAAATACCTACAGCATAAACGAAAAACCCAAAATACTGCACCACTAAAATTAAAGTCCAATTTTTTGCTAGGGACAGGACAGCAATTAAAAGAGACTGCTGACTTCAAAACAGCCACGGGCAGCAAAGGAGTTGACCCCAAAGAGCTAACAGTCAGAATTAAAGTACAGTACAGTTCCCTAACTGACCCTCATCCTTTCCTATGCAGTTTGCCAGCTTTCCCTATACTTTTCCTTCCACAGCTTTAAATTTAGCTACCGTGCCTAAAGTGTTGGGGCTGAAACTAAGTTTAAGGTCTGCTCCCCCTAGTGTCAGGGCTGAGAAACACAACATCTGTAATTACAGTGTTTTACTCTGTTGCAGGTGGTCAAAGCCCTACTCTTGCAACTCATAAAAAACATGACCGCAGTCTCGGCCTGGTCCCGGGCATTGACTAAGTGACTCCATCCACATGCTTATTTTAACCAGGTTTACTTAGACCTTTCTATATGAATTAATCGTTTTATTATTTAATCAACTAACTGCTATAGAGGAAGTATTATGCAGGATATAATACATCCCTGAATCATCCTGTCTTTTACAGATATAATATTACTACAATTTGAAGAATGAAGTATTGGAAAAAAAAACTCTAACAGAGTTCAATAAGGCTTTTCACATCTTATCAATAAATATTTAGACAAGTCTGAACTTGATAAACCTAATGCAAGGCTATGTTTGCCAACCAAATAGTTGCATATTTATCTTTCTAGATTAAAGTAGTACCAAGAAAAGCAGTCTAGTACTGGATGCCGCATGCTGCTTACTACACATCTCCTTGAAACGATACAAGAATGTGCCAACTCAACATATGTTAAATGCTGCTAAGACGTTGATCCCAATTCACTGGGAAACTACACGGGTACCCACCATCGCACAGTGGCTGGCAAAGATCTCAGAAATATGTGAAATGGAAGACACTCACGTCCAAGTAGGGTTGCCACCTTTTCTTCAAGTCAAACCCGAACACTTCAGCATCACACAGCAATTTTTTGTCATAGTTTGTATAGATGTCGCTATTAAATAACATTTCTAATCATATGAAATTAACCACAAAAGTTCTCCTTACATCAGGGTCCACAAAGTTCCCCTTTTACATCAGGGTCCACAGAGTTCTCCTTTTACATCAGGGTCCACAGAGTTCTCCTTTTACATCAGGGTCCACAGAGTTCCCCTTTTACATCAGGGTCCACAGAGTTCTCCTTTTACATCAGGGTCCACAGAGTTCCCCTTTTACATCAGGATCCACAGAGTTCCCCTTTTACATCAGGGTCCGCAGAGTTCTCCTTTTACATCAGGGTCCACAGAGTTCCCCTTTTACATCAGGGTCCGCAGAGTTCCCCTTTTACATCAGGGTCCGCAGAGTTCCCCTTTTACATCATGGTCCGCAGAGTTCCCCTTTTACATCAGGGTCCGCAGAGTTCCCCTTTTACATCAGGGTCCGCAGAGTTCCCCTTTTACATCAGGGTCCGCAGAGTTCCCCTTTTACATCAGGGTCCGCAGAGTTCCACTTTTACTGTAAGGGGGGACTTTGCAGACTCTGATGTAAGGGAGGACTCTGTGGACTCTAACATAAGGGATGCTATGGTGTACGGACTGAACTCTCATGTAAGAAGGAACACTGTGGCTCTGATATAAGGGGTGCTCTGAGAACCCTGATTTACCTTCGCTTACTCACTTAGAGGCATGAGAGAGAAGGGGGAGGGGGAGACTTAGTCTGGTCTGAATAATGTGTCCGGGTCTCAGACAGTCTGAAACCCGGACACATTATTCCAAACCCGAACTGTCCGGGTGAATCCCGAACAGGTGGCAACCCTATGTCCAAGCCTCCGATAGTGTAGACAGGTTCCATAAGACATGGACACCCTGGTTCAAATTTCGTTGTTTGGAAACCTACAAGGCCCTTCTGAAACCTGACTGAATTATTGTATCTTAAGATAAGTGTCGCGTAGCTAAGCAAAATGCTTTATGAACAATTTAAACAAGAGACACTACCCTTTCCTTGATCCTTTCATTACTGACACCCTTTCCTTCCTTTTTCGTTTCTTTTACCTTTTTACTCTGGTAAACTTAAGTATAGTGGTATAGATTTGTTTGAGTATCTACCACATGTTCTAGATAAGTTTTACGTACTATAATATCTTGTGTTGTGATTCCTATACAGACATCAACCTCTGAATAACTAAGAGATATTGTATTACTGAGACTTAGGCCTCGTACACACGATAGGATATGTGGAAAAAATGTAGCGCTGTGAAACATAAAAATAATAACAACATAAGTACTGAATGAATGGTGTAGTCCCAACAAACCACGTGAGTGGAAAAAGTCCTGGTAGGGAAATGTTGGAGTACATCAATGATAACACAAAGAAAACATATATAAAAGTCCATCCACAAATGGGAAATCAGTAGATGAAAAAGCACTGTACTTCATAGATCCTCGGATAGGATGACACTTGAATCAAAAAACAGAAGTGGTATGCTCTTACCGGAACAGTAGGACCTGTCTGTCATGAACAGCAGATCGGTACAGCCTGAGAACTCCTTATGGCACAGTCAGCTGGGCTCATTCGAACACAGTAGAAGCGATACAAATCTTCAATGAAAAGCCGGACATGCACAATGTCTTGGTGGAGTTCTTGGAAGAAATGGGATGGCAATAATGGAACCCTCGGATGGATAGGGTGGAAGCGGCCGGATGGCTCCAAGCACCATATAGAGAGGGGAAAAGAAACAAAAAACGCAACCCAAATGGTGCAGATAAATGAGGTAACGGTTTTATTTTAATAAAACCAATGGTATAAAAGTGATCACAAATAAAATGAAAGCAATGCGGGAAAGGGTAATAAACCAAGCCCTACGCGTTTCGTCCTAGAGGGACTTCAACTGGGGTATCGATGGGATAGCCAGAGGACAACAGTCTGATGGACCGTTTTCATCGGTCAAAACCGATTGTGTGTGGGCCCCATAGGTTATTTAACCTTCGGTTAAAAAAAAGCCAACTTGCTTTAAAATTTAACCGATGGATACCTAATGATAGGTCAAAACCGATCGTTAGTAGGCACGACCATCGGTTAAAAATCCACGCATGCTCAGAATCAAGTCGACGCATGCTTGGAAGCATTGAATTTCATTTTTTTCAGCACGTCGTTGTGTTTTACATCACCGCGTTCTAAAACAATCGTTTTTTTAACTGATGGTGTGTAGGCACATCAGACCATTAGTCAGCTTCATTGGTTAACCGATGACAACGGTCCTTCAGACCGTTCTCATCGGATGGACTGATCGTGTGTACAAGGCTTTAGAGATCAGGTTTCTTACCTTGATAGGTGAATCTACTGTTTAACAAATTGGTTGCGGATTACTATGCATGTCCTAAACTGTAACTGTCGCATTTGTCAACTTTGGATACTTGACTGTTAACTTATCTGTACTGTTTTTGAAGCTTAATAAACTCTGAAATGTTAAAGTAGTACCAAGAAAATGTGTCTTTGCAGCTGACTACATACCAGCCACCCACGTCTTCTGCCTAGTGTGCATGTGTGCCACATGCCCCATTCATTTCTATGGATGGTCCATACTTCACTGGATGGCAGAGGGCCAAACTCATGGTGGTGTCCTCTTCCAAGGACATGGGCCCCCTGGAGCAGAGAACAAGGGGGGGGGGGACTGCCGCAAAAATTGGGAACCCAGTTGGTTGCTGCCGCAAATTGAGAACCGGGGGTGCTGACGCAAATTGAGAACCAGGGGGGGTTCTGACGCAAATTGAGAGCCCTTGGGGAGAGCTGGGGTTGCGGAAATTGACTTTGGCATCTTACTCTTCCTCTGGCCGCAAACTGAAAGTGAAAGTGTTTCTCCTCTCACCGCGACATAAGAGGTGGAGAGGGGACTACAGAAATTAAAGTTTTCTCCTCTCCTCTCAGCCGCAAGCTGAGAAGGGGGGCGGCCGGGCCCCTGGGAACATTCGGACCCCTAACTGGTGTAATGCCTGTACCCCCCTGATGGTGGTCCTGCCTCTGCCACCCAGCAAGGTTTTGACGATCCATAAAAATTACTTGTGGCCTTTGTGTGCAATAGCCAGAGGGCCTCTCCGGGATATTGTGAATGCACAGGCTGGGAATGGTCAGGCAGGGCTGCACAGTAAAGAACTCAGAAGCAGATATCAGCGTGGAGCATTGATAGTTTCAAAAAAGTATTAGATAAGCACCTGAACCCATAACTTACAGGGATATACAATGTAAAAATGACATATAATCGCACACATAGGTTGGACTTGATGGTCTTTTTTCAACCTCACCTCATGTAACTATGTAACTATGATGGTTGGTATATAACTATGTCAGAATTATTCGGGGGTAGTATTTAAAGACAACTTCACTAAAAATTTACCTGAAGCTGACCAATTCCTAATGGTAATGTCTGAAGCTTTAAGGCTCCATTCACATCTGAGGGTTTTGTAGCTCAAAGCTTAAAGCGGAGCTCCACCCAGTATAACAACATTTTACAATGTTGTTTGAAAAAAATAAAAAATAAAAACCTGAAAAAAAAATAAAAACTCACCAGAAATAGCTGTTGCTATGCGGAAGTCCGTAATCTGCCTCTTCCTAATCCGCGGTGTGTTTTCTTCTTCTTCTTCTCCTTGTGATGGGCCCTGCTTCCTGGGAACTTGTGTGTTCTCAGAGAGCAGCGCGCCCATTCACAAGCCAGCGTGAGACTCGCGGAGGCGCATGGAAACGGGCAGTGAAGCCGTACGGCTTCACTGCCTGTTTCCCATATTGTGAATGGCGGCGCGGGACCCGGAGCGATCGTGGGACCGGCATCGGGGGGCCCATCAGCGCGGGCGCCTAGGACAGGTAAGTGTCTTTATTTAAAGTCAGCAGCTACACTGTTAGTAGCTGCTGACTTTAAAAATTTTTTTTACCGTGGCTGGAGCTCCGCTTTAACATTGTAAGATGCTCAACAAGCCAAATCCCATTCATTTCAATGGCCCTGTATACATCAGCATTTTGTCCTCTGTAGCAAAAGGCCTATCACTCAAAAAAGTACATCAGCTTCTTTTAGGCAGATTGGAGTGTTTTTGGCCCCATATACATAAATGGGAAAGCCCTTAAAACACATGACATGATCATTTTACTAGCAATTTGTCACATATTTTCCGGTCAAACTGCAGCTCTCTGCCCTAGTGCTTTCTATTGGTTAAAACTAAAACATCTGAAGCTTGAATACACATGTGCAACGCACGTAATATACTTCTAAAATGCTTGGAAACGCTTGCAAAATTCTCAAATAAAAAAAAAATTAATTTGTTGTGCTAAGGTTTAAATGTATGCTAAAAGTAACACAACAATTGCTTGAGAATTTACAACACTTTGTTTTAAATGCCTGAAAAAGTGCTCTGAGAAAATAAACATTTGTTTTCCATCTCTGAATTGGTAGTTGTTTTGATTCCACTTTATATGCTGAGAACTCTCCAGATGTTGGGAGAAGCCTGACCCTCAGAAGGCCAACTTTACTCAGTTGATTGTAATCAAATGGAAATACCAATGGGTTCACAAAGTCATATGGGACCTATAAACCTTGGGAGTGTAGTCGTGTGGATCACAGCAAAGTTTTGTAGTTGAGGGAGAACACGCCAGGTTTGTGGACAGTTGAGAATTTCTGAAGGTCCTACGATGGTGTTCCAACTCTTTGTGGTTTTGGCTCTGGCTCATGCAGGCTTGGCCAAAGTAAGCCCAAACTTTAGCGACTGTCTGGGCCAGTTCTATGCCAGCAAACCTCCTGTTGGGTTTACCAGTCTCTCGGGTACCATGACCCCCATCTGCCAGATGTATGAGACCTACAACAATCCCTTCTTCGCCTCCCTCTATCACAAGGGAAACCGGTATGGTCTGTATTCTGCTTATATCTTGGAATCAAGACCTGGAGATGTCACAGGAGGTGACCAAACTTTCCGACTGGAGCCACAGGTAAGATAGTTTATTTACATAGTTAATCAGGTTGAAAAAAGACACAAGTCTATTTTGTTTAACCAAAAAAATATACACAATCCTTCACCCACAGTTGATCCAGAGGAAGGCAAAAAAAACCCAGCAAAGCATGATCCAATTTGATACAAATCTTAGTACCCAGTTATATTATGTACATTTAGGGTAGAATCCAGGCCTTATTAAAGCAATCTTATTAGTTTGGTTGCCCTTCTCTGTACTTTCTCCAGTTCTGATATCCTTTTTGAGTTCTGGTGCCCAAAACTGAACTGCATATTCCAGATGAGGTCTTATTCATGATTTGTACAGGGGCAAAATGATATCCCTTTCTCTGGAGTCCATTCCTCTCTTAATACAAGAAAGGACTTTGCTTGCTTTGGAAACTGCAGCTTGGCATTGAATGCTATAATTGAGCTTATGATCTACAAAAACCCTCAGACCCTTCTCCACCATTGATTTCCCCAGTTGTACTCTCCCTAGTATGAATGATGCATGTATAGTCTTAGCCCCCAAGTGCATAACTTTACATTTATCAACATTAAACCTCATTTGCCACTTAGTTGCCCAATTAGACAGAGCATTGAGGTTGGCTTTTAAATTGGAGACATCTTGTAAGGACGTGATTCCACTGCATGGCTTGGTGTCACCTGCAAAGACAGAAACTTAACTTTTAATCCAAGACCCAATATCATTTATAAAGATATTAAAAAGTAAGGGTCCCAACACTGAACCTTGGGGTACACCACTGATAACCTTAGACCATTCAGAGTAAGAATCATTAACCACTATTCTCTGAATTCTGTCTTTTAGCCAGTTTTCTATCCATTTACTAATTGATCTTTCCAAGCCTGTAGACTTTACCTTACACACGAGCCTTGTGTGGGGAACTGTGTCAAATGCTTTTGCAAAATCCAGGTATACCAAGTCCACAGTCACCCCTCTGTCCAAGGCTTTACTTACCTCCATGTAAAAAGAATCCAATGTGTCTAAGCACTTTAAGTATGAATATAACGGCAATAAGGTATCCTTCTCGTACTCAGGATTGGAGAGAGTAAAATTATCTTCATGTGGGAGGGGATCCACTGTGCACTTCTTTCATGTGAAGTCTGGTGGATTTTTCTACCTACAGACAAGGGTACCTGCGGGAATGAACCACCGCTATGATGTGAACCTTTTTATGAAATAAGTTTAAAAAGTCCTGGAGATATGGGCATTGTAGTATGCCCATCTCTTGCGATACACTTTGAATGTGTACTATCTTTTATGTATAGCCTTTATATTTCACATCTTACAAAAAAATGTAATTTATATATTTTTTCATTAACCACTTTAGCCCCGGACCATATTGCTGTCCAAAGACCAGAGCACTTTTTGTGATTCGGCACTGCGTCGCTTTAACTGACAATTGCGCAATCGTGCGACATGGCTCCCAAACAAAATTGGTGTCCTTTTTTTCCCACAAATAGAGCTTTCTTTTGGTGGTATTTGATCATCTCTGCGGTTTTTATTTTTTGCGCTATAAACAAAAATAGAGCTACTATTTTGAAAAAAATTCAATATTTTTTACATTTTGCTATAATAAATATCCCCAAAAGATATAAAAAAACATTTTTTTCCTCAGTTTAGGCCGATACGTATTCTTCTACATATTTTTCGTAAAAAAAAAAGCGCAATTAGCGTTTATTGATTGGTTTGCGCAAAATTTATAGCGTTTACAAAAAAGGGGGTAGTTTTATGGCATTTTTATTAATATTTTTTTTTTACTAGTAATGGCGGCGATCAGCGTTTTTTTTCGGTACTGCGATATTATGGCGAACACATCGGACACCTTTGACACATTTTTGGGACCATTGGCATTTTTATAGCGATCAATGCTATAAAAATGCATTGTATTACTATAAAAATGCCATTGCCAGTGAAGGGGTTAACTCTAGGGGGCGGGGAAGGGGTTAAGTGTGTTCCTGGGTGTGTTCTAACTGTATGGGGGGGGGTGTGATTCAGTAGGGGAAATCACTGATCTTCTGTTCATACATTATATGAGCAGAAAATCAGCGTTTCCCCCGCTGACAGGAACGAGAGCTTTGTGTTTACACACACAGCTCCCATTCCCCGCTCTGTAACGAGCGTTTGCGTGTGCCCGGCGGCGATCGTACCCGCCGGGCACGCGCGCGGGACTCGGGGGCAAGCGGGGGGCACGCGGCGCCGGCCGCCGGCGGCGCGCACGCACCCCCTAGCGGCCGCTAAAGAGAGGACGTAGAGCTACGTGCTCTCGCGGAACAGTGCCACCGTCCCGCAGTAATATGACGGCGGGCGGTCGGCAAGTAGTTAAAGAGCTTTTAATATATGTATTTTCTCACATGTCAAGATAGTCTCTCTGGGCCAGATCCACAGAGCCAGTACGCCGGTGTATCTCCTGATACGTCGGCGTACTTTCAAATTACCCGCGTTGTATCATTAGGTTTGAATCCTCAAACCATGATTCCCCCGATAATCAGATTGCAAACCATGATGGAGTATCTAATGAGAAACACAAAAAATAACCAGAACTTAATCCAGCTAGTCAGCATTAAAGGATCACTAAAGGAAAAAAAAATTAAGCTAAATAGTCTCATTGTTCGTTTTTGCTTTGAAGTTGCTGTAATTCTGCTCTGATCTCCACACTTCCTGCTTGTCTGGCTCCTTATGAAAAATCTCATGACAACTTTTCACTGTGGTCCAAGCTGTCATTACTGTTGGTCTAAAACTCCTCAGAACCATTTTAAAAACAAAACACTGCCCTGTATTTGTTTTTGTTCTGTGTGTCTCTTTACATCACAGAAACATGAAACCAGTTTAAAAATGAAACTAAACTGCAGGCACATTATATGACTGATTTTTAGCTATTTTTAATAATTTTTAAAAGGAATCAGTTAACTAGTATGTCTCTATACGCTGTAAACTGCCATTTCAGCAAAAAAAAAAAAAAAAAAAAAAAAATTCCTTTAGTGACACTTTAAGTTCATTAATAAAATGTGGGAATTCTGCGCTGTGTGCTAAAACAATGTCTAAAATCTAGGCAGCTAACACATAAACAACTTACAGCATAAATAATAGTAGAAGTATAGTGACTTTAAATACAGATGTACCAAAAGTTCAAATATAAAACATGTAAACACATGAGTATTGCTGTTAGATTAAAAAAAAAAAAAACAATCCATGTTTAATAATTCCATTAAACAGGTAGCAGTCAATGAAACAACCGGTTTCAATGGAATAACTATCTTTTTTAATCTAATAACAATACTCATGTGTTTACATGTTTTATGTTTGAACATTGGTACACCTGCATTTAAAGTGATTGTAAAGCTAAGTTTTTCTTTTTTCTTTAAATAACAAACATATCATATCATATCATTATCTCCACTGTGCAGTTTGTTTTGCATAGAGTGGCCCCAATCCTTGACTTCTGGGGTCTGGGCATTTGGATAACCCCCTAGGAGAAGCGCTCTCCCAGGGGGGTTACCTTGTGGGCGCGCTCCCGAGTCCAGCATTCGGCATCCATAGACGCTGAATGTAG
Source organism: Rana kukunoris (assembly GCA_029574335.1). Lineage (NCBI taxonomy): Eukaryota > Metazoa > Chordata > Amphibia > Anura > Ranidae > Rana > Rana kukunoris. The sequence goes on from CM056057.1 coordinate 150,627,525, forward strand.
GACTCAACCCTGCCCCCCAGCGTCCGCGTCATTGTATTTGATTGACAGCAGTGGGAGACAATGGCTGAGCTGCTATCAATCTATCCAATCAAGTGTCGGGACCCCGTGCAGAGGAAGAGCGCGCATCCACCGTGAGAAATTCCAGGCTCAGGTGAGTAAAACGGGGGGCCGGTCAATAGAAGTTTTTTCACCAGGTGAAAAAACACAAGGTTTACAATCCCTTTAAGCTGAAGTGCTTAAAGGGATTGTAAACCTTGTGTTTTTTCACCTGGTGAAAAAATGTCTATTGACCGGCCCCAGGAAGGTTTTACCCCCTTAATGACCAGGCCATTTTTTGTGATACCGCACTGCATTGATTTAACTGACAATTGCGCGGGTGTGCAATGCTGTAAACAAACAAAATTGATGTCCTTTTTTTCCACAAATAGAGCTTTCTTTTAGTGGTATTTGATCACCTCTGCGGTTTTTATTTTTTGTGCTATAATACATATACAAAAAAAATATATATATAAAAAACAAACGTATTCATCAGTTTAGGCCAATATATATTCTTCTACATATTTTTGAAAAAAATAAAAAAATCACAATAAGCGTGTATTGACTGGCAAAAGTTATCGCCTACAAACTATGGGAAAGATTTATGGACTTTTATTTATTTATTCACATTTCTGCTGGTAATGGCGGCGATCTGCAATTTTTAGCGGAACTGGGACATTGCGGTGGACAAATCTGACCTTGAGTGACACTTTTTGTGGACCAGTGACATTACATTGGTCAGTGCTAAAAAAATGCACGAATCAATGTATAAATAACACTGGCATGGAAGGGGTTGACACTAGGGGGCGTTCAAGGGGTTAACTGTGTTCCCTGGGTGTGTTCTAATTGTGTGGGGGCTGGGCTCACTGGAACACCACAGAGATTGCTGTTTCCAAACACTGGGAACAGTAGATCTCCACGATGTCTCCTGTCAGAACAGGGATCTGCTTTGTTTACACTAGCAGATCCCCGTTCTGCCTCTGTGTACTGCAATCGTGAGTCGCTGGCAGACATCGAGTCTGTGGGACCCGCGGGCATACCCCCGCGGAACGCCCACAGAGCTTTAATAGACTAGATAACTATAGGAACAGACAAGATAATACATAGTTATAATTTAAATAGGGGAAATCCAGAAACCACCCTCTATTTATTTCTCTCCCACTGTAGGAACTACGTATACAGAGAGTGCAGAATTATTAGGCAAGTTGTATTTTTGAGGATTAATTTTATTATTGAACAACAACCATGTTCTCAATGAACCCAAAAAACTCATTAATATCAAAGCTGAATATTTTTGGAAGTAGTTTTTAGTTTGTTTTTAGTTTTAGCTATTTTAGGGGGATATCTGTGTGTGCAGGTGACTATTACTGTGCTGAATTATTAGGCAACTTAACAAAAAACAAATATATACCCATTTAAATTATTTATTTTTACCAGTGAAACCAATATAACATCTCAACATTCACAAATATACATTTCTGACATTCAAAAACAAAACAAAAACAAATCAGTGACCAATATAGCCACCTTTCTTTGCAAGGACACTCATGCAGCCTGCCATCCATGGATTCTGTCAGTGTTTTGATCTGTTCACCATCAACATTGCGTGCAGCAGCAACCACAGCCTCCCAGACACTGTTCAGAGAGGTGTACTGTTTTCCCTCCTTGTAAATCTCACATTTGATGATGGACCACAGGTTCTCAATGGGGTTCAGATCAGGTGAACAAGGAGGCCATGTCATTAGTTTTTCTTCTTTTATACCCTTTCTTGCCAGCCACGCTGTGGAGTACTTGGACGCGTGTGATGGAGCATTGTCCTGCATGAAAATCATGTTTTTCTTGAAGGATGCAGACTTCTTCCTGTACCACTGCTTGAAGAAGGGGTCTTCCAGAAACTGGCAGTAGGACTGGCAGTTGAGCTTGACTCCATCCTCAACCCGAAAAGACCCCACAAGCTCATCTTTGATACCAGCCCAAACCAGTACTCCACCTCCACCTTGCTGGCGTCTGAGTCGGACTGGAGCTCTCTGCCCTTTACCAATCCAGACACGGGCCCATCCATCTGGCCCATCAAGACTCACTCTCATTTCATCAGTCCATAAAACCTTAGAAAAATCAGTCTTGAGATATTTCTTGGCCCAGTCTTGACGTTTCAGCTTGTGTGTCTTGTTCAGTGGTGGTCGTCTTTCAGCCTTTCTTACCTTGGCCATGTCTCTGAGTATTGCACACCTTGTGCTTTTGGGCACTCCAGTGATGTTGCAGCTCTGAAATATGGCTGAACTGGTGGCAAGTGGCATCTTGGCAGCTGCACGCTTGACTTTTCTCAGTTCATGGGCAGTTATTTTGCGCCTTGGTTTTTCCACACGCTTCTTGCGACCCTGTTGACTATTTTGAATGAAACGCTTGATTGTTCGATGATCACGCTTCAGAAGCTTTGCAATTTTTAAGAGTGCTGCATCCCTCTGCAAGATATCTCACTATTTTTGACTTTTCTGAGCCTGTCAAGTCCTTCTTTTGACCCATTTTGCCAAAGGAAAGGAAGTTGCCTAATAATTATGCACACCTGATATAGGGTGTTGATGTCATTAGACCACACCCCTTCTCATTACAGAGATGTACATCACCTAATATGCTTAATTGGTAGTAGGCTTTCGAGCCTATACAGCTTGGAGTAAGACAACATGCATAAAGAGGATGATGTGGTCAAAATACTCATTTGCCTAATAATTCTGCACTCCCTGTAAAGGGATAGGGAATGAGAGAAAAGATGACAGAAATAAATATAAACCTGAGAGAAATTTTAACCTTACTCCACAGTACCAAAATAAAAAAAAACAGGGTGGAATTAAGATTTAAGACTAACTATTCCAGTTTCCAACATACTTTTCCATTTTTCTTTCAGCTGGTAGACACCAGGCTTCCCAAAGAAATGTTGCTCCAGCCTGCAACCGAAACTGCAATTCGCAACCTCGGCCTCTCTGGTGTTGCCACAGACCTCATCAAAACAAATCAGGCCATCAACTCTGATTACACAGGAAGTAACTACCACAAAGGTCACCTGAACCCCAATGCCGACCATCCTGATGGGCCTAGCCAGAGAGCCACCTACACTCTGACCAATGTGGCTCCCATGTATGGGTCTCTTAACAGCGGTGCCTGGAGAAACAATGAAAAAAGAGTACGGGATATTGCAGCTACTTGTGGCAAGATGTACGTGGTGACTGGCGTGGTGCCTGGAAACAACTGGATCTCTGTCAATGGTGTGAAAAGGATCAACATTCCCAGCCACGTATGGAGTGGCTATTGCTGCCTGAACAACAACAACCAGCCCATAAGAGCTGAGGGTGCCCTGGCGCCAAACAACGCCAACTCAGTGCAGGTGATTAGCATTGCAAGCCTGCAAAGCCAGCTGAAATCACTGCTTGGTGTCACCGTCACCCTGTTCCAGAACAACTGCAGTTAATCTGTACACAATAATAAATATTCTAAACTTCCATTATGTGACTGTTTAGTTACTTCTAAGTTTACCAAAAAGGCAACAAGCAATATTCAGTAATAAACCATAGCAATAAATCAACTTTATTGGTTTCAAATAAAAACAAGGACAAGTAAAATACAAAAAGCATTCCCTGATTTTAAAGGCTACTGTCTTTTGCATTGCCCTTTTTCAAAGGCCGTTCCACTACAAACTTACCAGCAAGTTGAGTCACCTACTGATTTCTTAAATCTCTAGGGGATTCCAGCTTCTCAATGGGTCCCAGTCTTTTTAAGAGATAGTATGATAAGACAGTAGTTTCATCAACCCTAGTCCACTGTAGATCATATATACACAAAGCACAATCATTACTTGAAATTAGGGTTGTCCCGATACCGATACCAGTATCGGTATCGGGACCGATACCGAGTATTTGCGGGAGTACTTGTACTTTAGGTACCCCCGATACCTAAATACTTCCCCCCCAATGCCGCCGCATACCGCAAAGCCACCGCCGCATACCGCCGCGTTAATCCCCCCGTCCAATCCCGAGCAAGGGGGAGTGTCTATACACGGATCCATGTATAGACACTCCCTCCCTTGCTCGGGATTGGACGGATCCGTCCAATCCCGAGAAGGGGAGTGTCTATACATGGCGCGGCGGGCATTACAAGTATTCAAACGAAAGCTTGTAATGCGCGCTGTAATGCAGGGGGATTAACGCGGCGGTATGCGGCGGCATCATATCTACTACTACAGGTATGGGGGACATGGCTGCAATATGGGGGACAGGACATGGCTGCAATATGGGGGACAGGACATGGCTGCAATATGGGGGACAGGACATGGCTGCATATGTAGGGGACAGGACATGGCTGCAATATGTGGGGGGGACATACATGGCTGCAATATGTGGGGGGGACATACATGGCTGCAATATGTGGGGGGGACATGCATGGCTGCAATATGTGGGGGGGGACATGCATGGCTGCAATATGTGGGGGACATGGCTGCATTTGGGGACACATTTAAAAAAAGTATCGGTATTCGGTATCGGCGACTACTTGGAAAAAAGTATCGGTACTTGTACTCGGTCCTAAAAAAGTGGTATCGGGACAACCCTACTTGAAATATTATTGTATGTAGCGCAACCCCTGAAAGGGCCGCTAGATACTGATTTTCCTTTCATGCTGCACTGACCCTGGCAACCTGCCAGCCCTTCTAACACTCTAGGTTCTGACATCATGTGTACCCCTTTAACCACTTACGGACCAGCCGTCAGTGTTATAAGTCGGTATTTTGACGTATAATACCATAACCACGGTAGATTCTTCAACGGCGGGCAGTCCTCCACAGCGGATTAGATCAGATTAGATCACTTTTATCAGCGGCAGGAGAGGTGCTCCCTTACGCTGCGCTCCGGTCGTCTCTGCCACTTACCGAAGCCGCCAGTATCAGCGGAGATGATGTGATCCCTATCTTTTCAGTGGCGTGGAGCCGAGTGAGGGAAAGATGGCCCCCACTCGGCTCCATAACATTGGATGACAGAAGCGATGTCAGATGTCACTTCCGCCCAATGGTTTTAAAGGGGGAAAAAAGACATTCATTTATTTATTTACTTTTATTGCATTTAAAGTGGAGGTTCATCCTCCAAACAAACAGCAGTAGGCTGTGCCAGACTCCATAGGTAGGTTCCTGTGTTGTGAAGATAGACGCCCCAAGTGGCCAGGGTTTATTTTATGTTTTGTTTTGTTTATGCTGTTTTGATGCTTGCACTTGTATCCAGCAATATGGAAGAATAAACCATATCCTTTGTTTTCAACCATCCTCAACTACCTTTCTGTATAGTTCAGCGTGTAGTAAACCCATCCAGGGGGTCACACACACCCGCTACCGAGCTAATCCTTCACACATGGTGGAGTGCCGCGGGCAGATAAAATAAACCCTTGCCACTTGGGGCGTCTATCTTCACAACACAGGAACCTATCTATGGAGTCTGGCACAGCCTACTGCTGGGCAGACACTGCTGGTCATACAGCAGAAAAACAATAGTCTTTTTGATTTTTATCACACAGAAAAATCAACAACCACCTCACCTCTTCAGAAGTCTTTCTCACTGCTCTTCTTAACTCAAAAAGCCCCAGAATGCAGCAATCAGTAGTCATCCTTTGGTTGGATGTCTTATAGAGGCCTTAATTTGCTTCATTCTGAACAGCTAAAGTTTTCCAACGCCCTAAACCTTTCTGGCTATTTCTGCAGCCGACACCTAATAGTAATTGTTGAATTGTTTAAACAAGGCAGAAATGTATCTCCGGTCTGTGACAACACCCACAGATTCACCTGACTTCCTGTCACATACATATATCTATATATATATATATATATACTGTATATAGATATATATATATATTAGGGTTGTCCCGATACCGATACTATACTCGGTATCCGGACCGATACCGAGTATTTGCGGGAGTACTTGTACTCCCGCAAATACCCCCGATACCGAAATAGAATACTCCCCCCCCCCCCGCCGCCGCTACCGCTGCCGCAAAGCCGCCACAAAGCCGCCGCATACCGCCGTTAATCCCGGTGCATGACAGCGGCGAGCATTACAAGCTTTCGCTTGTATACTTGTAAAGCCGGCACCGCCATGTAAAGACACTCACCCTCTCGTGATTGGACAGATCTGTCCAATCACGAGAGGGGGAGTGTCTATACATGGCAGCGCGGGCTTTACAAGTATACAAGCGAAAGCTTGTAATGCTCGCCGTTGTCATGCACCGGGATTAACGGCAGCAGTGGCGACTTTGCGGCACATCAGGTATGGGGGACAGGACATGGCTACATATGTGGGGGGGGGGCATGGCTACATATGTGGGGGGGGACATGGCTACATATGTGGGGGGGGGGCATGGCTACATATGTGGGGGGGGACATGGCTACATATGTGGGGACAGGACATGGCTACATATGTGGGGGGGGGCATGGCTACATATGTGGGGGGGACTTGGCTACATATGTGGGGACAGGACATGGCTACATATGTGGGGACAGGACTTGGCTACATATGTGGGGACAGGACATGGCTACATATGTGGGGACAGGACATGGCTACATATGTGGGGACAGGACATGGCTACATATGTGGGGACAGGACATGGCTACATATGTGGGGACAGGACATGGCTACATATGTGGGGGGGCATTGCTACATATGTGGGGGGGGACATGGCTACATATGTGGGGACGGCACATGGCTACATATGTGGGGACAGCACATGGCTACATATGTGGGGGGGGGACATGGCTGCAATATGTGGGGGGGACATGGCTGCAATATGTGGGAGGGACATGGCTGCAATATGTGGGGACATACATGGCTGCAATATGTGGGGGACATACAGAGGCTCTGAGAACAAACAAGAAAAAAGAGAACGACGCCCTCTAAGGCCCCGTACACACGAGCAAATGAATCTGTTCAAATCGGTCGGACCGACCGATTTGAACAGATTTGTCTGCTGGTTGTTTTGATCGCTGTACACACGATCAAACCAAAATCCCCGCCAGCAGACAGCGCGGTGACGTGGCAGTGACGTTGACGCCGCCACGTCACCGCACCAGGAAGTAAATTACTTCCGCGCATGCGTCGAATCCATTCGACGCATGTGCGAGAAGATATGTCTGCTGGTTAGCGTACTAACCAGCAGACATGTCGGGCGGAGGGGTTCCCAGCCGACAGATTTTAAAGCATGCTTTAAAATCTGTCGGCTGGCCAAATCCGTCTGCTCGCCCGTACACACGATCGAATCTGTCTGCTGGGACGGTCTGGCAGACAGTTTTCAGCAGATAGATTTGATCGTGTGAACGCGGCCTAAGTGCTTTTTTTATTAAAGATGTTTTAAATATGCTGCACTTAGAGGGTGCCGTTCTCTTTCTTCTTGTTTCTAGTGTGTACAGTTTCTACTACACTTCTGGTGGTGTACACAGTACACAATACAGTCCAGCCATTGTACAGTTGCTAATACAGTGGATAACAGTGGATAACAAAGCTGTCCTTATCCTCCTCATCCTCTGTCACCCAGGTTCAGAGTAGTTTGTCTTCCAATGCAGCTGGCAAAGTGGCCAATTCCACCAGCTCCTTGTCCACAGTGACTCCTTCCATAGCCCCACCATCATGCACGGAGGAGTCCCTAGAAATATTTGACCACTGTATCGGTTATATGCTGCTGGAGGATGCGCAGCGATTTGAAGGCTCCGTTGTTTGTTCACAGGTTGAGGAAGGGAAAAACGTAAGCCTAGAGAGAGGGGTTGCCACAGAAGAACAAGAAACTGGCAGTCATGTTCCCCTAGCTGCAGCATACTGCCAAGTTTGTGCCAGTGATGGGGAGGAAGGGGAGGCTGAGGTCATTGACTGTACTTGGGGGCCTGAGAGAAGAGAGGAGGAAAGTGAGGAAAAGGAGGAGGCACAACTTCAACGAGGTAGGATGTCCTCTACGGGGCAGCTTAAGGGCAGCCACCATATTGCATCACACCACAGAGCTCTCCAGGTGCAGGGCGCTGCTGACTCCCTGCTGACTTTTAAAAGTTCCTTGGTTTGGGTCATTTTCAACACGTGTGCAGCAGATCGCACCATTGCTGTTTGCAACCAATGTCTGAAGGTGATCAAGCGTGACCAGAACAGCAGATGCTTGGGCAACACATGCTTGCCATGCAGTCCATTGGCAACAACACTTGAACGATCCACATCAAAGAAAAAGGCGGACTTCTCCTTGCTCCTCATCTGGGATCCCAAGCCCTACTATACCTCCAGTCCTCTCAAAAACCTGCACTGAGAGGAATAAAGGTATAGCAATAGGTGTCCCAAGTACTTTCAGACAATTTTCTAGCAGTACACCACCAATTTATTTTAGCAGACAAATTTCTCTAGCCCAGTCGCTGAACCATAAAAAGTAATTTGGTCCCAGCCATACACATGCTCAGCTTCTAACTGCTAGCTTGGCCAAATTGCTAGCACTGCAACTGCTGCCTTTTCAGCTGGTAGACTCTGCCCCCTTTTGTGGATTTGTGCAATGTGCTGTACCTCAGTGGCATGTTCCAAAATGCCATTTCTTTTCACGGAAGGCCATTCCGGCTCTCTACTGGCATGTGGAAGGCAATGTTTTGGTGGACAGGGTGGACAGCAGTAAGTTTCATATTACCGCTGACTCATGGTCCAGCGGGCATGGGCAGGGACATTACCTTTCCTTCACGGCACACTGGGTAACTCTGCTGGCAGCTGGGAAGAATGCAGGACAGGGTTCAGCGTTGTTGGAGCTTGTTCTGCCACCACGCCTCCAAAATGCTAGTGGTGATTCTGCCACAGCTCTCTCCTCCACCCCCTCCTCTTCTTCTTCCTCTATGGCCTCTTCTGCAGATTTGTCTTCTGAACCAGTGGTGCTCCGTAAGTGTTCAAGGGGCTGCCCAAGCAGTCAGGCTAAAAGATGCCATGTGGTGCCTGAGTTGGTCCGCCTAGGGGACAGGAGCCACACTGGGGCAGAGATTCTGTCAGCTCTGCAGGAGCAGGCTCAGAGGTGGTTGAAACCATGCCAGCTTCAGCCAGGAATGGTTGTATGCGACAGTGGCACCAACCTTTTCTCAGCAAGGGACACTTGACCCATGTTCCATGTGTGGCACACATCCTGAATTTAGTGGTGCAGTGGTTCTTGAGCAGGTACCCAGGAATACAGGTTCTCCTGGGGCAGGCCAAAAAAGTCTGTGGTCATTTCCACCGGTCATACAATGCTCGGCTGGCTGCCATTCAAAGGCAATACAACCTGCCCACCAACCGCCTCATTTGTGACATGCCCACCTTGTGGAACTCAACGTTCGCAATGCTGCAGTGGCTGAACCAGGGCCGTCTTTAATATGGTTTGGGCCCTGGGAAAACATTTTTTTGGGCCCCCCCAATGCAATTTGGGGGGGCCCTGGTCAGTGTTTTAAAAAGTTCTTCTAATTTACACATGGCATGGCATGGGGATAGGGAGCGGGAGCCAGGGGAGGAGAAAGAAGACCTTACCTTGTCCTGTCTTGGCAAGCTCAGCTCCGGCCTCCGATCAATTCTCCACCGTCCACAGTGACAGTCTGACACACACTGCTAGTGCTAGTCTAGTAGTTTCACTTGACTAAGCATAACAAGCAGGAACCACCAGGCAGCTGCACTCCTCGGTCTCACTCTGATCTCTCACTCCTCCTCCCCCGCTCCTCCGATCAGGTACACTGGTCACTGAACACTGCGCAAGCTGCACGCATAGCAAGGGGCAGGGCCAGAGCGTCAGTGGAACTCATGGCCCCGCCCACACGAGGCCTGGCCCGCTCCGGCTCCTCAATCTAAAAAAAATGCTGCACTGACACTGGCTGCGCACGGCGCGCCACTGATGACAGTTACAGACACTATCTTTCTGTTTGGAGATTTTCAGCGCCGATTTGCGGGCTTAACAGGCGGCTCTGCTTTGGGCCCCTAACAGTGACAGGGCCCTGGGCAGCTGCCCCGTTTTGCCCTGCGGTAAAGACGGCGATGGGTTGAACACACAGCAGAGGGCCATCAATGAGTACCTGTGCAAGTATGGCACCAGGACATGGTCAGGGGAGCTTGGCTTCTTTTCACCACGCCAGTGTCTACTGATCAAGGATCAAGGATGCATGCACTGTCCTGTCACCATATCCCTCTAGTATTCCTGTTGGAGCACACGCTTTGTGGAATCATGGATAGGACACTTGAGGCAGAACAGAGGAGGATTGTGTCAGCATTGATGTAGAGGATAACACCCAGCAACAATCTTCAAGGGTTGGTTTACAGTCCCCAGAAACCCAAGGAGTTTTACGTGGCTGGGAGGAGGTAGTTACGGGTTATGTGATCCGTAGTGACCCAGCGGTATCATTACTGGCTGGCAACCCTTCTAGATCCACGTTACAAGGGTAAGGTTGCAGAACTCATTCTGCCTTCAGATGACACATCTTCTGGAGGCCTTGCAGAAGGGTTTGTGCAACGCATTTCCAGAGCCTGGGAGGTTACCATTTCTGGTGCTGGACAACGTGTTGCTGAGGCTTCATTCAGTCAGAGGAAGAGCGGTGGAGAAGGTACCCGTTTGACCGATGCCTTTAAACAATTTTTCAGTCCTCTGTGCCAAGGGCTGATAGGTTCAAGCAATCATCGCCAGCGTCTGCATTATATGGTGCAGAAATATCTAGGGCCAAGCCAAGTAAGCTGCTCCTATTTGATCTGCAACTGCCAAGTTGCTGCACATGTGATCAGTTATGGCACCAGCCATTTGATGGTTTGACAGTTTGGTTTAGAGCACAGACACAAATATAACAGTTAGCAATCCTGGCATTCCAGGAATCTGTTTTTTCAACCCGCTAAAGCGGAAGTAAACCCATCGATTTAACAGTTTCAAAAAGCAGTTAAATTTCAGGCATGCCGGGATTGCCAACTGTCACATTGGTTGTGCTCTCAACCAAACTGTCAAACCATCCAATGGCTGGTGTCATAACTGATCACATGTGCAGCACCACGGCAGTTGAAGATTAAACATAGGCCAAGATGGCAGCTTCCTTGGCTGAAAATGATAGAAGGGTTTACTTCCACTTTAAATCGACGGGTTTAGTTCCGATTTATGATTTAGCCTAGGTTCACACTTGTGCGATTTAGGAACCAGCACGATTCCAACGCCGTTTCCCTCATCACATCTCTCCCGCAGGCAGTTCACACTGCCGTCTGCGAACCGCTGCAGGTGTGAATATATTGTTAATGACACACCCAGATTGGTTCACAGATCGCAGTGCGAACTGTGGACTTGCACAGGAATCGTATCGCATAGGTGAGAACACCCATGCTATCCGATTCCAACGCATGCGATTGGCACTGCAGTGTGGGTGCGAATCACTTGTGCAAAGTCTGTGTTCGTACTAGTGTGAACCTGGGCTTACTGCTGCTCAGGGGTTCTGGGCTTCAGCAAAATGACCACCCCCAGGAAGAAGAAACAGGAACAATGTTGGAGGCAATTTACAGCACACTCTAATTTTGGTAGCATAATTATTCATGTAGGATACCTTAACCACTTGCCAACTGCCCAGTGTCGATTAATGGTGGCAGAATGACACTCCTGTGCAAATCACCATAGCTGTACGGCGGAAGCTTTGAGGAGCATTGGGGTCACACGTGCCGCGTCTCTAAGGAACCGATGATCATGCCCCGTGGACGTGATCTCTGCTGCACACCCGCAAACGCTCCTACAAATCCCCGTCCTGTCAGGGGAGAGAAGACAGATTGTGTGTTCCTAGTATACAGGAACAACGATTGGTCTTCACCCCAAGTTAGGGTGACCAGACATCCCCAGTTTCAGGGGACAGTCCCCTGATTGAGGACTCTGTCCCCGGACCAAGTCTGTCCCTGGTTTTGTCCCCAGATTGGATTTAATAGGGGGCAGGGGCAATTTCAAAGTGCAGAATTAAAATAAAATAATTAGAATTACACCCCCCTGCTCTGCCGTGCCTACTAGCATAGGGGGGTTGTATTTTTCCCATTATCTGTGCCCCTTTCTGATGATCATGTGCTGGTCCGAGCGGAGGGAATATTTCTTCAGCTTTGCTCGAAAGTTATTCTGCCTTGGCTCAAATCCTGGCCAGCCACCTGCCTATCTCCTTGCCTTCCCTGGCGGAGTGATCTTCCTCCGCTCCCCACCCAGTAGTAGCCAGGGGCCGAAGAGTAAGACGTGAGAGACTGTGAGGCGGGCGGCGACGGGCAGGGAGTCGCTGATTGTTGTCATTACTAGTAAAGAAAAAATATGTCCCCAGATTTCATTTTAAAAATCTGGTCACCTTACCCCAAGTCAGTCCCACCCACAGCCCCCCCCCCAAAAATAGTGTCAAAAGTGTCCGATCTGTCCACTGGAATGACGCAGTCCCGATTAAAATCGCAGATCGCCGCTATTTCTAGTAAAAAAAAATGTATAAATACATCCGCTATTTTGTAGACATTATGGTCTGGATTCACAGACATCGGTGCACATTTTTGCCGCCGTATTGTATCTATTTTACGCTATGCCGACGCAGCGCAGAGAGGCAAGCATGGAATTCACAAAGCAAATGCTCCCAACTTTGCTCCAGCGTGGCGTATATTTTGTAGGCGTAAGCCACAGTAAGTGGAAGTAGGTGGAAGTGGGCGTGATCCATGCTAATGAAGGGCGACCCCATGCAAATGATGGGCCGGGCAACAGACAAGTACTTAAAATGAACTGTGCATGCGTCGAGACGTGGACGTATCCCTGTGCACATGCGCACAACTACGTCAGAACAACTGCCTAAGATACGCCGGATCACTGTGTACGCCGTTAACGTAACCTACGCAACGTAACCTACGCCCAGCCAGACCCACGTCGGCCCATATTCACAGACGTCAAACGTACAATACGTATTCTTGTGTTCCCTGGTCCATACCTTTGCATGGGTTGCGCCTCATCTATGGGGAATAACTTTTAGCTGGACGTAAAACTTACGCAAACTGCGTATATCATGCGCCGGGCGAATGTACGTTTGTGAATCGCCGTATATCCCTCATTTGCATATTTGAATAGAAAATCAATGGGAGCGCCACAAGTTACGTCGGTGGGGTGAAGTCTGTTTTTAGGCGTATCTTAGTTTGTGGGTCCAGCACACAGATGCGACGGCGCATATTTGCACTAACGCGGCGTATCTGGAGATACGTCGGCGCAAGTGCTTTGTGAATCCGGGCCTATAACATTTGCGCAAACCAATCATTATACGCTTATTGCGGGTTTTTTTTGCCAAAAATATGTAGAAGAGTACATATCGGCCTAAACTGACGAAGAAATTATTATTTTTTGATTTGGGATATTTGTTATAGTATTTTTTTTCTATATATATATATATATATATATATATATATATATATATATATATATATATATATATATATATATATATAAACCTGCAGTGTCCTGTGTGTGTGTGTATATATATACAGTGCATAGGATGTACATGTGTACATATGTACTGTACTGTGTGTATATATATATATATATATATATATATACATACATATACATCCTCTGCATTCTCATACACTGTGTATATATATGGATATATACACACTGCGTGTCAGAGAGTGCAAAGGATGTATATGTGTGTTTATATATATATATATATATATATATATACAGTGCATAGGATGTATATGTATATATATATCCTCTGCATTCTCATGCACTGTGTATATATATAGATATATACACACTGCGTGTCAGAGAGTGCAAAGGATGTATATGTGTGTTTATATATATATATATATATATATATACAGTGCATAGGATGTATATGTATATATATATCCTCTGCATTCTCATGCACTGTGTATATATATAGATATATACACACTGCGTGTCAGAGAGTGCAGAGGACGATCCAGTACGATGTGTGGGATAGGACAGATCCAGGCCGGGTGATGCATTGTGTCGGGGATCCGGGGAGTGTCACACACACACTGGGAGGGTGGCAGGAAGAGGAGGGCACAGAGCACCGGGCAAGAGGAGGAGGAGGATGGACGGCACGCAGGAGGGGGAGGATTGCACAGGAACAATGGCTGAGGATTACAGAGAACTGGCCGGGCCTTCTCCATGTCACTGACCCCCTACTACATGTCACCGAGCCCCTGCACTGCAGACACCGGGTGAGAGGCGGGGGGGGCTGTGTCGGGGGAGGAGGAGGGGGGAGCGGGATGTCATCCCTATACTGCACCGCTCAGGATTACATGTACAGGATCTGCATGGATAGGGATGGCACAGGATTACTGGGTATAGAGATGTATAGCAATAGTGGAGTACAATACTGGATGTATAGGAATGGCAGGGGGTGTCAGGTTATGGTGTATGGGAGGGAGGGATGGGACTAGCAGGGGATTTCTAATATAGGAGTATCATAGGATGCCTGATCCTGGTATGGGGAGGACTTCTTATACAGGAATATATAGGAATCACAGTTTGGGTATGATATATAGAAATAGCAAAGGATCTTTAGTTAGGGTATAGGGGGCTGGATGTGCAGAAATAGTAGTAGATATTTGGTTATAGTGAAGGACTGGGTGTATAGGATTAGTAGTTTGGTTATAGTGGAGGACTGGGTGTATAGGATTAGTAGAGTTTGGTTATAGTGGAGGACTGGGTGTATAGGATTAGTAGAGTTTGGTTATAGTGGAGGACTGGGTGTATAGGATTAGTAGAGTTTGGTTATAGTGGAGGACTAGGTGTATCGGATTAGTAGTTTGGTTATAGTGGAGGACTGGGTGTATAGGATTAGTAGAGTTTGGTTATAGTGGAGGACTGGGTGTATAGGATTAGTAGAGTTTGGTTATAGTGGAGGACTGGGTGTATAGGATTAGTAGAGTTTGGTTATAGTGGAGGACTGGATGTATAGGATTAGTAGAGTTTGGTTATAGTGGAGGACTGGGTGTATAGGATTAGTAGAGTTTGGCTATAGTGGAGGACTGGGTGTATAGGATTAGTAGAGTTTGGTTATAGTGGAGGACTGGGTGTATAGGATTAGTAGAGTTTGGTTATAGTGGAGGACTGGGTGTATAGGATTAGTAGAGTTTGGTTATAGTGGAGGACTGGGTGTATAGGATTAGTAGAGTTTGGTTATAGTGGAGGACTGGGTGTATAGGATTAGTAGAGTTTGGTTATAGTGGAGGACTGGGTGTATAGGATTAGTAGAGTTTGGTTATAGTGGAGGACTGGGTGTATAGGATTAGTAGAGTTTGGTTATAGTGGAGGACTGGGTGTATAGGATTAGTAGTTTGGTTATAGTGGAGGACTGGGTGTATAGGATTAGTAGAGTTTGGTTATAGTGGAGGACTGGGTGTATAGGATTAGTAGTTTGGTTATAGTGGAGGACTGGGTGTATAGGATTAGTAGTTTGGTTATAGTGGAGGACTGGGTGTATAGGATTAGTAGTTTGGTTATAGTGGAGGACTGGGTGTATAGGATTAGTAGAGTTTGGTTATAGTGGAGGACTGGGTGTATAGGATTAGTAGAGTTTGGTTATAGTGGAGGACTGGGTGTATAGGAATAGTAGAGTTTGGTTATAGTGGAGGACTGGGTGTATCGGATTAGTAGTTTGGTTATAGTGGAGGACTGGGTGTATAGGATTAGTAGAGTTTGGTTATAGTGGAGGACTGGGTGTATAGGATTAGTAGTTTGGTTATAGTAGAGGACTGGGTGTATAGGATTAGTAGAGTTTGGTTATAGTGGAGGACTGGGTGTATAGGATTAGTAGAGTTTGGTTATAGTGGAGGACTGGGTGTATAGGATTAGTAGAGTTTGGTTATAGTGGAGGACTGGGTGTATAGGATTAGTAGAGTTTGGTTATAGTGGAGGACTGGGTGTATAGGATTAGTAGAGTTTGGTTATAGTGGAGGACTGGGTGTATAAGATTAGTAGAGTTTGGTTATAGTGGAGGACTGGGTGTATAGGATTAGTAGAGTTTGGTTATAGTGGAGGACTGGGTGTATAGGATTAGTAGAGTTTGGTTATAGTGGAGGACTGGGTGTATAGGATTAGTAGAGTTTGGTTATAGTGGAGGACTGGGTGTATAGGATTAGTAGAGTCTGGTTATAGTGGAGGACTGGGTGGATAGGATTAGTAGAGTTTGGTTATAGTGGAGGACTGGGTGTATAGGATTAGTAGTTTGCTTAAAGTGGAGGACTGGGTGTATAGTATTAGTAGTTTGCTTAAAGTGGAGGACTGGGTGTATAGTATTAGTAGTTTGCTTAAAGTGGAGGACTGGGTGTATAGGATTAGTAGTTTGGTTATAGTGGAGGACTGGGTGTATAGTATTAGTAGTTTGCTTAAAGTGGAGGACTGGGTGTATAGTATTAGTAGTTTGCTTAAAGTGGAGGACTGGGTGTATAGTATTAGTAGTTTGCTTAAAGTGGAGGACTGGGTGTATAGTATTAGTAAAGTTTTTATGCATGGTGGAGGACTGGGTGTATAGTATTAGTAGTTTGCTTAAAGTGGAGGACTGGGTGTATAGTATTAGTAGTTTGGTTAAAGTGGAGGACTGGGTGTATAGTATTAGTAGTTTGGTTAAAGTGGAGGACTGGGTGTATAGTATTAGTAAAGTTTTTATGCATGGTGGAGGACTGGATGTACTGGAGGGGGACCAGATGTATAGGGATAGTATACTGAGGCTAATTTTCGAAAGTAGTTAAGAATGTTCACACAAAAAAGTGAAGATTTACTTCAATTATCCAATCGCATAAAAAGCAAATTTCTGTTTTATTTATTTTATCTACACATGATTGGATAATTAAATGGCCCTTCACTCTCTTCTTAGCCCCAACTTGTTAACCTCAATGTCTGTATTTTATAGGACAGCCAAGGATGACTAGGAAAGGTACAGTGGAGAAGTGAATATGGGATATCTATGTCAAAGTGGAATACTGAAAGTATAGAGATAGCAGAGGATGTTTGTATAGGAGTTGCAGAGCTTGTCTTATTTTGGTATAGTGAAGGACTATATGAAAAATAATAGCAGAGGGTGTGTGGTTATGGTATGGTGGAAGACTGGATCCAATGGCATAGGTGAGGATGTCTGAGACTGCTACTGAGGACGAAGTGTGGGTATGGTATGGTGGAAGACACATTCCAGTGGGTTAGGTGAGAATGTATGAGTATGGTACCAGATATTTACCACAAAGATAGAAGATGTATGGTGGAGCACTGGATCTAATGGATGTATAGCAATAGCAGAGAATGTGTGGTTATGGTAGAGGATTGGATGTAGTGGGGTAGGTTAGAATGTCGGCGTATGGTACAACGAGAAATGGATGTATAGGAATAACAGATTAAGTGGTTATGGTATGGTGGATGATTGGATGTAGTGGGAATGTCAGAGTATGGTACAGAGGAGAAGTCTATGTATGGTGGAGGACTGGATGTAGTCGGATAGGAGGGAATGATGGAGTATGGTACAGAGGATAAATGGATGTATAGGAATAGCAAAGAATGTGTGGTTATGGTTTGGTAGAGCACTGGATATAGTGGGGGATAGGTCATAATGTTAGTGTATGGTACAGAGGAGAAATGGATGTATAGGAATAGCAGAGATTCTGTGGTTATGGTATGGTGGATGACTGGATGTAGTGGGAAAGAGGAGAATGTCGCAGTATGGTACAGAGGATAAGTTGATGTATGGTATGGTGGAGGACTGGATGTCGTGGGATAGGTTGGAATGTCAGCGTATGGTACAGAGGAGAAATTAATGTATAGAAATAGCAGAGTTTGTGTGGTTATGTGGTATGGTGGACTAGCGGAGAATGTGTGGCACTGGTTATGGTATGGTGGAGGACTGGATGTAATGGGAAAGATGGGAATATCGGAGTATAGTACAGAGGAGAAATGGATGTATAGGAATAGCGGAGAATGCACGATGATGGTATGGTGGAGGACTGGATAAGATAGGAATATCGGAGTATAGTACAGAGGAGAAATGGATGTATGGAAATAGCAGAGATTGTGTGTTTATGGTATGGTGGAGGATTGGATGGGAATGTCGAAGTATGGTACAGAGGAAAAATGGATGTATAGGAATAGCAGAGAATGCATGATTATTGTATGGTGGAGGACTGGATAAGATGGGAATGTCGGAGTATGGTACAGAGGAGAAATGGATGTATGGCTATGGTATGGTGGAGGACTGGTTGTAGTGGGATAGGTCATAATGTCAGTGTATGGTACAGAGGAGAAGTCGATGTATGGCATGGTGAAGGACTGGTTGTAGTGGGATAGGTCATAATGTCGGAGTATGGTACAGAGATGTTATGGTGGAGGACTGGATAGGATGGGAATGTCGGTGTATGGTACAGAGGGGAAGTTGATGTATGGCTATAGTATGGTGGAGGACTGGATGTAGTGGGATAGGTCATAATGTCGGAGTATGGTACAGAGGAGAAATGGATGTATGATTATGGTATGGTGGAGGACTGGATAAGATAGGAATGTTGGAGTATGGTACAGAGGAGGAATTGATGTATAGGAATAGCAGAGATTGTGTGGTTATGGTATGGAGGACTGGATAGGATGGGAATGTCGGAGTATGGTACAGAGGAGAAGTTGATGTATGATTATGGTATGGTCATGTTGGAGGACTGGATGTAGTGGGATAGGTCATAATGTCGGTGTATGGTACAGAGGAGAAGTTGATGTATGGTGGAGGACTGGTTGTAGTGGGAGAGGTCATAATGTTGGTGTATGGTACAGAGGAGGAGTTGATGTATGGCTATGGTCATGGTGGAGGACTGGATGTAGTGGGATAGGTCATAATGTTGGAGTATGGTACAGAGGAGAAGTCGATGTATGGTATGGTGGAGGACTGGTTGTAGTGGGATAGGTCATAATGTCGGAGTATGGTACAGAGATGTTATGGTGGAGGACTGGATAGGATGGGAATGTCGGTGTATGGTACAGAGGGGAAGTTGATGTATGGTGGAGGACTGAATGTAGTGGGATAGGTCATAATGTCGGAGTATGGTACAGAGGAGAAATGGATGTATGATTATGGTATGGTGGAGGACTGGATAAGATAGGAATGTTGGAGTATGGTACAGAGGAGGAATTGATGTATAGGAATAGCAGAGATTGTGTGGTTATGGTATGGAGGACTGGATAGGATGGGAATGTCGGAGTATGGTACAGAGGAGAAGTTGATGTATGATTATGGTATGGTCATTTTGGAGGACTGGATGTAGTGGGATAGGTCATAATGTCGGTGTATGGTACAGAGGAGAAGTTGATGTATGGTGGAGGACTGGATGTAGTGGGAGAGGTCATAATGTTGGTGTATGGTACAGAGGAGGAGTTGATGTATGGCTATGGTCATGGTGGAGGACTGGATGTAGTGGGATAGGTCATAATGTTGGAGTATGGTACAGAGGAGAAGTCGATGTATGGTATGGTATGGTGGAGGACTGGTTGTAGTGGAATAGGTCATAATGTCGGAGTATGGTACAGAGGAGAAGTTGATGTATGATTATGGTATGGTCATGGAGGAGGACTGGTTGTAGTGGGATAGGTCATAATGTCGGTGTATGGTACAGAGGAGGAGTCGATGTATGGTCATGGAGGAGGACTGGATGTAGTGGGATAGGTCATAATGTCAGAGTATGGTACAGAGGAGAAGTCGATGTATGATTATGGTATGGTCATGGTGAAGGACTGGTTGTAGTGGGATAGGTCATAATGTCGGTGTATGGTACAGAGGAGGAGTCGATGTATGGTCATGGAGGAGGACTGGATGTAGTGGGATAGGTCATAATGTCAGAGTATGGTACAGAGGAGAAGTCGATGTATGATTATGGTATGGTCATGGTGAAGGACTGGTTGTAGTGGGATAGGTCATAATGTCGGTTTATGGTACAGAGGAGAAATGGATGTATGGCTATGGTATGGTGGAGGACTGGATGTAGTGGGATAGGTCATAATGTTGGAGTATGGTACAGAGGAGAAGTCGATGTATGGTATGGTATGGTGGAGGACTGGATGTAGTGGGATAGGTCATAATGTCGGTGTATGGTACAGAGGAGAAGTCGATGTATTGTATGGTGGAGGACTGGATGTAGTGGGATAGGTCATAATGTCGGTGTATGGAACAGAGGAGAAGTCGATGTATGGCTATGGTATGGTGGAGGACTGGATGTAGTGGGATAGGTCATAATGTCGGTGTATGGTACAGAGGAGAAGTCGATGTATGGTATGGTGGAGGACTAGATGTAGTGGGATAGGTCATAATGTCGATGTATGGTCATGGAGGAGGACTGGATGTAGTGGGATAGGTCATAATAGAGTATGGTACAGAGGAGAAGTCGATGTATGATTATGGTATGGTCATGGTGAAGGACTGGTTGTAGTGGGATAGGTCATAATGTCGGTGTATGGTACAGAGGAGAAGTCGATGTATGGCTATGATATGGTGGAGGACTGGATGTAGTGGGATAGGTCATAATGTCGGTGTATGGTACAGAGGAGAAGTCGATGTATGGTATGGTGGAGGACTGGTTGTAGTGGGATAGGTCATAATGTCGGAGTATGGTACAGAGGAGAAGTCGATGTATGGCTATGATATGGTGGAGGACTGGATGTAGTGGGATAGGTCATAATGTCGGTGTATGGTACAGAGGAGTAATGGATGTATGGCTTTGGTCATAGAGGAGGACTGGTTGTAGTGGGATAGGTCATAATGTCGGTGTATGGTACAGAGGAGAAATTGGATGTATAGAAAAAGCAGAGGGTGAGTTTTTATGATAAGGTGAAGGACTTCAGTTACAAGGATTGCAGAGGATGTCTGAATGTTGTTTGGGAAAGGAGAAAGTTTTGTTATCGTTGAGTGAAAAACTAGAAGATTTTGTGTTTAGCTGACACGTATAGATTTATTATATGGATTTCCAAAAACAAACAAAAAACATTGTGAAGTAAATGAAAACATATTTATTATTTCCTCGTACCCATCTAAAGGAGACCAATTCTTTGTCCAAGTTCAAAAAGAATCCAACCTAAAATCTTACTACTGCTGGTCAGGTGGTCTTTACTGGAGGATCTTGGAGCTCTGATGTCATAGCTAGTTCACCAATCAATGACTTTGCCTGAGCAGTCTCATTTCTTTATTGTCCTACAAACCTCTGGGGCACAAGATATCCCTCAACCAGTGCCTTGGCATAAGTCTGGTTGCAGAAAGGCAGGCCGTGGTTTAAGCTGCTTGTCCTAGTTGTGTCTGTTTTTCATGGTTGTTGCTCCTCATCATTCTAGACATTATAGTTATGGCTCATTGGTATAAACCTCAACATGGCCTGAAGATCATTTCTCATTGCCCAGAGCTAACCTCTCAGAGGAACATGCAGTGAAAGTATGGGCATAGATGCCTAACAAGGCCAGGATTCGTTTTGGGTGATTCAGTCAACTTCAGAGAACAGTGAGCAAGCTTGGTTAGCTGTACGGATGTTTCACAAATACCAAACTATAATCTTGTTGGCCATACAATATCCGCAGTTTTGTGTGCATTTCAACAATGTTTGTATGATCAAAAAATGATTGCAAGACTGAAGGCAACCTAAAATGAATGAATTTGATTGACTTTGATTGAAGTATTACTAAAGGCAAAACCTTTTTTTGTCTTGGATAGAGTGAAGCGGGATTATATCTGTCAGGTTTTATTGCTGACTGTGCCCAAGTTAGAGATTTGCCCTATTTGTCCTGTTTACCATTATCATTGAAAGTGGAAGTAAAATAATATCCCAAATTTTGGGTTGTCCCCAGAAAAGTAATGGAGGAGAAATCTTCCAATGGGGACACAAGTTCTGTTGACCTAGTGGTCCCCAAGGAATTCCCTAAATTTGCAGGCATTTCCTCTTACTTCCTGTTTGGCTGTGCGACAGGAAGTTAAGGTAAATCTCCACAATGGGACATTGATGGGGGGGGGAATCTGACGGGATATAATGTGACAGGTGACTTTACATACACTTAATTTAAGAAGAAATTGAGATTAAACTGAAATTGATTGAACACAGGAACCCTACTGAGCAATCAGAAAATGGTTGGATTTTCCACTGCATTTGATGGGGATATCTGTGACTTTATTTCTCAGTGGTCGAATGAAAATAGTGAATTATTTTGATTCTTGACTTCTTACATTTGATTCTTTGTGTTTGAGTAAAAAAAAAAAAAAAAAAGTAAAATCTAGATAGATTAGATTGATTTTGGTGAGTCTGAGAATAGCGTAGAGCAATAGCGATGATATTGTGGCTCTACTGGTTGTATAAGTATAGCAGGAATATACACCCCACAGATATTTTTGGGAATTCTGTATTGTTCTTAAAGGAAACCTGTTCTAAGAAATTTACAAAGCCTGCAATTGCTAACTACTGTACAGATATGTTGTGTGTTGAAAGATGTTAATCACAATAGCAGCAGCTGTGAAACTGCACAATCCCTTATTGTTAAAGTACAACTAAAGGCTCCTGTATGACAGTCTGAACTTTACAGGATACTTCTTTAGATTTACAGAGGAGGTCTAGTGCTAGAATTACTGCCCATGATCTGACATTCACGGCGATACCTAACATGTATGGGGCAATCGCTGTGTGTGTGTGTGTGTGGGACTGACGGGCGCATTCGCCTTTGCGAGCTAGCACAGGGGCACTTTCCCTCCCGCCTTTTTTTTTTTTTTAAGTGGAAATAAACCCTCACATATACCCAGTGAAGTGAACAGCCTCAGATGATACACAGGGATGAAATACATTCTCCTACATAGGTATTACATATCTGCTGTCTTCAGCCTTGCATATACTGTTTAGAAAGTGCACATTGTGTTAGACTTTTTTCTCTTCCTGATTCACCTGTGGATGTGGATTCTTGCCATGCACTGTGAGACAGCTGATTGGAGGAAGCCCCCCCCCCCCCTTCACATAGACAGAGGCTTGTAGAGCTGTGCTCTCTGCTAATCTATGTATAGAATCCACCCCAACACGGTTGACAGAACATGTCAGAAGCTATCATGCTGATAACAGAAGAACGGAGCAGGAGAAAGCCATGGGACTTAGGGCTTTAAAGAGGGCTAAGAAAACACGGCAGATATGTGCCCAGCTTAAGTTTCATGAATCGGGTTTACATCCACTTTAATTATTATTATTTTTTTTTTCAATGTTGCTTTAAAAAAAAAATTGATCAATATCCTTTGTGACAGGTACTCTTTATGGAGGAATTTGGGTCTACAAGTCCCCAAATCCCTCCTCTTCTCTTAAAAGCATTTAAAACACCAAGATCAAATACTTTCAAGACTTAAAAAAATTGTATCATCTCGGTATGCCGCTGGTCGTTAAGTGGACATTACAACTTAAAGTGGAAGTAAACCCTTCTTTCGTTTTCAGCCAAGGAAGCTGCCATCTTGGTCTCTGTTTAATCTTCAACTGCTACGGTGCTGCACATGTGATCAGTTATGACACCAGCCATTGGATGGTTTGATAATTTGGTTGAGAGCACAACCAATGTGCAGTTAGCATTCCCGGCATGCCGGGAATGTAACTGTTTTTTAAAACTGTTAATCAATGGGTTTACTTCCGCTTTAAGCGATGGTTCATTAACATTTAATGGACCACCCAGGCCTAGAAATCTTTAACCCTTTTTAAGGACAGGCAGTGTGCACAATTTATTTTACTCCAATTTTGATAATGATCTGTCGGCACAGTACAGGCAAGTATTAAATAGTTTGTTTAGACCAAGCGGATACAGACAAACTATTACCTTCACTACTAGATGTGTGTGCTCTAAAAAGAACAAAAAAAACGCTGTATACAGGGCTGTATTCTGGCAGTGGAATGGGAACTTGCTGTCCTGCTCCTGGAAAATTTGGGCTGAGTGGTGCTCAGCCATTCACAGGAAGCTTTGTATTCTATGAATGAACGCAAAGCTTTCTCTGAATGGCTGAGTTGCAGATTGTGACGTCATCTGCCTGCCTCTCTGCCTTAGCCAATCAGAAGAAACTGTATTTATTCATAGAATACAAAACTCCCTGTGAAGGGCTGAGCAATACAACGGGAAATTGAACTCCATGAGATGTGTGTGTGTGTGTGACATTTCAATTAAGTTTGTTTTAGAAAAATAGGGAATGGAGCCATGCGCTGAGATTGACACATCAGCACTGTGCTGATCCAGCCAGACCGCACCGCAAACCAGCCGCTGCTTTGTGTAACGCATCAACTGGTGTGAACATACCCTAAAAACTGGAGATTGACTTTAAATACTGTATGGTAAACATAACCCCCTCCCCTTACATACAAGGGGTAAGCTAGGTAGGATTTTTCAGAAAATAAAATGGTAAGCGGCAACTTGTCTACCAGTGCCTTATTTATTGTTTTGGGGAACAAATGTTAAAATGCATATTTTAGGCCTGAGGATTAATTAAAACTTCTAAACCGCATGTATTTTTAGAAAGAACAGATTCTGGACAATAAATTGGTGGCAGTTGCAATTTTTTGTCACATGATCGTAGTGCAACTGTTTATCAAACCCATATTTGCAGTAAACAAAATACCAGATGTGGCTGTTGCGAGAGGGGCAAATGTTTGGCTGTTGCGAGAGGGGCAAGGGTTTGGCTGTTGCCATAGCATCAAAGGCTGGGTGGTGGTGGAGCGCCCAAATGTGAGTGGTGATATAGGCCACCTTTTGGTGATCTATCTGTGGATTCAGTTTTCACTCATGGTGACCTCTGTTCATACATTTTTTTCATCAGATTCTCCGTTTGGCTTACACAGATTGTAAGGCCACGTACACACGATCAAATCTATCTGCTGGAAACGGTCGGCCCAACCGTCCCAGCAGACAGATTCAATCGTGTGTACGGGCGAGCCGACGGATTTGGCCAGCCGACAGATTTGAAAGCATGCTTTCAAATCTGTCGGCTGGGAACCCGACATGTCTGCTGGTTAGTACGCTAACCAGCAGACATGTCTTCTCGCACACGCGTTGAATGGTTTCGACGCATGCGCGGAAGTGTTTTACTTCCTGGTGCGGTGACGTGGCGGCGTCAACGTCACCGCCACATCACCGACATGTCAGCGCGCTGTGTGCTGGCGGGGATTTTGGTTTGATCGTGTGTACAGCGATCAAACCAAAACGGCAGTAGACAGATTTGTTCAAATCGGACGGCCCAACCGATTTGAACAAATCTATTTGCTCGTGTGTACGCGGCCTTAGATGTGTACTTTTAACGGCCCTTTCCCACGTACAGATCACGTGAGGATCCGTACCTTTCTTATCCGCTTGCTCAGCGGGGATCGCTCCATTGATCCCCGCTGAGCCGGCAGATGACGGGGCGGTGCCTGCACATCTCCCTATGGGGAGGATCGGATGAACACGGACTGTGTGTTCACCCGATCTGATCCTCAGACGGATGGAAAAATAGGATTTTCCTCAGTCTGCAGAATCGGACCATAGCGGGGACCGATGAGATTGTGTCAGCAAACCCGCTATCCCATATGGATACATGTATGTCCGTATTTTATCTGAAAATGGATGCATGAAATACGGACATACTATCCGCAGGTGTGAAAGGGCTCTAAGGATGTGTCAATTGCCTAGTTTAGTGACTACATCAATGCCTTATCTTGAAGTAGCTCTGTGCTTGCCTAGGGGGGGGGGGGGGGGGGGGGGGATAAGCAACAGGTACATTTTAATATACTCCCTTTTCCAACATATATAGACTTTCTTCTCTCCTCAAATACTCTCTTCGGCTGCTTGGAGTGAGGAAAAACCTGTGTAAGCTTGAAGTTGTTCTAGTTGCAGCTTACACCAGTTATTGGACAATAGTGCTTTGTTATATATAAACAGCGCTTAGTTCTGTTATGTGTTCAATGTGACAGGTTCCTTTTCTTGAGACTTCATAGAATCTCTATATTCCATCTTTTCTTGCCACCATCAACTGATGACATTGCTTGTGTCGCCATCACATTCTAACACAAATGTTTGTATTTGGCCCTCATATTTTTTTTTATTCTTTTATTTTTATTTTTTTTAATTCTGATCTTCTTTTTTTTATCAGCTGGCAGCCATGGACCGGATGAAGAAGATCAAAAGACAGCTTTCCATGACCCTTCGGGGTGGGCGAACAGCTGAAAAAAGCCCTGGAGACCATTCAGAGCCCATCACTCTGGAGGACAATGGCAGCAGCGATAATGGTAAGTGATCCTGTCCACTGAAAACTGGAGGGTAGGATGGATCTAATGGGTGAGCGGGCACAGGTGAGTGCATTTGGAGGTCACTGGCGTTTCTAACTGCAGTAAGAGCAAGGACGGTTGTGGGCCAGTGGAATCTTGGTAAGACCAAAGGAGACTGGCTACTCTTTGAGGATCGTGAAATGAAAAGAAAGGGCATTGGCTAAGACGGCTGATGAACACTGGTCCAGGTGGAAGGTTGGCATAGGTAAGGAAAACTTAAGGTGTGCAGAGGTTGAGGGAGGACCAGTTGGGGCTTAGCGTAAGAGTTTAAGTGCATAAGATTGCCAAGCAAAGGAAACTTAAAAAGCTCTAAAGTGGAATTCAGTCCAAACGTTTTATTTGTGTTTTCTGAGGACGGGGTAGAATGTTACATGACGGTAATGCCTTGTACACACGATCGGTTTTCCCGGCGGTAAAAAGTCCACCAGGAAAACCGAGAACCTGCTCGGTAGCTTTCCCCCCCTACACACAGCCAGGAAAACTGTCATGAGAGCTTTGGCCAGGAAACCCGGCCGTGTGTATGCTCCACTGCAGTGTTTCCCATAGAAAAACTGCCTGGAAAATGTTCTAATTTTTCCCACTGGGATTCCCGGCTTTTTTCCTGTCGGGAAAACTGCCATGGAGCATACACATGGCCAGTTTTCCCAGCCAAAAGCTGTCATTGCATTTTTTTTCCCAACGGAAAACTGGTCGCGTGTACGAGGCATAAGAGTATATACAGTAAATATTTACATAATGGGGGGCTTTAGAGCCTTACAAGTTATCTAACCGTGCTTTTAGGCACCTAATGGTTCCTGTATGAGAGTCTAAACAAGTATCCAGTTGTTGTGTGATGCACAAGCCGCAGAAAACATCCTTGACTCTCTTTTTTATTTGTGTCTTGCACATCCCTATTACAGGCACTGCAGCTTTCAATGGCAGGGGTTCAGCTACAGAAGTAGGGGGGAGGAGTAGGTGGGGCCAAGGTGCTGATTGACATGCACAGAGGCAATAACAGAAAAAGTGTTGCCATCATCCCTCAATTAGTAAACGTGTGAGAATTTCCCCCCAAAATGGGACTCTTTAAAGCAACAGGATACCACTGTATTAAAAATATCCTCTTGATGATATTTATTGTAACAAATTCTCAAAAAAAGTCTCATAAAATATATACATGGCTGTATTAGTACATAAAGTGCTTGTGGGAGCTTGTTACATATAAATCATCGTATTGCACATCATACTGCCCCGCAAACAACAAACATTGTAACAGTTGTTTTATGGCATGGGAAAACTTAACGCGTTTCAGAAATTCTGCTTTACTTCTTCAGGGGAACAAAGAAATGCAGGGCATGTATGCTTATCCGTATGAAGGGAGGTAGAAGCACCATTAAAACGACCACTATTTTAGTAAAAACATGTTGACATCAGTGACGTGGTCCAAGATGGGCTCACCACCGTCTCCAAAAGCCACAGTAGGGCACACTGGGGCCAGCTAAGCATGCATACCCAATATGGGGTACCCAATGAATTCCCTTTTTTGCCAGGGATTTTCTCTCACTTCCTGTTTGCCTGTGGGACAGGAAGTGAAGGGAAATCTCTGCAATGCAACACAGATGGCAGAAATAAATAAAAATCTGACAGGTTACAATCCTCCCTTACTCTCTCCAAAATGAAATAAAAAAGTG
Organism: Rana kukunoris; assembly: GCA_029574335.1. NCBI lineage: Eukaryota > Metazoa > Chordata > Amphibia > Anura > Ranidae > Rana > Rana kukunoris. Next base: position 150,655,513 of record CM056057.1, read on the forward strand.
TTGCCTATAGTTCTACGTTACTGGTAGTGTGGTTGTAAACCTCAGTCATAGAATCTGAGCAGAGTACATCTGTAGTGTTTACTTGTCACTCTCCAAAGCTCTAAGGTAGGCCATACATGGTGCAAACTTCTTTCCTGCAGCCACGGGTTGCAGGAAAGAAATTTACATGGTTACCCTATTAACACAGTGATTACAGGGCAATCCCTCCTGTCAAGCCATTGAGAAGACTATGATTATAGCTTGCGGCTGTAGCATCAACTAGCGATAACTGTATGAATGTACGGCAGGCTGGTTGTACCTAAGTTGAACGATCATTCAACCTGCCCATTAATGGTTCGAAACTCGTCTGGTTCCTGCTGAACCGGCCGAGATTTGAACCGTGTATGTGTCGTTTCTCTCTGGTGCTTTGTTCCTCTGTTATCAGCATGAGTTGCTTCTGAGAAGTTTCCATGACTTATGAGATACATTTGTGTCGGAGGGAGGGGGAGGGAGCTCAGCACAGAGCTTCTCTATTTACAACACCTTCTTCTGTGGAAAGGGGGGTGTGTGCCTTTCCTCCAATCAGCTCTTAAACACTGTAACTGCAGCCCCTCCGCCCCCTCCTCTGTGCTCCTGATTGATGAAGAGAGGTTTTTACATTTTGAAGAGGTGTAGAGAGGAAAAAAGACTGCAGCTAAACAAATAAAACTTATGTAGGAGGATTTGTTTCATCTGTGTATCACCCGAGGCTGTTTTCTTCACTGGGTATATGAGAGGGTTTACATCAACTTTAAAGAGTCCCATTGTTTGGGGGAACATCTCACACACTGACACATTACAGGCCTCTTGTTTTTTCATCGGGAGGCCATATTTCTATTTTTAAATGCAGTTAGGGGAGCTATGGTGACTATAGACATACTTTGAATGCTAGTCCACCCCATTGAGAGAGTGCTCCTTATATTGCAATGGAATTCAGATCTCTGTAGTTGTGCTTCTTAAATGTCCTATTACCTGTTTCAGGCTTTGTAAGGGATATCAAGCTCATGTACATGCACCTGTTGTGTGGTTCACCTGGTTCTACTCAATCACACCCGTAATTTCTTAGGCAGCCCATAGATGATTCATTTTATTCGATGTGAATTGGGGAATCTTCCCCGCTGTGCTAATGCATTCTGACAGCGGGGAGACTTCCCCTCCAATTAACTTCTGTACAACCACCCTGCCCATACATGGATCAACAAATAATTCTGGTTCAGCAGGGACAATCGATTTTATTTGATGCTTTAAAGGGGTTGTAAAGGATTTTCTAAATAGGTTCCTTTAAGCTAATGCATTGTTGGTTCACTTATCTTTTCCTTCGATTTCCCTTCTATATGTTTTTTTTTTCTTTTGTCTGAATTTCTCACTTCCTGTTCCTGCTCAGTAAACTTGCCCCCATCATCCGAGCCGTTCAGGCTGGGGGTTAGTCAGCGTGCTCGCCCCCTCCCTTGGGACTACATCCCTGCGGATAGAGGCTGTGAACGTTCAGGGATGTAGTTCCAAGGGAGGGGGCGAGCACACTGACTAACCCCCAGTGTCACGTACCTGGTAGGAGTCTGATGTGAAGAGGTCGGTCTCTCTTGTATCTCCAACCCGGAACCCCGCTGAGGGTGAAACAGATGGCGTTCGGGTAGGAGGAACACGAGTGCCTGATGGTATTTGCTTGAGTGCCGTTGGATGCAGGAAGGGCAGAAGACCCAAGATGAGCAGCAGGCACAGGGCTAGGTGGTATAGAGCGAGGAGCCCAGAAGAGGGGGACTCAGCCCCTAGCAATCAGGATGACCCGTGGCGGGAGCCTTGGAAGCAGGGGTCTTAGGATGGCCGGGTTGGCAGCAGGCAGGCAGCGAAATACCAGGGATCGAGCAGAGGCAAGGTCAAAGGTCAAAGGCCGGGTCGTCAGCAGGCAGGCAGCGGAGTATACAAGGGTTTAGCAAGAGCAAGGTCAGGTCACAAGCCGAGTGGTTTTAACAGGAATCGTGGTGAAGTATACAGGCGTCAGGAATGCAGGAATCATAGAAGACCGGTCAGCACCGCCCAGACATCAGAGCATCCTTTAAATAGGTTAAGAGGGGTCAGGAACGCCCCCTGCGTGTGCGCGTCGTCAGCCGCGCTCGCACATGCGCGGGAGTGCGCCGCTGCGGTTGATGGATGCGCGCGCAAACGCGCGCCATTGGTCAACAACGTCTCCTTCGTTTCAGGTATGCGCGCGTGTGCGTGCCAACGGTGTCTCAGTCCTTTCCTTACACCCAGCTTACCTGAGGAGGAAAAGGAAGTGAGTAATTTAGACAAAGAAAAAACAATATAGAAGGGAAATCGAAGGAAAAGGTAAGTCAACCAATAATGCACTAGCTTAACCACTTCCTGGCAGCCATACGACTTTGTACGGCCGCAGTGTGGATCCTAATTGCCGGGAGGCTGTCTATATACGGCCTCCGGCCACTGGGGGGGCGTCTGAGCGCCGACGGCGGCACACGCGTGCCCACCGCATCACTGAGATGCCGATGCACGTGCCTGGCGGCCGCAATGTCCGCCGGGCACCCGCGATCGGCGGGTACACAGACAAGGACGTGGATCTGTGTGTGTGTGTAAACACGCAGATCCACGTCCTGTCAGTGAGAGAGGAGACCGATCTGTGTCCCTTGTACATAGGGACACAGATCGTCACCTCCCTCAGTCACCCCCCTCCCCCCACAGTTAGAACACAATGCAGGGTACACATTTAACCCCTTCCTCACCCCCTAATGTTAACCCCTTCAATGCCAGTTACATTTATACAGTAATTAGTGCATATTTATAGCACTGATCGCATTATAAATGTGAATGGTGCCAAAAATGTGTCAAAAGTGTCCGATGTGTCCGCCATAATGTTGCAGTCCCAATAAAAATCGCAGATCGCCACCATTACTAGTATAATAAGTGTCTCCTATTTTGTAGGCGCTATAACTTTTGCGCAAACCAGTCGCTTATTGAGATTTTTATTTTATTTTTTACCAAAAATATGTAGAATACATATCGGCCTAGACCGAGGGGGAAAAAAAAAGTTTTCTTAAAAAAATTGGGCTATTATAGCAACAAGTAAAAAATATTGTATTTTTTTTTTCTCCAAAATTGACGCTCTTTTTTTTTTTTGTTTATAGCGTGATCAAATACCATCAAAAGAAAGCTCTATTTGTGGGGTAAAAAGGGTGCCAATTTTGTTTGGGAGCCACGTCGCACGACCGCGCAATTGTCAGTTAAAGCGACGCAGTGCCGGACGCTGAAATTTCACCTGGGCAGGAGGGGGGGGGGGGTATATGTGCCCAGTAAGCAAGTGGTTAAAGGAACCCAATTAGAAAATAAAGAACAAACTCTTACAACCCCTTTAAGGTCAGCACTAGGTTGGCATGCTATTGCCCATTAACCAAAACCTCACAGGAGGGGCATGCAATGCCCTCCTCTAACTTTCGATACAGTAGTTGTGATATTGTCCACAGGCCATCTTGTGGATGGCTTTCAGCAACTCTCTGACACACCTAGCTACACCCATTGGGTGGAGAAGCTCCCTGTGGCTAGGTTAAGCGGCAGTAGGGAATTATTATTGATGTACGGGCTTTCCTTGCCTGTTTACTGCAATTTAGAAATAATTATAGGCGGAGAAGCTTGTTAAATGAATAGTTCAGAGAAGCCAAGGGCAGGAACTTTGTTTGGGTTTTCGTGGTAAGTCACTTGATGGAGATTATCGATTGTTGAAGCATGCGTTTGAAAAGGTAGTTTACCCACAAACCAGTTCTTAAAGGAGGCCCCCCGATGGTGAGTGCCCGCTTTGCATGCTCGCTGGTTTTGGGTTAAAATCCAAAAAAATTATTTTCCTCTTTTATTTTTATTCATTTAGTTTTGTTTTTCCGTTTTAATCTGTATTATTTTTGTTTTCTTTTAAGTTAATTTTATTCTCCCCTTGCTGTTTCCCCCCCCCCTCTCTCTGGCACCTCATCCCCTTTAAATTTGTCATTTCCCACTGTGTCTGCCATTGTGATCACCCTCTCTCTTCTTTGTCTCTTTACCAACTGTGCCATGGCTACCCGTTCCATTGTCTATTGCTTCCTTCGTCTCCATGCCTCCATCCTTCTCCTCCTTTCCTGCATCGGATCTTTGTCCTGCCACATCCTTTCTTTCCTCCTTACCCCTTCCACCCTTGATCTTGTCCCGCTCCCCCCTCCCCCTCAGAGCCCATCGTCAGAAATGGGAGAAGCCTCTCGTCCCACAGCATGCAATCCTTCCTGCACCACTACACCGCCAGCTCCTTCCAAAAGCCGCCTATCCCCCGGCCCCACAGTGCCGTCTGCAGGAGTCTCAGCTCTTACCTGAACCGGAGCAGCCGACTAGGTACGTGTGTGCGCGCTCCATCAAAAACCATCGGGCCTATTCAGTAAGGCGTCGCAAACATTGACGCTCAGTAACCCGTAGCTGTTGATTGAATTTCTCTGTTGCCAAGTCTTATCGGCAAAAGATGAAATTTGATTGGCTGCTGGGGGCTTTGCACAGTGCCTTACTAAATAAGCCTGTAGGTGTGCACATCGGAATACTGATAGGTGTGGCCCCACTGCCATACCTCACTTTGGTTGTGTTGTGTTTGTGTGTTACGTATCACTTAGTGTGTATCTTTGTGAGATAGACTGAAATAGTCTCCAAGTCTTGTATTTAAGATGTATGTAAATATTTCATTTATATACAGTATTTTTTATATCTTTTATTGTGTACAAACCTCCAATCATTAAATGGTCTTTCCATATTTTTTACTTGTCCTATTGTATAATTCCAACTTAAAGTGGAGTTTCCATCTCAATTTTTTTTTTTCATTATTGTGCTCATAAGACCTAAAAAAGAAGAAAAAATGTTTGTACTCATCTGGAAAATGCCTGTTGCTATGCGGTCCCACGAAATCTGCCCTTGGAATCACCTAGGATTCTGACATCATCTCCCTCTAATGCTCCTGGGAAATGTGTGTCGTCATTTCCCAGGATGCAGTGCGCTGCCCAATTATCACTCCCCATTCAAGACTTCCAGGAAGTAAGTGCTTGTGGGCTTCACAATGCCCACAAGCAAAATGACAATCGTGTGGACCTAGTTTTATAAACTATCTTTTTTGAATAACGATGCGGAGCGGCGGCGGATTGTAAAAAAGTAAGTGACCGGATTTATATTATAAAAACGCATGATGAAAGGACATACATTTAAAAAATGCTAATTGTGGTTGGAACCCCGCTTTAAGTTTTAGTATCAAAATAGGCTTCTTGCGTGTTATGCCATTTTAAATTCCAATTTCTATGACAGATTGTCCTGTAAAGCTTATTGTTATTTTAAAGGGGTTGTAAAGGTACCATTTTTTTTTTTTTTCTATACACCATCGTTTACCTTAGTGCAGTCCCCCTTTACTTACCTCATCCTTCCATTTTGCTTTTAAATGTCCTTATTTCTCCTGAGAAATCCTCACTTCCTGTTCTTCTGTCTGTAACTCCACACAGTAATGCAAGGCTTTCTCTCTGGTGTGGGTGTCGTGCTCGCCCCCTCCCTTGGACTACAGGAGAGTCAGGACACTCTCTACATTGCAGATAGAGGAATGAGCTGTGTGTTAGTGGGCGTCCTGACTCTCCTGTAGTTCAAGGGAGGGGGCGAGCATGACACTCCACACCAAGGAGAAAGCCTTGCATTACTGTGTGGCGTTACAGACAGTAGAACAGGAAGTGAGGATTTCTCAGAAGAAATAAGGAAATTTAAAAGCAAAATGGAAGGATGAGGTAAGTGAAGGGGGACTGCACTAAGGTAAATCTCCAGAAAATCTAGTTGCCTGCTGTCATACTCACACTTGCAGTATGGTAGACAATCAATTAGTATTGTATTGCAGGCAATCAACTAGCATGTTCAAAGGGAGACCCCCGTATTCATCACATGACAAGTTTGGTTTACCTTTTCCCACAACTTTATTGTCAAACCTTTGTGAGATTTTTAAGCTTTACATCCATTTCCTATTCTATCTTTACTATTGGTAGTCATTTTGGTAGCAGTATTGTACCCGAGCGCCAAAGAGAGCGCTAAACTCTCACCAATGCTTGCTCTAAAGACAGTAAAAGAAACAAGGGAAATTGATCAAACTGTTGTGTTTTAGTAAAAAAGAAACAAAATATCCCAAAAATTTTAACAATTGGGATACAAAGTAAAAGCTGCCGTCAGCACACTGTCCCGAGACGCACAGAGGATCAGTCCATAACCTAGCATCCGGATCGCTGAGAATGTGACTGAGCCACCTAATGTCCCATTGTCCACCACACGATCACACCGCCAGAGGATCCAGGGGGGGGATCCAGGTTGCAACAGGATGCTTCTTCAGCTCTGAGGCATTTTTTATTTTCTGTGGGCACTCAGCAGATGGGTGCAATTACCAGATTTTCAAGGTGAGAAGAGTGTGGAAGTGCACACAAAGAATGCTTGTAGCTGTGAGGCATGTCACTGAGACCCTGCAGTTATGATTTTTGCCCAGAGCGGTGCTTTAACCACTTGCTGACCTCCCAATAGTAGTTTTACTGCTACGGGGTGGCAGCTGTGCGCTGGATCACGTGTACATATACGCAGAGCTTTTTTTTTTCTCAGAAAATAGGTGCAGGAACTCAACCACGACCCCGTTCATATTTCACAAACCGTAGAAGGGTCTTAAAGGGGCATTAAATACCAGGAGTGCACAGCTGTCACTTGCAAACACAGAAATCAGACTTCTGTGTTTACAAGTAACTGTGGTGAGCGGGCACCAAAGGGTCTGAGCCAGAGGTGGTGGAACTGAGTTCCCCCAAGTTCCCCCTGAAAAAAAGCCCTGCACATACGTAATCCTGCACTTTTGCCTGCAGGGGGTGCACACATGTTGCACCGATCTGCAGGTGTCGGGCACTCCATGTCCGCCAGCACCCACCGATCATTGGGCAGAGACTCAGAACAGAGCTCTGCCTATGTAAACAAGGCAGAGTTCCGTTGTGACATGGGGGAAGGGATGCATTTTGTATTCCTGCAAAGCCGGAACTACAAATCCATCTTCTCCCCTAGTAAAAGCAACACGCATAGTAAACACAAACGCTGACTAGGCACACAGTTAATCCTTTGCTCACCCTAGCTGTTTAACCCCTTCCCAGCCAGTGTCATTAGTATGGTGACCGTGCATATTTTTAGCACTGGCCACTATATTAGTGTCACTGGTTCCCACAGAATGTCAAAAGTTTAAGTTAGTGTCCGATTGACCGCCACAATATCGCATTCCCGCTAAACGCCTCTGATTGCTGCAATTACTAGTATAACAAAAAACTCCAGTGTGTATCCCATAGTTTGTAGACGTATAATGTTTGAATAAACCAATCAATATACGCTTATTGGGATCTTTTTTTTTTTACCAAAAACATGAAGCAAAAGCCTAAATGTATGAAGACATTTTTTTTTTATTATTATTATTATTTATAAATAATATATTTTTAAATGATAGCAGTGTGTGTGTATATATATATATATATATAATGTGTATATGTGTGTGTGTGTGTGTGTATATATATATATATATATATATATATATATATATATATATATAATATATTTTATAGAGCAACAAATAACCCCAGTGGTCAATTACACCAAAAAAAAAGCTATTTGTGGAAAATAAATGACAAATTGTATTTAGGCATAGCGTTGCATGCCAGCGCAATTGTCAGTTAAAGTAACGCAGTGATGTATTGCAAAAAGTGGCCTGGTCATGAATCTTCTGGAGGTTAAGGGGTTATTTCTTGATGTTTGTGGTGCCTCAGGGTAGCAGCCGCCACTTTTCATGGTAGACGGACCCTATGTTACGACCTTGTTTTAGCAGACCCTCGTTTCTATTCTCCTCTTTGTGGCCTATAGCTGCTCACCCGCCTACTACAGAAGGTAATTTCAGGAGTCAACACAACGTTTCCAGTAGTTTTAAAAAAAACATATTCTCCATTGGCAGCAGTTGGAAAGGCTGCATAAATGTGGGTACCAGTGATTGATTGGCTATTGGGACTACAGGGAGTTTCCCGGTGGGCTGCTGGCTTAGTGGGCCGGCTTCAGTAACAGCAGACCACCGCCCCCCTCTGCTCCTCTTTCTCTCCCTTCCCATAGCGCTCACCTGGGGGGGAACAGAGAAGCAGGGGGAGGACCAGAGGAGCAGGGGGGGCGACAGAGGAGCATGGGGGAGGGGACAGACAGCTAACTAAACAGCTATGGCCTGGAAGTTTCTCACTTCTGTCTAATCTTGTCCCATAAGGGGGGGCAACAAACTGATTCTTTGCCCCGGGTGAAATAATGTCTAGCTTCCCCACTGGTACTGCCTATAAGAGTACAAGTACCAGCCGTTCTACTCTAATAAAGTAGAATGGCTAGTGAAGGGGGAGAGGGGGCTTGGGTGGCCGGGGCGCGAGTTGTCCGGACGCCATGTTAGAGACCTGTCAAAGTGGGCCAGTCTGGATGAAGTCCAGGGCCAAATTTTTGTCCCAGTCCAGCCCTGGTGGGTACCAGCCGTAGTTTTTCTTTTGAGGCTCATCGACTGCCTGGTTCCTGGTCCAAGCCTGCACTATTTTAGTCACAGGCATTATCCCATTGAAACAGAAACTGTAGCCTTTTTCTCTCTCCTCGCATTTCTCATAACCTTTATTTTTCTTTAAACATAACATACTTGTTTCTGATGTGTCTGCTCACCCACTCGTTACATGACGTCATGCTTTTTTTTCTTTTTTTTTTTTAACATTTTTTTACCATTGTATTTTGCTGCTTGGCGGCCGATTTTGAACTTTTCTTCAAATAACCTATCCAGTCATCTATTAAATGCAACAAGATACCTACACAAAGTTTAGTAGCTGTTCTAGAAATGCTTTTCATCTTCAAGATTTGGTCTCTTTTCTCAGACTTGCTACCCTCCTCCATATGACCCGATTTTTCCTTCTGCGTAGAGATTGTACACGAAGACCTAAAGATGGGTTCGGACGGAGAGAGCGACCAAGCGTCTGGCTCCTCAGATGAGGTTCAGTCACCTGTGCGAGTGAGGATGAGGAACAACGCTGCTCGTAAAATATCTACAGAGGTGAAACTGATTGGGTTTATTTTTTCATATAGGTTGACCACATAGATAATATGGTTGAAAAAAGACACAAGTCCATCCAATTCAACCAACAAAAAAAATGAGAAAAAAAAGCAGAAAACCCCCATATACACTTATGGAATACCCACAGTTGATCCAGAGGAAGGCAACAAACAAACAATAAAGCGTGATACAATATGCTCCATCAGGGAGAAAAAATTCCTTCCTGATTCCCCCACCCAAAGAGGCAATCCAATATTTCCTGGATCAACTTCCCCTATAAATATTAGTATTCAGTTTGTATTACCATATATACTCGAGTATATAAGCCAAGTTTTTCAGACCTTTTTTTAAGGCTGAAAATACCCCCCTCGGCTTATACTCGAGTCAGTGTACCTAAAATTCTTGACAGGCTGCGTCCTCTTGTCCGAGGATGAAAGGACGTCCGTGATTGGCGGAACACACTGTCCGCTGGGAAACTGAGTCCGAGAATGAGAGAACATCCGTGATAGGCGGAACTCTGTCTGCTGGGAAACGCCCATCACAGAAGGGACCAGGAGGAAATTGTTCAAAAGTCACAATCAATGGACGCCTGCAGCCTGGTGCACTGACTCAGGCACAGTGAGGTTGCAATGGGCACAGTGAGAATGGGCACATAAGGTGGGGGGGATACTGATGCCTAAACATTTTTTACCTTAATACAAGGAATACATTAAGGTAAAAAATATTTAGGCCTTAGAACTACTTTATCACCCTGAATAGATCCCCTCCTTTTGTTTTGATATCTTTCACATAATAGTGGGAGGGAACCTTGAGCCTGAGATATCTTGGACTGCGACTGCTGCCATTTTAATCTGCATCTTGCTCTTTCTCTAGGATATTAATAAGCGTCTGTCCCTCCCAGCGGATATTCGTCTTCCTGAGGGTTATCTGGAGAAGCTGGCTCTCAGTAGCCCTCCATTTGATAAGCCCCTGAGTAGGCGATTAAGACGAGTCTCTTTGGTAAGTAACACTGTCTGCAAACAAATTTTGTGTTGGCATTGAACCTCTTAAAGGAAAGTCCCTTTTTTGGTGACCTGTTTGATATTTGTGATGATTTACATATTTTTTCCCTTTCAGTCAGAGATTGGTTTTGGGAAGTTGGAGACGTACGTCAAGTTGGACAAATTGGGAGAGGTGGGTAACCAACACTGACAAAGGTTTGGTGAGGAGCTAGACATCATTTAGGTGACAAAATGGGTCTCCTACACACTTTCAAGGAAGCTAGCAAAAAAAAAAGCTAATTTGCTAAAAACACCGTTTTCAGTTGCATACGTGTGCAAATATGCGTGGAATCCACATTGCCATGTCCAAGTACCTCCTAATATGTGTGGTTCCCAGCTCTAAATGTAGTTTCCCTCTTTCGAGGGATAAAGGTAGTTGGTAACCTACAGGTTGTAATGCCACCTGTAACGGCACCCCAAATGTGACAGGGGTTAACGCCGTTTAGGATATTCCATTCCCGAACACAAGGCAGCTACCGATACTCCACAGTCAGGCGAACAAGACCCAAAGTAATAATTCTTCCTAATAATGAGACACAGCTCTTGTTGTTAGGTTTCCAGCAGGTATGACCCTTTATTGAGAAATAGACTCTTTTATATACAATTTAGAATACTGCAGTAACCAAATGAACAATGACCCAATTCCACCCACAACATCACACAATGTTTACCTAATGAGCCCCCTCAATACATCTCTTTGGCAGACACGCTGGCTCCGGGACCTGACCTAATTTACATGAGCTAATTAACTACAGCTGATGACTCAGACACCTGACCTTTTAGGCTGTCTATTAACTTACAATACACATTATCATCAATAGACCTTCACACAATACACGGTCAATTAGCACAAGCCACAATGAAAGATCCTTAGAAGTTATTCTGGATTCAATTTACATTACACAGGCAGTCAGGTAGTTGGAGGTGATGACATCTTTCAATCTTTCAATTAACCTGTTGAGTTCAGAATCAACAAACAGTAATAGTTATTTACAGATATCCTGGGATATATTATGAATTGCAGACCAATGTTAAAGCAATCCAAGATACATTTTGAATGTCTATTATTTTCTGGCTCATACTTTCTAAGAGCTTCTGGGTTCCACTGACCCTCCCGTTACACCACCTATAAGAGGATTTGACACTGGCAAACAACAAACTGTAATCCAGCCCACCCCAAAAAAAAAAAAAAGATCGAAAACCAAAAAATGGTTTTGGAGTTGGTCTTTAAGTCCTGTAGGGATTTCTGTTCTTGGCTCACTGTGCCTTTTATGTCTTTCTTTTTCAGGGAACCTACGCTACTGTTTACAAGGGCCGTAGTAAACTGACCGAAAACCTGGTTGCCCTTAAAGAAATTCGCCTGGAACATGAGGAGGGTGCTCCTTGTACAGCCATCAGGGAAGGTAAGTGACAAGGACACAACTAGTGAGAGAGTTCACTCTGCGAATCTGGAAGGTTATTTTCCTTTTGAAATACAGCTGTCTTGTGGAACACCTCCAAGTCTTTAGGAACATCCAGTTCTGCCTATGGATGCATATTTTGGATGGGTTAGAAACTGATCAATACACACTAAAGATTTTAGCCTTTTAATATGTGGCCAATATTTCTAGTAAGCAGTCTTTTTTGTATATATTGCTTTCTGCTTTTGTTACTTGAACAATACCATTGCGGTTTTCTTACAGTTTCCCTTTTGAAGGATTTAAAACATGCAAATATCGTCACTCTTCATGACATCATCCACACAGAGAGGACCTTGACTTTAGTCTTCGAGTACCTGGTGAGTGATATCTCAAAAATAATCAGTACACTGGTTGTGACTCGTTTATTAACCACTTAAGGACCGCCGCATGTACATTTACGTCGGCAGAATGGCACCGACAGGCACATCAACGTATATATATACGTTGGTGCCTTGGGGGGGATCGGGGGTCCGATCGGACCCCCCCCCCCCCCCGTACATGCGGCGGTCCGCGCGGCTGCAGGAGCGATCCGACAAGAGGGGGCGGCTATCGGTTTTCACCCGCCCCCTCCGGATCGCTCCCAGCCAATGCGCGCTCCCGCCCGCCCTGTCACTTCCTCCTCCTGTGTAAACACAGGAAGGAGGAAGCTATCTGATCTCTCCCTCGGCGTTTGTTTCAAGCGCCGCTGAGGAGAGATCACAACACAACAAGTAAGTCTGCACCAACAGCACACTTACACACACACACAAAAACACATTTCACCCCCGCGATCGCCCCCCCCCTCCCCCCTGTCACAGTGTCACTGAATGCAGTAATCATACATGTATGATTACTGTATTTAGTGTCAGTGTGACAGTCAGTTAGTGTTAGTGTCAGGATAGCCCCCCCCCAATAAAGTTTTAACCCCTTGATCACTGCCCTAGTTAACCCTTTCACTCCCTATTGCCAGCGTCACTAAGCGATCATTTTTCTGATCGCTGTATTCGTGTCGCTGTTCCCGCTAGGTAGCTAATTTTTTTTTAATGCAATTTTTTTTTTTTTTTTTTTACTAAAGACATGTGGCTAAAGAAATTTTGGCCTAAATGTTTGACTAAAATTTCGTTTATTGGTTTTTTATTATAACAAAAAGTAAAAAATATTGTTTTTTTTTCAAAAATGTCGCTCTATTTTTGTATATAGCGCAAAAAATAAAAATCGCAGAGGCGATCAAATACCACCAAAAGAAAGCTCTATTTGTGGGAAAAAAAAGGACGCGAATTTTGTTTGGGAGCCACGTCGCACGACCGCGCAATTGTCTGTTAAAGCGACGCAGTGCCGAATCGCAAAAACCCCTTGGGTCATTTGCCAGCGTATTGGTCCAGGTCTTAAGTGGTTAATGACCTAATGGAGTCTTTACCCTTAGGCCTCTTACACACTGCAGCTTGAAAAAGCTCAGCACAGCTTTTTTTTTTTTTTACTGAGCTAAAATTCAACCCATTATTTGTAATGTGCCTATGCACACAGTAGGGTGGATATTATTTAAATCACTAGTAAAAAGGCTTAACAGACGTCCTCTCCTTCCCGCGCGCCCTGTGATCGCCTGAGGCACTGAGACTCGGGTGATCACAGATCTGAGTAAGGGACCGGTCTACCAGTGCCCATCAATGCTGCATATCAGTGCACATCGTCGGTGCCAGTCAATGCCACCTCATTGGCGCCGCCTCATCGGTGCTGCCTTATCAGTGCCCGTCAGTTCCACCTTATCAGTGCCTATTAGTGAAGGAGAAAAATTACTTATTTACAAAATGTTATAACGGGGGGGGGGAGAAAAACTTTTTTTATTTTTTTTCAAAATTTTAGGTCTTTTTTTATTTGTATAACAAAAATAAACCCTAGAGGCGATCAAATACCACCAAAAGAACGCTCTATTTGTGGGAACAAAATTTAAATTTAAACAGCGACAGCGCAGAAAGCTGAAAATTGGCTTGGGCAGGAAGGGGCGTAAGTGCCTGGTATGGAAGTGGTTAATCCTTCAAATTTTTAAACTGTTTTTCCCACATGCAGGACAAAGATTTGAAGCAATATCTAGATGATTGTGGGAACCTAATAAACCTGCACAACATCAAGGTGAGGCAAGCTGTGTGAAGATGGTAAAAATAATTGTGGTTTTGGTTTTGTGGTGAAGCAGAAGAAATAACATCTCTTCCTTTTTTCTCAGCTCTTTCTTTTCCAGCTTCTCCGAGGCCTCGCGTATTGTCACAGGCGCAAAGTTCTTCATCGAGACCTGAAGCCGCAGAACCTGCTGATCAATGAGAAGGGGGAGCTCAAACTTGCTGACTTTGGTGAGAAAGGGAAATCAGTTGGGTAAAGCCAAGGGAGCGAGAAAAAGGGCTTTCTTTTAATGTAAGGAAGCAAGATGTATCATTTGTAGAGAAAAGTCGGCCATACACTGAATGGACTGAACAAAACAGTGGTTGGATGAAAAACTCACTGCGGCGATTGTATTCTGACAGCTGGTGCCGTTGGCTAATAGAATACCCGAACAGTCACTGCATCTGTTTGGCCAACAATTTTCTGCCTGGCTTTGTCAATTTTTCATCCTGAAAGTTGTTAGGTGAAATAAAGAATAAAAAAGATGTTGGGTAGAGTGCTGCCAACAGGGCCACCCACTGATTTAATTTAGGCTGGTTCATTAAAAACCAGACAAAATATACTTAAGTGTAAGTGCAGCTGCATACTGTAGTATATACAGTAAGTGAACATGAAAATGAAGAGCAGATGAAGCGATGCATTTCACCCAAGAAGAGCTTCCTCAGGTTCCACTTTGTTTTTCAGTCTTTAACATATCGTAGCCAAAAAGGACTTGATATACTTTATATTGTCAAAAGTATTAAGGCGTCTGCCTTTACCTGCACATGATTTTTAATGGTATCCCAGTCTTAGTCTGTAGGGTTCAATATTGAGTTGGTCCAACCTTTGCAGCTATAACAGCTTCCACTCTTCTGGGAAGGCTGTCCACAATGTTTAGGAGTGTGTCTTTAGGAATGTTGGACCATTCTTCCAGAAGTGCATTTGTGAGATCAAGCACTAATGTTGGACGAGAAGGCCTGGCTTGCAATCTCTACTTGAATTCATCCCAAAGGTGTTCTATCGGGTTGAAATCAGGACTCTTTGCAGGCCAGTAAAGTTCCTCCACCTTAAATTCATTCATCCATGTCTTTATGGATCTTGTTTGTGCACTGGTGCATAGTCCTGTTGCAACAGGAAGGGGCCATGTCCAAAATATTATGGTATACCGACGCTTTGAGATTTCCCTTTTGCTGGAACGAAGAGGTCAAGCCCAACCCCTGAAAAACAACCCCACATCCTAATCCCCCCCTCCACCAAATGATTTTGACCAGTGCACAAAGCAAGGTCCATAAAGACATGGATGAGTGAGTTTGGGGTGGAGGAACTTGCATATGCCCTTCTGGAAGAATGATCAAACATTCCCATAGACACACTCCTAAACAGCCTTCCCAGAAGAGTTGAAGCTGTTATAGTTGCAAAGGGTGGCCAATATTGAACCCTACGAATTAAGACTGGAATGCCATTAAAGTTTGTGTAAAGGCAGGTCTCTGAATACTTTTGACAATATAGTGTGTGTGTGTAATATATATATATATATATATATATATATATATATATATGTATGTATGTATGTATATATATATATATATATATATATATATATATATATATATATATATTATAAAAAAAATTATATTGAGTCATTTTTGGCTACAATATCATAAGGATTGAAAAACTAAGAGGATCCTGAGGAAGCTCTTCTTGTGCGAAACACATCGATCCTCCCGCTCTTCGTTTTTTATGTTCACCTAATTGTAAAACCTTTTATGCTGTAGCTGGTATCTAACGTTTTTATTTGTTGATGTGCTTTTTAATCTGCAAAATAAAAATAGGCTTTTATGTTTATTTTTTCTAATTCTTTGTTTTGTATTTGGGCACATGAAAATCCCTATTTCCCGCAGTCTCTTCTTTGTAGGGGCATGTGAGTCCTTTCTTTTTGATTCATGATTATAGCTGGGAATCGTGCCAACTGTATACAAAGTGATCTCCCACCCAATATTTGTACAGTTCAAGAGCTTACAACATTGCATGTTAAAAGCAGTACACATAGTAAACCAGATGGAAGACAATCTTTATACTGTGCATGGATAAAAGTAAAATTTAATAGGCATTTGAAAGTAAAAATTCCTCAGTCAAACCTTAAAGTTCAAACTTGATAAGTATACAAGGAGCCACCCTTCCTGCTCATGGTCTTGGTTTTGAACCCAGATATTGCTGTAATGCCCCTGTTCACTCTACGAACTTTATCTGGGAACTCTTTTTGTTTACATTTGGTACATACCCCTTCATGTCTCGGCCATCACTCAGATTTGAGAGGATGATGCACAGATGTGAGTAGGTCTCTAGAATGAGGCTGTGAGTTGCAAAGAGCTCATATTTTACCTTTGCATTGGTGTAGTCCCAACAGAAGGATACTGGCTCAAGAGGAAAAAAAAAAATCTGGTTAATGGGTGTTTTAACTGCTTAGCTTCTAGTGATATTGTCTTGTGAGTTGATAATGGTGAAGGAAAGGGATGAAGATGTCACACGTCACTTTTTTTTCTTTCTAGGCTTGGCACGGGCAAAATCTATCCCCACC
This sequence comes from Rana kukunoris, assembly GCA_029574335.1. Lineage (NCBI taxonomy): Eukaryota > Metazoa > Chordata > Amphibia > Anura > Ranidae > Rana > Rana kukunoris. The sequence goes on from CM056057.1 coordinate 150,671,824, forward strand.
AAGACCTACTCCAATGAGGTGGTGACTCTGTGGTATCGGCCCCCAGATATTCTCCTGGGATCAACAGAATACTCTACGCAGATTGATATGTGGTAAGTAAAATGCTGAAGTGGACACCCAGATGTTTAGTTGTTCAAAGCGAAATTTCAACCAAAAGGGGAGGTTCCACTTTTCTGCCGCCTCCCCACCTCTAAAACCTTTGGCACACTACATTTTTTTTGGGGGGGGGGGAGTGGGTACCTAGTTTTGATAGGTACCAGCTCCTACTTCCACTCAGATCGCCTAGGGCCCCCTCTCTCTGTCCGCAGGCTCTTGGGACACGTCACATGTCCCAGAAGGCTACAGGACCATTCACAAAGCGCAGCTCACATATTGTATGCTCAGCCTATTGCATTAGGGTGTGCAAACAAAAGCCTAAACACACGTGTCTGAACATTATCTCCCTGCCTGCAGATTCAGAGTGAGAGATAAGTGCTTCAATGCCTCTCTTATAAGCAGAGCCACTCAGTGGGAGTGCTTTCCTATCCCCCCACCGACACGCAGCGATAATGCTAATGCAGACAAGGGGATTAGGGTGTGCCAAGCACAGCCGGCACACCCTGTGCACATGTGGAAGGGGAAGCCGGCTGTAAAGTCATTTTTTTTTCTCCGTCTGAGTTCCATACAGACTTTCCGTCGGGGAAAAAAGAGATGGAAAAAGTCCAATGGGGCACACACACTGTCAGAATATCCAATGAAAAAATCCTGTCTGACTTTTTCCAATTGCGACCGTGTGTACGAGGTGTATAAGGCTTTACAGTCACTTTAAAAACAAAAATGTAACATATTGCAACTTACCAGTCCTTAGATCAGGGGTGTCAAACTGGCGGCCCTCCAGCTGTTCCGAAACTACAAGTCCCATCATGCCTCTGCCTGTGGGAGTCATGCTTGTAACTGTTAGCCTTGCAATGCCTCATGGGACTTGTAGTTTTGCAACAGCTGGAGGGCCGCCTGTTTGACACCCCTGCCTTAGATGGTGGCTGCAGTAGTTTTTGTTTTTCAGGATATGAACATTTTCAGAAAGTACAGAAAATGCATGTTCTGCTCGAAATGCAGTGTCCTTGTCACTTCTAGTGTGCTTTAAAGGGTCATTAAAGGAATTTTTTTTTTTTTTAGCTAAATAGCTTCCTTTACCCTACTGCAGTCCTGGTTTCATGTCCCCATTGTTCGTTTTTGCTGTAATCCTCTGTTCTGCACACTTCCCGCTTGTCTGTTTCCTTATGAAAAAAGTACTGGGAGCTTTTCTCTGTGGTCTCTAATCAAGGAGGTGTGATTAATGTGTGTCTAAAACCCCTCAGAACCAATCAGTTTCATTTTACAAACCATCACTGCCCTCTATTGGCTCTCTGGCTCTGTACATCAGAGAGACACGAAACAACAGCAAAAACGTAACTAAACTGTAGGCACATTATATGATTGATTTTTTATCTATTTTTAATCATTTTTAAAAGGAATCAGTTAACTATTATGTCTATATACACTGTAAACAGTCATTTCAGCAAAAAAAAATGTTTCCTTTACAACTCCTTTTTAAAGGATGAGTTCACCTTTGGGAACATGTTCCACCCATTTTAAGGACTTGTAAACCTGTACACACGATCGGATATCTGATGGAATCTAATCCGATGGATTTTTTCGGCGGATATCCGATGAAGCTGACTTTCATCAGTCTTTTTGACCATCGGTCAAAAATCCATCCAACGCGGTGATGTAAAACACTATGACGTGCTGAGAAAAATTAAGTTCAATGCTTCCGAGCATGTGTCGACTTGATTCTGAGAATGCGTGGATTTTTGACCGATTTTTTTTTTTTTTTTTTTTTTTTTTTTTAACCATAGGAAAATTTTAAAACATGTTCTATTTTTTTTTTTTTACCGATGGGACCCACACACGATCGGTATGTCTGATGAAAACAGTCCATCGGTCCTTTTTCATCAGACAAACCGATTGTGTGTACAGGGCTTAAAGCGGAGCTCCACCCAGGAAAACAACATTTGACCATATATTTAAAAAAAATTAAATTAAAAAAAAAGTGAAAAAAAAATACTCACCTGAAATACCTGTTGCTATGCGGAAGTCCGTAATCTGCCTCTTCCACACCGCGGTGCCTTTTCTTCTTCTCCTTCTCCTTGTGAATGGGGCGCGCTGCTTTCTGGGAACTGTGTGTGTTCTCAGAGAGCAGCGCGCCCATTCACAAGCCAGCGTGAGACTCACGCAGGCGCAGTAGGAAATGGGCAATGAAGCCGTATGGCTTCACTGCCTGTTTCCCATAGTGTGAATGGCAGCGCGGGACCCGGAGCGATCGCGGGATCGGCATCAGGGGGGCCATCAGCGCGGGCAAGTAGGACAAGGTAAGTGTCCTTATTTAAAGTCAGCAGCTACACTGTTAGTAGCTGCTGACTTAAAAAAAAAAAAAAATTGCGGCTGGAACACCCCTTTAACACGTTCCCAAAGCTGCAGCCACTGCCTGATTTACCTCCCTCCTCCTGTGACAGCAGTACAGGGAGAAGTTCCCCATACTAGTTGTCAGTTTTTTTTAAATCGGCGCAACAGAGTTCTGCTACTGTCTGTCTGGAGTAGACATCCTTTGCAGATGTCGGCTTGTCGTTCTCAATGAACTCTGTGGAGCGCTGTGGTAGTTTATTGATTCTTCCTGTCAGTGTATGTGCCTGCCCGTGCAGGGTGTACAGATACAATGACAGGTCTGCAGAAATGTTACAGGCTCCAAAAAAAAAAATCTATTTTATATTTTTGCAAAAAAAATGCTATAATTATTATTATTATTATTATTATTTATTATTATTATTTTTATTTTTTTTAATTGAACTTATTATTAAGGGACAAACTTATCAATCTTATAAACTACTAATCCTATAAATCCACCTTGTAACGGAGATAAAGAAAGGCAGACATGTTTGTGTGATGACCATGGCTCCTTTTATAAGTACAGTGGAGAAAAAAAACAGCATAGCCACAAATGAACAGGAACTGTGCTGATATTTTAAAGACACTTCTGAGTAAAACACACAACTCTGTCCAAAATGTTTGACTTTGGCAATTTACAGAATTGTATTTATTTTTTATGACCGCACTATTACTTTTTGGCAGACTGACTTTTTTTACGTCAGATATTAAACATATTATTCTTTATTTTTTTTTTATCAGGGGCGTTGGATGCATCTTTTATGAGATGGTCACCGGGCGACCTCTTTTCCCAGGATCCACTGTGGAAGAACAGTTGCACTTTATATTCAGGATACTCGGTAAATAAATGCACTAACCTACCGTCATTCAGAAGCACTCTTCTGACCTCTCCCTGCCTTTGAGGATAGGTAGAGCAACATAAATGCAAAGGAGGAATGAAGCAGAAGCAGGGCATTGCTTCCCTTGCAGGCCCTCAGATACAGCTTCCTCACCATCAAGCCATCAGGGGAGCAGTGAGCAGCAGTAGCTGTAATGACATTACCCGATCTCACTATAAATCTGAGATTAGCAATGCTCACACAGCAGATACACTCTACAGCTATACAGCTACAGAATATTGGTGCCTAGTCAGTCGCATTCTGGAATGTGTGCCTCCTATTCTTTAGGCAAAATCCAGGTTGTGTAACCATAAAATGTCCAGAAGGGGATTAGAAGCAAAATCCAGTAGGAGCTACAGAGTATAAAAGAGGCGCCTCTAAAGGCCCATACACACGATCGGATATTCCGATAACGGTCGTCCGATGGACGTGTTTTGATGGATAATCCGACCGTCTGTATGCTCCATCGGGCAATTGTCGGAATTTCCACCAACAAATGTTTGCTGTGCATGCTCTCAATCTGTCAAACAACAAATGTGTTCGTCGGATTAAAATTAAAGTACAAACACGCATGCTCTGAACCAATGCTAACCATCAGACAACATTAGCAAAAGTTGCCCAAAGGGTGGCACTAAAGAGCTGAAAAAACACGTAGTTTGCTGTATGTTGGCTGAAAATGTTCTGCCATCTGTATACAGAACAAGTTCACAGCCAACGCCCTTCGGACAAAAATCCACGGATTTGTCCGATGGAAGTCCGATCGTGTGTATGAGGGTTTAGTTTAGCAATATGTTGTACCTTTTATTAAATGTAAACATATTGCTATGCTTGGAGGCGCCTCTCTTTTCTTTTATACTCAGTTGTGACATGACGCTACTCGATATACAAGCGATTGTCTTGATATAAATGTCAAAATTTGTTTAAAAATGTTGCTTCTTTCAAAACGCTCTCAAACCAAGGTTTTACTGTATTTGGATAGTTGCCTTCATTTACCAAGCCTCTATTCTTTTCAGGGACACCCACTGAAGAAACGTGGCCCGGTATCCTATCTAATGAAGAATTTAAATCCTACAGTTATCCCAAATATTTTCCAGATCCTCTCCAGAAGCACGCACCCAGGTATGGGCGGCAAAAGATGAAAATGTTCTCATTATTCCATTTGACGCTTTACTGCCATCTAAATGTACTTTCCTTTATTTCCGTAGGCTGGATTCGGATGGGGCAAATCTTCTCTCTAAGCTCTTACAGGTCAGTAAGTGGTAATGATCATTTGAATAATGAGTACACCACTGTAATTCAAATAACCATCAACTGCTATCCTGCTGCTCATACCTAACTGAACCAAGCCCAACAGCCTGCAATCTTAAAATAATCATCCTTGTAGTCCAAAACTTCCCTAAAAATAGCAGAGGCTGGCAGCTGAATGGTTAACACAGTTGTCTTGAGGACCGACCGACAACATGTGTTCTTACTGTTTGGATGGAGAACATGCCCACAAAGCTGGCGGAATATATAAAGTTGATATGACGCAATATAGGGGTGTAAATAGCGTGATCGCCCCAGAAAAGTCCATGTGATTACATTAAAGTCCAATATGTCTATAGGATAATCCATCCAAAGTCTGTATGCAGGGCCAAAGAAGCACATATAGTAGGCAGCTACACCAGAGAGACGGGAATCCAGCTCTGAAATTCAGCAAAAGGACACACGGGGCGCCAACTAAGTGCAGTATTAAAGGTAAAAAAAAACCTACATAGCTTCCTTTACCATAGTGCAGCTTCACTTACCTTACTTCGATTTTTGCTTTTAAATGTCCTTATTTCTTTTGAGAAATCCTCACTTCCTGTTCTTCAGTCTGAACTACACACAGTAATGCAAGGCTTTCTCCCTTGTGTGGAGAAAGCCTCTTGAGTGGGTGAGCAGGAGTGTCAGAATGCCCACTAACACACAGCTCTTTTCTCTATCTGCAAAGTAGAGAGGGTCTGACCCTCCTGCTCATCCCCTCCCCCCTCAAGAGGTTTTCTCCACACCAGGGAGAAAGCCTTGCATCACTGTGTGGAGTTAGACAGAAGACCAGGAAGTGAGGATTTCTCAGAAGAAATAAGGACATTTAAAAGCAAAATGGAAGGATGAGGTAAGTGAAGGAGGACTGCACTAAGGTAAAGGAAGCTATTTATTTAGGGGGGAAAAAAAATTCTTTACAACCCCTTTAATAGTAGGCTTTAATAAAACAGCCAAATGGAAACTCGCATAAATAAGATGCAATGCACTTGTCAGCAGATTAAAAGATGTTGCAGGGATCAGTCATCCCGGAGAAGCAGCCACGTGGTGGAGAGAGCTACGGAGCCACTCATCAGCCAAAGCAGGAAGTCTCAGGAACCACCATGAAGCACAGCACCGGAAGTGACGTCACACCAGGGGACGGCCTGTAACCATGTTGAGAGAACCTGGTTGGCCTGTGACCATAGTAAACCCACCCCCATATGACGTCCTGGACTTCTGAATGTCAGCTGCAGGAATATCCTTCTTTTCAGGCGGCAATTCTGTGCCCTGTAAGAATGATCATAGCGCTTCATCGTTATAGGTGGCGGGAGGGGACATCCACTAATTCTTTGGACTCTCCCATGCCATCTGAGGCCCGGAGAACTAATCAGCCGGCGCCAGATGAAGAGCATAGAGATTTCCGGTGACCAGATGGTCTCGGTCATCTCTATTACCGTCGGAGGCCCGGACGCGATGTTGCGGCTGAAAGCATGAGATCGGTGAATTTTTTTTTCACAATCTCATGCTTACCAGCCTGGAGGAGAGATGCAGGGTCTTGTTGACCCTGCATCTCTCCATAAAGATATGGAGGAGGGAGTCACCGCTCCAGGTGGGATCACTGTATGGTTACAAGTGGTTACAGGATACTAAGGGTGCTGACGATGCACTAAGCAAATAGGAAAACAAATGGATGGATAGCCGCACTCCAAAAAATCCAATGAGGAGGTCTTTATTAAATGGTCAGCAGGTACAAAACAAGGTCACAGCAATAAGGAACAAGGGGACAGCCGACGCGTTTCACACTGAATCAGTGCTTATTCATGACATGGCAATAAGCACTGATTCAGTGTGAAACGCGTCGGCTCTCCCCTTGTTACTTATTGCTGTGACCTTGTTTTGTACCTGCTGACCATTTAATAAAGACCTCCTCATTGGATTTTTTGGAGTGCGGCTATCAATCCATTTGTTTTACTATCTCTCCATAAAGAGGACCTGTCACACACTATTCCTATTACAAGGGATGTTTACACTCCTTGTGATAGAAATCCTTGTGATAGAAATAAAAGTGATAAAAAAAAGGTGTGGAAAAAAAAATTAAAAGCCCCTGTCCCCAGTAGCTCGCACTCAGAAGCGAACGTGCACGCAAGTCCCGTCCACGTATGTAAACTGGCAAATACCGTACACTGTGGAGGAGAAGTGTGTAATAATTCAACTTGACTCTTTCTTGGGCAAGAGGGGGTGAATGTTTGTCTTTTAGGGCCGGCTCACACCACTTGTGGTGCAGGAAACCCACGTTTTCACAAGCGTTTCCCACGCCGCACAGAAATGCACTGCTCACTGTTGACGCAATGTAGCAAACGCAGGTGCGTTCGCGGGCCAGCAAAATGCATGGTACTGCAGTACCTGAGATTTGGTGCAGCGCAATTTAAATTAAATTGGGCCTGCTGTACTTTTTGCGCATAAAAATACAGGAATTTGCAGAGCCGCGCCTTTTTATTATGTTAATCGGCCCTAAAGGGTTATGTGACAGATGCACTTTAGCTAAAGGAAGTAGAATGCAGACCTGTTTAATAATTTATTATTTCTGTATTGCAGTTGGAGGGAAGGAGGAGGATCTCTGCGGATGAAGCCATGAAACGTTCATACTTCCAGGAACTGGGCGAGCGTATTCACAAATTGCCAGACAGTAAGGACTCTCCTCCTATAGAATTCCTCTTCCATCCTAATCATACTTGTCAAATTCTTTTTTTTTTTTTTTACACATTCCAAGCAATCGGCAGCGGGGGAAAATTGCCCAGGCCATGGCAAACTTGACTGGGAAATAGTTTTGGTGTCTCCAAACTTTCTTAACCAAGGGCCACTTTTTTGTCCTTTTAGACTTTAGGGGGCCAACTGTGGGCATTGGGAGCAGAAAATGTCCTGGGGCCCCTGCATATTTGGCATTAAGGGGAGGAATAGTGCCCCATCATTGGTGTCAGCATATGCACAGAATCTTATGGCTTAAAGTAGAATTACAGGCAAAATCTTTTTTTTTTTTTTCATTTTTCACAGGGGACAGGAAGTTTTTTCATCTGTGTCCCCTTTGGAAGATTACCTTTCTGAGGATTTCTGACAGCAATAAAGACCTAATATGTGTTCTAATCCATCGCCATTCTGTCGGGGAAAAAAATAAGTTTTGCACTTTTTTACTCTTAGGCCCCTTTCAGACTGTGGCGGTATAGGGCCGCTAAAAATAGCGGCGCTCTACCATCGGATTTGCCACTGGATTTGGCCGCTAGCGGTGCAGTATTAACCCCCGCTAGCGGCCAATAAAGGGTTAATACCTCTATAGATGCGCATTGCGGGCGGTATTGCCGCGGTTTCCCATTGTTTTCAATGGGAAGGAGCGGTATACACGCTGCTCCTCTCACCGCTCCAAAGATGCTGCTGACAGATTTTTTTTCTCTCCCACCAGCACATCGCCTCAGTGTCAAAGCCCTCGGGCTTTCACATTGAGTATGCAGTGCAGGAGTTTTTCAGGTGGCATTTAGGTGCTATTTTTAGCGCTGTACCGCCTGAAAAACTCCTCAGTGTGAAAGGGGTCTTAAGCTTGCTCAGCAGAACACCCCAGTGAAACATGCCTTTTGCTCATGTTCTACAAAGGTGAACTCCCCTTTGGAAATTCTCCTGAGAAATACATTGAGGTGGCTACTTAGGGAAGGGAGGGGTTGTATCAAGTGATACCAATCGTTCTCAGAGTGACAATAGAGAACTCCAATTTCTCTTGCTGAAACTTCTTCTGTTTGAAATTGCAAAAACCTAGGCCTTGCTATCTGGCAAGTCTTGGTTAGGCCATGTATATCCTCCTTCCTATTGCCTTTGGCTTTGCACCCCTGATGCACTCTTTTGCAAGAAGCAGCATTTCTTCACCATTGTGATTTTCTGTGCCCCTTTGGGGACTTCCTTGGATGCTCTTGCCACGCAGAGCCCTCTCGTTGTGCTTAAAGAGCAGTGCTTGTCCCTTGTAAGGGTCTCTGTAGGAATGGAACCTTCTTCTGCCCTAACAGTTGTTTGAGCCTCTGCTGGTCTCTGCTTAGGCTACAAAGTCTGTTGACCCTTCTTGTTCTTCCTGTGGGCCTGTTGCATACATTTTGGTTTTGTTGCTGCCCCTCGATGTATTGCATTAGCATTCTGTATGCTGTGCCATTTTATACAGTATGTAGCCAATAACGATCAATAAGCGTATACTGAGTGGCCAGCTTTTTTATTTTTTTGCTATAGATAGACTGTATTGGGGGGTGAACAGGGTGTTCAGCATTTTACTTAAAGTGGAGTTCCACCCATTTTTTTATGTTTGTCTGTGCTGCATGCCCTAATCTCATAGTGTTCAGAATGGCCAATTTTTATTTATTTTGTTGCTTGTAAATACCTTTATTTTGTAGTCCTTCATTACTTCCTCCTCCTTATTAGCCTAGGCTATTAAGTCACAGGGCTATTTGCAAGGGTTTCTGGGATAGGCATCATGTTTCCCAGTAGTCCTTGCAAACCTGACTGAAACCTATTACATTGCTTGTGCAGCACTGAGCATGTGTGAGATCTGCAAAGCTGAAATCCAGGAAGTCATACAGTCTGGCTTCATGATGCCCACACTTAAGATGGCCACGGTCTATTTCTAGTCTAAAATCGAAATGCTGTAACAACCTAACAAAACAGACCTTAGTTTACAGACTAACTTTACTAGAATACATTAAGCTTGTGTATTACAGGGGTATTTATATTTACAAAGGTGAAATTGTGGGTGGAACTCCCCTTTAAGGTATAAGCAGTTGAAGTTGGGTTTTTTTTTTTTTTTTCTTATGGTCTCTCTATTAAAATGATCCTGCCACTTTAGAAAAAGAACAGGTTCACTTATAGTCTTTGTATTGACAGAGGAATCACCATTTCTGGCTCTTTGCCTTCTCTGATTTTGGTCAGTGTATCCTCTAAATCAGTCCCATGAGGAATTGCAAGGCTGACAGTAACAAGCATGACTCCCACATGCAAAGGCATGATAGGACTTGTAGTTTCACAACAGCTGGAGGGCTGCCAGTTTGAGACCCCTGCTCTAAATATTGTTCTGCCTGTGCAGAATTTTTTTTTCCGGCAAAGCCCTCATAATTGATGGTGACTTTTTTTTTTTTTTTTTACAGCTACTTCCATCTTTGCACTGAAAGAGATTAGTCTGGAGCCAGAGAACAAGCATAGGGCAGTCCCAGACCCAGGTAAGATGATTCAACTTCAAGTAAGCATCTGATTGGTGCATGATCCTCACCCTTAGCACATGTTCACTGACATGGGGAGCATGTAACGGCACTGGGCCCATCACCAATCACTGGTGGGGAGGTGTCACCCTGAGGCTGACCTAGAGTTTTATTTGCCAGTGTTCAATTCCACCCGTAGGCAGCAGTATAACCCAACAGTAAATTCTTGTGTCCCTCGATACACACCAAGAAAAGGATTTTTTTTTTCTCAAAAAAGGATGTTTATTGAATAATATGGTGAAAATACATGGTTACAAACAATTTGTCCAGTTTGTCTTTGTCCATTCTTATAACAGCATAAAAAGAAAAAAACACACAACTTCTATCATGCTACACTCTCCCCATACTAAACCACCATAATAAGAAAACGATTTTACAGCAAGTAGAAAACGTAAAAAAATGTGATTGCTTCTTTTATTAAAGTGATACTAAACACAGGCTGTTTAATTTACATTGTCCCTTCTTTCTGTATGTATTCCTAATCGATATATACAGCGGTCACATGACCCAGCTCTTTCCCATCCTGCCTGCAGGGAAACATATATAGGAGGATCTTCTAGTCCTCTGCTGCTGGTCACATGTTCAAAATAAAAAAAACACCCTTTGGAATACAGAATAAAAATAAATATTATAAGAAAAAACTGTTTTCAACTTTCATACAAATATATATTAGAAATATTTTTATTTTTTTTGCCAATAACATGGTGTGGTGGATTTCTGCCAGTTATAGAGTGTGTCATGTCCCTTCATCCTGTGCTTTAGAAAAAGAGGGAGGTGAAACCTCCATCAATCTGCATGTAATATCCCACCCCCTTGTGTTTGGCTGGTTAGTGGGCATGGAGGAGGAGGGAGGAAGTGCGTTGTCATTTACCACTGTGTATAGACACGTGTGACCCTATAGTCACGTGGACTGCTCAGATGTAATAGGGAGAAAATGCTTGGCATAGAAACTCACTGAAAACTGAGCATGTGCAGATTTGCCACCACAGCTGCAAAATCCCTAGGTGAATTGGGTACATGGACAGCAGGTAGAGCTAGAGAGAGCAGCAGGATCAACCAGGTTCTTTGCAGAACACAGAAAACAAATCTCATAATGACTAAGTGGGTATGATTTTTAATAGTATGAATGTATATGATGTGGGTTTAGTGACACGTTTTTTAGGAATGATCTTTAGGTCTCATGCACGCTGGATGTTAAAATATAAAAAAAACTATATAAACTGCAGTAGCTTTTCAGCGAGTTTTAAAAATGTTCTTAGCGGTTTCCCGTGTTAGCGCTTTTTTAACGTTTTTTTTTTTTTTTTCATTGGATCAAACGCGTGTGTGTGTGTATGTATATGTATGTATATATATATATATATATATATATATATATTTATGGTCGTGGCCCTCTGACTGAGAGTGATGTGGATCACATAAACACGCGACAAGACTTACAACATAAATAGACCTGAAGTGTGCCTGGTCTGGTCAGTATGCCAAGAAAAGGGGGCATACCCAAAGTAAGTAATGGGTAGTTAATTGAAGAAGGATATGCTGAGAAGTGCCCTGAAAAGAGGAAGGGCGGGAGGGTGTCGAATGCAATTGAATGCGCAGACTCAGGGACATGAGGTGAGCTGGAAAGAGTCGGCCCAGTGACGTGTAGTACTGCACACTGAACCGACAAAGAGCATGTGTGAGTGGGCTGCTTAAATACCCTCCGGGCTCCTCCCATAAACTCAGGCCACCTTACTGGCCTTCTTATTTATGGTCGTGGCCCTCTGACTGAGAGTGATGTGGATCACATAAACACGCGACAAGACTTACAACATAAATAGACCTGAAGTGTGCCTTGGTGGTCTGGTCAGTATGCCAAGAAAAGGGGGCAAAAGACTCAGATAGGGAAATAGCTTATATTGATTTCTTGTATTTATTGAGCCAGCTTGGTAAAGGCTTGTGCCATTCCTTCCTGAGGATTTGGGATGTATGTGGCAAAACAAGGAGACTTCCCATCAGCCTGGTATCTTGATTACGTGGTCTGGTACTCCCTGTTGGGAGGCAGTTGAGGCTGCTCTAATTCGGAAAGAATGTCCTGAGAACAGACAGGGATTTGAAGCCCAAGTTGCTTAGGATTCTGACATGCTTGACAAACTGGCTGCCACTCAGGGAGCTGGTTTAGAAAGGGTAGCAACGAGCTACAATCAGATTGGCTGGGTAGATGGAGCAGTAGTCGGTCAAGCACCGTCACTGGGCGTCAGGCATTGTTAGTCTGAAACAGGTTGATGTCAACCCCCGGGGCTGGTTTGTTGCGTTTGCAGACTGAGAGTGTAGGGGTTCGAAAGCGAGTCGGGTGGAGTCGGAGCAGTGTCTGACTGCCGGAGCCACTGACTGTAAATTCACTAGGTCGTAGGGAACCGTAGAAGGCCTGGTAGATGGCTGCTAGGATGACTATGCTGGGCAAGGCCCTAAATGGGGAACGAGTAAGGATTTCAGACATGTCCCTAAAAAGGGCACTCTTTAAAGATAGGCGCTTGCCACTGACTACAGGTTGGTGCTTCTGTATGCTCTGTAGGAGGGACTTGACTGCATGGGCTCGAGCATACTGACAGTTTACTAGGGTCCTGCAGGGACAGGAAATGCTGGACGCCATCTAGATATGGCGTGATAGTATTGTGAGAAAGGGTCAGCTGCGCGTGGCAATACGATATGAAGGCTAGGACGTGTCTAACGTTGCCTATTGCTGCTCCGAGGCAAGTGGCCAAAAATTAGCAGTTAGTGTTCCAAGCAGTGTGATAGGCCTTCAGTGTGTTGCGTGCCAAGGAGTGGTTAATAAGCTGGGTTGAGTTGGTGAGATGCTACTTCAGTCCATCGTCGGCAATGACCAGGGTGGGACAGGGATGGTTATTTGGTCAGCTCCAGGCTCTTGCTGGAAAAACAAATAAGGTTAGAATGGGACAGAGCATCAGCTGCGATTTTGCATTTGCCTGGAATATGACTACAGAAGATATTAAACTGGTGACGGAGTGACAGCTGCGCGAGCCTGCGCAAGAAGGACGTGATGGGGAGAGGCTTGATTTACCTTAATTGTCGGCTGTGGCCTGATTGTCTGTGGTGAAGAACACTGTCTGTCCAGTTCAAGTGTGGCCCCAAACCTGGGCAGCTGCCACAATGGGGTACAGCACGAGACGTGATGAAGACTGGGTGAAGCAGAAATTTAAGAGAATTTCTGGGGGCCAAGGTTTGGAGAACCAGTGGCGGACGAAAATGCACGCAAAAGCCTGTGGTGGCTCGGCTGACACTGCCGGGATGAAGATTGAAATGCTGTTCTATCAGGTGGGGAAGTTGTCCCACATAGCTAAGTCTGCTACTGATGCTTGGTCTAGTTTGAGAACTTGGACTGGATCTTGCATTGGTGTGAAAAAATCAAGACAATACACAGGTGCTCAACAAGACGATATACGTGCCCTCGCTGACCAACGTGCCCTCGCTGACCAACGTGCCCTCGCTGACCAACGTGCCCTCGCTGACCAACGTGCCCTCGCAGACCAACGTGCACTCGCAGACCAACGTGCACTCGCTGGTGCTGGATGGAAAATCTGAACTAAGTGCAGGGAAAAAGACAGGGAAAAGATGAGTGGCCCGCGTGCCACTAAAGATGAATGGCCAACTGTGTGTTTGTTTGGCTGATTGTCACTGAGGTGTGTTTGCAAGTTTAGTTTGTATTCGGGTTTGCACGTAGGTGCGTGCTGCAAAGTGTTTTATACTGCTGCAAACAATATTGTGTGGTTGCAAGGGTCTCAGTCTTTTTTGCTGAGACGATATTGCGTGGTTGCAAAGGTCTCGATGATTATGAGGTTTGTTTTGAGATGGCCTTGTGTGGTTGCACGGGTCTCAATAAGTGAGGGGTTGCTGAGACGATGTTGCGTTTGCAATGGTCTCAAGTGAGTGTCGGGCTGCTGAGATGACTATGTATGGCTGCAAAGGTCTGAACGGGTGTCAGGTTGCTGAGATGATATTGCGTTTGCAATGGTGTCAAATGAGTGTCAGTTTGCTAAGACGACTTTGTATGGCTGCAAAGGTCTGAATGGGCGTTAGGTTGCTGAGACGAGACTGTGTGGTTGCAAAGGTCTAGACGAGTGTGAGGTAGCTGAGATGATATTACATTTTGCAAGGGTCTCAAATGAGTGTCAAGTTGCTGAGACAATATGTCCCCCCCCCTTTTTTTTATTTTTATAAAAACTACTGTAAATGAAACGCTGGTAAACATGAGTTACCACATCTGGCTGTGTTTACAAGCTGTTACAGGCATCGGCGTTTCGAATGCCTTTGAACATCCGTCTGAACCCATTTTTTTTTTTCTCGAGAAGGTTTCTAAACTCAACTGCCTAGAAATGACTATAAATGATCCTGTGTACATGTACTGATAATATAACATAGAGGAGTGATTGGGGATCCTGTGTAGACGCACTGGTAAGATAACATAGAGGAGAGATCAGGGGCGGCTGAAAAACACCCATTTTTCTGGCTGCAAGGGTCTCAATGAATGCCATGTTGCTGGGGCGAGACAGCGTGGTCACAAAGGTCTTTGATGAGTGGGAGGTTGCTCGAGACGGTATTGTGTGGTTGCAAGGCTCTCGATGAGTGTGGGGCTGCTGAGACGGTATTGCGTTTGCAAGGGTCTCAACAATGGTGTGAGGCTGCCGAGACGGTATTGCGTGGTTGCAAGGGCCTTGATGAATGTGGGGCTGCTGAGACGGTATTGCGTTTGCAAGGGTCTCAACAATGGTGTGAGGCTGCCGAGACAGTTTTGCGTGGTTGCAAGGGCCTTGATGAATGTAGGGCTGCTAAGACGATTTTGCGTGGTTGCAATGGTCTCAACAGGTGTCAGGTTGCTGGGCCGAGATTGCGTGGTGGCAACGTTTTTTTTTTTTTTTTTTTATATATATTTTTTCTTTGCGTCAAGGGTGTCAGGCTGCTGAGATGATTTTGTGTGGTTTCAAGGGTCTCGATGAGTGTGGGTCTGCTGAGATGGTATTGCGTTTGCAAGGGTCTTAACAAGGGTGTCAGGCTGCTGAGACGATTTTGCGTGGTTGCAATGGTCTAAACAGGTGTCAGGTTGCTGGGCCGAGATTGTGTGGTGGCAACGTTTTTTATTTATTTTTTGCACTTTAATATTTAATTTTTTCTTTTTTTTTTCTTTTGCGTTTTTATATATCTTTTTTTTTTTTTTGTAAGGGTCATGTGTTGCAAGGGTCTTAAGGGTGTCAGGCTGCTGAGACGATATACGAGTGGTTGCAAGGATGTCAATGAGTGTGAGGGCTGCTGAGACGATATTGCGTTTGCAAGGGTCTCAACAAGGGTGTCAGGCTGCTGAGACGATTTTGCGTGGTTGCAACGGTCTCAACAGGTGTCAGGTTGCCGAGGGGATGAGATTGCGTGGTGGCAAAGGTTTTTTTTTTTTTTTTTGCGTTTTTTTTTTTTGTTTTTGTTTTTTGTGTTTTTATATTTATTCATTTTTTATTTTATTTTGCGTTTTGTAAAGGTCATGTGTTGCAAGGGTCTTAACAAGGGTGTCAGGCTGTTGAGATGATTTGCATGGTTGCAAGGTCTCAATCAATAAGAATTGGGTTACTGAGAAAGGATAGAAACACCTGGTTTGTTTGTACCTTAAGCAAGCAGTATAAGGTAGAGGACAACGCCTGTTTGAATCGTAGGTTCCATAGGGGCCACTAATGAACGATATGGGAGACAACGAATGGTAGCAAATTGATAGGACATAAAGAATGTAGTAACAAATTTCACTTGCGACAGTGGGCCATGCGAGTGAGTTTGCGGCGGACTGTGGCTGGAGTGTAACATGTAGGAAAGGTGTAGCGCGACGCCATGCATGGGGCAAAACAACAAGGTTTGGTGTAGAAAATAGAACACGAGAAGTGCGTACGAAAATTTTATAAGCTTCACTGTGGGAACCGAGCATATGATGCGAATGACACCATGAGTGGCCACGAATTTTGACATGACAAACAAGCTAACGAATCCTACCTGGGACAGTGAACATGCAACTGGGTTTGCTTGGACTGGAGTGGATGTGCAACACATCCGAAGAGTGTGGCGTGGTGTGGTGTGGCGCCATGCATGACGCACAGGCAATAACTTTGGTAAATAAATGAGAGAGAAGAACCGTGAACAAACAATTCGTAAGTTCCGCTGCGGAAATTAAAACGCACGGCATGGGGGAAACATAGAATGGCAATGGTGGAAAGTATGCAATGTATCTGATACAAAACGGTTATAAAGAGAAATGACTGATACAAAAACGGTTATAAAGAGAAATGACTGATACAAAAACGGTTATAAAGAGAAATGACTGATACAAAAACGGTTGTAAAGAGAAATGACTGATACAAAACGGTTATAAAGAGAAATGACTGATACAAAACGGTTGTAAAGAGAAATGACTGATACAAAACGGTTATAAAGAGAAATGACTGATACAAAACAGTTGTAAAATGCATGAAACAAATCCGATACGAATCGAAAGTAAGGAGTGTTGAACAAATCTGCTGTGAATTGGTTGTATAGTGTATGCTACTCCTTGCTGTGAAACTGAACACCTACCAGCCACCCATCCCCCCAGGCTAATCAAGTGCAGACAAGGCAGCAGGTGAGTTCAATTACCACCTCAATCTGCCAAAGAACCCATACAAAGAATATATGCTAATCTCCAAATGAATGAGACAGCAAGCACTGAATATACAAATACATAGTTTGTTTGGCAGGAGGAAGTTACAAATGTACCAAGCTTGTAACTAAGATGTTAGAACATGAGCAACAATAAGTCAGAGGCAGATTTTTACAAAAGAAATGCAGGGTAGAAAGCAAAACGAATTTCAAGATTGCACAAGATACAAAAGGTTTGAATACAACCTGCAACAGTAAGAAGAAGCCGCAATGCACTTGCGATGTCGAATGCGATTGAATGCGCAGACTCACGGACATGAGGTGAGCTGGGAAGAGTCGGCCCAGTGACGTGTAGTACTGCACACTGAACCGACAAAGAGCATGTGTGAGTGGGCTGCTTAAATACCCTCCGGGCTCCTCCCATAAACTCAGGCCACCTTACTGGCCTTCTTATATATATATAATACGTTGCTTTGAATCCTGCCCCAGCCGCGGTCTCCGTGCCTGTGTCCCGTGACCAGTCCCGGTGTCCCGCGATTGGGTCACAGAACGGCAGAATGCTTTTGTGAACAAGGCATCTCCTGTTCTGCCGTATGACACAGCACTGATTGTCTGCTCCCTCTCATCGGGAGCAGCGATCAGTGACGTGTCGTAGCCACACCCCCTAACAGAATCGCTCCCTAGGACGCTCTTGACCCCTTCCCGCCCCTAGTGATTAACTGCCAGTCACATTTTTACAGTAATCAGGGCATTTTTATAGCACTGATCGCTGGATAAATGTGCATGGTCCCAAAAATAGTGTCAAAAGTGTTTGATGTGTCTTCCATAATGTCGAAGTTGGTGAATCAAATTGCAGATCGCTTGTAGACGCTATAACTTTTGCACAAAGCAATCAATACATGCTTATTGTGATTTTTTTTTTGCCAAAAATATGTAGAAGAATACGTATCGGCCTAAACTGATAAAAAAAAAAATAGCTTTTTAAAAAAAAAAAAATTAGGGCTATGGTCCAGGGCTGAAGTGGCTGACTGTAGAAAAAATATCTACTGATTAAAACGGCTGCTGTTATGCCCCTTTCACACAGACGGATTAAATGGTGCTTTTAGCTGAGGATCTTCTAGTTTTCTACCGCAGCTAAAAGCACACAATGCTTTCCTATGGCCCCCATTTACACACAGCGTTTAGCTGCAATTTCGTTATGTTTTGTGCAAATAGAAAAAATTGAATTTAATGCGTCCAGATGCGATTTAGCACAGATGTATGCACTTAACTGCAGGTAATCGCAGTCTTTTGTGACAACTGCGGATAGCAGTGTGAGAAAAAAAACAAAATAGGAAGGGCATCATAATCAAAGAATAAAAAGGGTTGCTATGGGAATGACTACCGCAGCTAAACGCGGCAGCATGTAACCGCACGTAATCGCAATGTACAAAGCTAATCGCAGTGCCTGGAGCCTTGAATTTCACAGAACATTTACATGCTTTTAACTGCGGCAAAACAGTGTGAAAGGTGCCTAGAAACATCCAGTGTGCATGAGGCCTTATGTCTTTATCTTTATGTGTCTTTATGTCTGTTATGTTTAGGAATGTGATTGTTTAGCCTCCATACAGTAAACCTGTTTTTGTTTTTCTTTGCAGTTAATGTACAGTCTCGTAGACTCAGTCTTGTTCTCGGGTGAATGCTTGGCGTCCCATCTTCGACCAGAAGAGTTTTGACCCTACAGCTGGAAACAGACTTGGGCCAGGCAGAGGCCTGAAGGACTGCATTGTGTGCCCGCATTTGGAGGACAAGTAAAAAAAACGTGGATATTAGGCTGTGCCAGCATGCGGCACCTGCAGTACCCATATAATCTTTCCCGTTGCCGTGCGGACACTCTGTGCCGATCTGCTGCTGTTCCTCCGGGTATTTTTTTGCCACGCTCCCTGCCGTGTGTCATCCCGTACCCTCTTCCCTCCTGCATTGTCTCTCAGCCTCTATGGTCTACCCAGTTGTTTCCTTTTTGTTCTTGGGAGTTCTAGGATGTGCTTACTTCTTCAACCCCCAAAAATTTACATACAATCCTAATATCAAGAACTTTTGGAACCTTAACAGAGATCTTCTCTGTCAAGTCAGCTAACGACTCAATACATGAGGTAGAAGACTCATGAACTACGCTGGAGGACAGATTTCCAAAAAACCTGGCATCTTGGAGGGGTTGTGAAGACCACTGTTAACAGGGGAGAGGCTTTTGGAATTATTTTAGGAATGCTACACTTTGTTGTGAGCTGATGAGGAGGAACGGTCATGAATACAAAGGGAGCTTTTGCTGCGATCCTAGTTTTAAGGGCTGGTCTAGGCCTCGACCCAGTTGATTGGTAAAGGGCTTCTTGTTATTATTTTTGTAAACCATTGTTTACTATTGAGTAAGTTATATTGTGGGTGAATCGTATCTCTCGTCCTCGTGGGTGAGCTGAAGGCCACAACGGTGGTCGCTCTGGCGGCAAATGGGTCTCTGGTTAAGTCACTTTACTTTTCTCAGGAATAAAGAAGCAGGGCTGTGCCTGAGGCAGAAATACTCAGTATTATAAAAGAACGTCTTGTTTACTATGGTCTCCAGTAACATGCAGGTACCAAAGCTTTGCAGGAGTCTAGATGAAGAAGGATATGTAAGAACAAAAAAAAGAAAAACTATCGTTTTTTTAGTTGTGCGTAGATTCCTCTTTCACCTTCCCTGTAATAATACCTTTTAGTTTGACGCCCAGGGGAGGAGCAAGGCAGAGGCTCCACCTCTCTTCCTGCAACATATCGGATGTATGAACAACCAATAAAACCGTGAAAAATAAAATCGGCGTTTAGTCATGCATCGCTTTATTGACTCTTATTTATGTGATACTGAATGATACCACCCAGCACATCGTAATCTATAAATCAGGGCTTCCACTCTGCTGTCCCTACCAGTCATGTACTCATTCATGGCAAACCTAGGGCTAGTCAAAGCAGCTGGAGGAACCTTTATGACCTCTAGGCTGTGGGGACTTGAGCAAGGATAGAGTCCCTATAGACCAGTGGTCATCAATCCTGTCCTCAGGGCCCACTAACAGGCCAGGTTTGCAAGATAACTGAAATACATCACAGGTGATATCATTTGCTGCTCAGTGATTGCAGTATTCTAGTCTGCATCTCCCCAAGGTAATACATAAAACCTGGCCTGTTAGTGGGCCCTGAGGACAGGGTTGATGACGACTGCTGTAGAAAACCAAACCCTTAGCTTGACAAAGCAACACTGTAGAGCTGCACGATTCTGGCTAAAATGAAAATCACAATTTTTTTGCTTAGAAGATAGACCACGATTCTCACGGTGTAACATCATCTTTCACATTAAAACAAAAAAAATTAGGCTAATGCCGCGTACACACAATCATTTTTCGGCATTTAGAGAAAAAAAAAAGTTTTTCCAACTTCATCATTAAATCGACGTTGCCTACACACGATCGTTTTAAAAAAAATGCTCTAGCAAAGCGCGGTGACGTACAACACGTATGACGGTACTATAAAGGGGAAGTTCCATTCGCCTTGGGGCTGCTTTAGCCGATTCATTGTTAGTAAAAGACGATTCGCACTTTTCTGTCTGTTACAGCGTGATGAATGTGCTTACTCTATTATGAACTCTAGTTTTACCAGAACGAGAGCTCCGGTCTTGGTTCTGAGCATGCGTGTATTAGCCCACACACTATCATTTTTTACAACCTAAAAACGACATTGTTTAAAACGACGTTAAAAAATGCAGCATGTTCGGAAAAAAAAATTGTAATTTTTCAGAACCCGAAAAATGATGTGAAGCCCCCACACACATAATTTTAAATGACATTTTTTAAAAATGTTTTTTTCATGCCAAAAAAATGATCATGTGTACGCGGCATTACTTTACTGTTTTTTTATTCATTGAAGTGTATTTTTCCCCCCAAAAAATTGCATTTGAAAGACCACAGGGCAAATAGTGTGACAAAAAATATTGCAGCAATTGACATTTTATTCCCTAGGGTCTCTGCTAAAATATGTTTGGGGGTTCCAAGTAATTTTCTAGCAAAAAAATATTTATTTTCAGAAAAAAAAATGGAATTTAAGTGTTTAAACTTCCTGCATTTACACACAGAAGTTAGCTCTAAAAAGGAAGTTGGTTACAATGTTTCATGTTATTACAAATTTTTTCATTGAGCACACACAGAAGTTTATCCCTTTGATTAGTTACGTTTCCTGTTGTCAGACTGCCCAGATATTTTCTTTTGACAGCTGAGTGAGCAGATAAAGTCTCTCCACTTATATGAAAGAATCGGCAAACTGCATTGGAGATCGGCATGTGGTTGAATCGAGATCACGATTTTTTTAACGATTAGTTGTGCAGCTCTACAACACTGCTAACCAGGATCCAGCGTGTATTGAATAGTGTAAACAGGTGTCAAACACAAGGCCCCAGGGCCGAATCTTGCCCTCCATGTGACCCTCGCACCTCTCCTGCAGCTGCAGGAGAGCTCCAGTCCTCCTCAAGACCTCTGCTTTCAAGCAATGCATCCAGCTTCTTCCCAGCAGCAGCATAAGGAAAAGGGGTGCATTGTGATGTAAGGGAGAGTAGGGGACCCAACTTTTGATGGTGGGCTGGCTCTTGACATCTAATTTAAAGTGGATGTAAACCCCCAAAACACATTTTTTTCTTTTGATGTCACAATGTAGAATATAAGATTTCCTATCATCTGTGCCCAGTTTTGCCACACAGAGTTAACCCAGCGCTGAGTAATCCTCTTTTAAAGTTCAGTGCAAATTAACAGAATTCCAGATAAAAACTTGCAACATTATAAAGTCTGTTTCTCTGTTATTGCTTTCAGTAACAGGTTATTTACATATATAGCTTGGACATGTTTATCATAACAAGAGGTGATCCAAAGTTCATTGTATATTACTAGGATGCGTTATGATGTTATATCACCATGTTATGATAAACAAAACATATGATAAACATGTCCTAGCTAGATATGTAAATAACCTGTCAAGAGAGAAAATTTACTTTTTATTTAGGCAGGGTTTTATCTGGAAGGCTGTTCATTTTCACTGAACATTAAGAGAGGATTTCTCAGATCTGGATTAACTCTGTGTGTCAAGACTGGGCACAGATGATAGGAAATCTTATACTCTACATTGTGACATCAAAAATACATTTTTTTGGGGGGTTTACATCCACTTTAAGGGAAGGGGATGCGCTGGACATTTAATCTTACAAATACGACCAGACCTTTGGAGGACAATCATAATGTATTGGTAGAACTCAGCTGGCTCAGTTTGGCTGTATCCAGAGGTGGAAGAAATAACAGCAAGCTGATCCAATTATTAATACTGGTAGACTTAGATGGTGCACCCCCCCTTTATGTGTATTTGGTTAACTCGGGGCCTATTTAGGGGAGCTGCTGCCATCACCCTGGATGACTACTTTTATCCCACCCGTAGGGTCACAGTTGCACCATTATTTCTTTATTATACATGGCGAGTGGACACCATCCTGTCATGTACATACAAGTATATGCACATATCCTAATGCTGTCAGGAAGGGGGGGGGGGGGGTAGGGAACCCTTTGCTGCAAGGCCTCGATCACCTATGAAACTATTTTAGGTATGGCGTATTAAAAACTAAGATATAAAAGAAGGGCGCACCAAACTTGTGCATTACCAAAGATAAAATGTATTTATAAAAACTAGAGTAACAGTAGTGATTATACTCAAACAAATGTGATAAAAAGGTTTGTTTCAAAGGAGGACCCTCTTCCTCAGAGCCAAAACCGTTTACAGCTTTTGCGCTGTGGAAGAGAGTCCTCCTTTTGAAATGTGTAAGCCGCTTGCGATGCCATCTGGTCCTCACATCCAGTCCAGGTGTCTAGAGACACGGTTCCAATTGCTGGTGTATTGACAGGCCTTTTTATCGTGTACATTTGTGAGTACGATTGATCACTGCTGTTACATTTTATCTTTGGTAATGCACAAGGTCGGTGCGCCCTCCTTTCTGTTTCAGCTCTAAGGATAGCCATTGTTTGGAGGCGGCAGCAAGACCATTGACATTCCATATTCAATCCAAAGGGTTGGCTGCACCACTTATCCATAGACTAAACCCCTAAGCACAGGAGATTGTTTGCATTTGGTAGTGCATGTTAAAAAAAAAAAAAAAAAAAGTCATGGGTGAGCAGGTCTGAACCAGGTAAAGTAAGTTGTGCCGTCAGTTCAATAGGGAACAGAGAATTACAATTTATTAAGTTGTCAACGCCAAGACTGCAGTTGTAGGAAATCAAGCCAAATCTCTTAAGATGCAAGAGTTGTGATCCACTGCATTCCCAGGATCTCCCTAGAAGGCCTGCGCCACCCTTCTTGCCTAAGTGGCAAGTTAATTATTTTCTTGTTTATTGAGACACAAGAAGCCTTTTAACCTTTGGCTCCTCAATCAGCTTCTTCTGTCCCCTTGTCTGGCTTTAGTTCACCAAAAAAGAAATCTCCTCCATTGCCTGAATGAGAAGGGGGGTGGGGGAGGGTTATGAGAGTCCGTTTCTCAACCATTGCATCTTTCAGGAAGACAGATTTCCCTTTTTGACACTGAATATACCCTGTACCACTTCACATTTTATCATCTCTAGACCATCATCTGTGTTTATAGTCTCAAGGATTGAGATTTGCTTTGAAATACTTAATAGCAAGTGAATTGTTCTGAACAAATAAGAGCAGCAGCTCATAGCTTATAAAATATTTATTCGCATATGGCACTAGTCCGTAAGAAAAATACTCTGGAAAAAGAATCTTTTGGCTGTGCGGAGTGATTACTGGCTGTAGTCCAAGGTCAAGTCCTTAGAAATCAGTTCTTCCTCCACATTCTCCAAGGCCCACTGATGCTCCGTTATCTCCATGGCTTCCCATTCAGCCTAGAAGGAAAAGTTGGTAATTAAACAAATGATACAACAAAAAAGCCATACACATATCTTTCTATTACATTCTGCAGCTGTTGTGATTATCTAAAGCTGACAAAACATTCATAATTCCCTCGTAAATATGGCAAGAGTAAATCTCAGGGTCATGTCACACAAATATGACTTGCTTTTGCTACAATACTTCTCTTTGAACCTCAAGTCACTAGTTTAGTTATAACACACGTGATAAAGCACAAACACAAGAAAAGCAAACATGCAGAATGCTGTGCGTCTTACTCTTCGAAATTCTGCACTGAACTTTACCCAAAAGTTTGACATTACAAGCTCAACAGTTAGCTTTTCATCTTTCGCGATCTTTCATCTTCTGGCCATAGACATGCTACATAGTGCACTGAGCATATAACATTGCTCTTATTTTGCCACACAACTGATATGATCAAGCAAGCATGCGATTTCCAGATCAATCATTTTGGCTGAGGACAGCTCACTGCCCCTTTGGAGCATGATGTATGTGCAGGATGAGAAGCACACAAAACTAAAGGTTCGTTTACCTTTAGGTAACACCTATTCTGACTAACCTGTGTAAGAAAGATCTGTATACTTACCAGCTGGTCTGGTCACATGTGTCAGCTGCAGGGGAGAGGAGAGCACTAGAAAATAACTGGCAATGCCTCGAACTGCATGTCTGGGGCAAAAATAGAAAAATACTACATAGAGTAGTAGAGAGGCGGACTTTTTCAGGCAATCACAAGGACATAAAAGTTAAGAAAAAATATTTAATTATATATCATAAAATCCAAAAACAAAGAGTAAAATATACAAAAACAGGGTATACAGAGTATATATAAGCAATATTAGCTTGCATCTCGCCTACGCGTTTCGCCTAGCGGCTTCTTCAGGGCGAGTTTGAGAGAGGGCTGGTAGTATATAATTGCTAATTTCATACATCAAAAGAATTGCTATCCATCCGATTATATCGAAGATGCAGTAAATATCCGTATGGCTTGTAAGAGCTCAATGCGGCAGACAAAGTACACCAAAATACACGAAAAGATATATCCTATGGTTGGCAGCGAATCATCATATAAAGATGAACAAATGTATTTCTGAAATAAAGTCAGAAATCAAAAAAGGACCCGGGACTAATCACAGCAGTGAACATGGAACATAGCCAGGAAGGAGTAAGATCCAATTAAATAGGCTAGACCAGGTTATAGTGTCCAATATAGGGCAGCCCAGTAAGTCAGGAGTCTTGGTATAGATCGCTGTTCGTATGTCCCGGGGGGGTTTAAGCCTGTGCTGCACAGGCTTAAACCCCCCCGGGACTTACGAACAGCCATACGGATATTTACTGCATCTTCGATATAATCGGATGGATAGCAATTCTTTTGATGTATGAAATTAGCAATTATATACTACCAGCCCTCTCTCAAACTCGCCCTGAAGAAGCCGCTAGGCGAAACGCGTAGGCGAGATGTAAGCTAATATTGCTTATATATACTCTGTATACCCTGTTTTTGTATATTTTACTCTTTGTTTTTGGATTTTATGATATATAATTAAATATTTTTTCTTAACTTTTATGTCCTTGTGATTGCCTGAAAAAGTCCGCCTCTCTACTACTCTATGTAGTATTTTTCTATTTTTGATTCAATTATTTCGGATGTCGGCTACATGTGAGTGCTTTTATGTTTCCCCGTTCCCTACATTTTTGCATGTCTGGGGCGTTGGGCAATAGGAATTACTCACGCCTGGTGCCAATCGGCAAAAGACAGGATTAAAACAAAAACCGTTTTAGTTTGTTAAAATTCTTTGCAACCCATTAATTTTTCTCCTTCACCGATAGGTAGCATTCATGGGATGGTACCAATAGGTGGCACTCAGTGTGTCAGAGGAGGAAGTTCCACTTTTGGGTGGAACACACTTTACGCAATATGGAGCAAGTTTCAGTATCCTAATGGACTGTACCCTCAAGTAAGTTAATGAAATGGGTCTGTCAAACCAACAGAAGTGAAGTGTTCATTTTTTTTTCTTCTCGCAACACAAGTGGAGTTTCACTACACAAGTTCAAACTGATGATACTCACTTTGAAAGCTTTATTAGGATCCTGGGGCGCAGACATGGCTGCTCCAGTCATCTGGTCTTGCATAATCCGACTTTGATCAGCAGCTGCAAAGACAACAGAACTGTAAAGGCAGTTTTCAGCATGCTATAAAAGAAAGACCCCAACTTTCCTGGCAACACCTGAGTTGGTTAAAATAGTTTGACCGCCTGCAGATTTTGTATGTTTGCCAACTTACAAAGAAATGAAGGGTCCATCATTTTTTATCATAGGTGTATTTTAAAATGAAGACAGTATATCAATTAAAAAAAAAAAACACATGATACAAACGTTTTAAATTGAGTTGCAGTTCGGTGAGTAAAATAAGTATTTGATCCCCAAACAAAACATAATTTAGTACTTGGAGAAACCTTTGTTGGTAAGCACAGAGGCAAGATATTTCTTGTAGTTAGTGACCAGGTTTGCACACATCTCAGGAGGGATTTTGGTCCACTCTTCTTTACAGATCTTTATAAATTTTCTATAAGATTAAGGTCTGGCTAGGCTACTTCATGACCTTAATGTGCTTCTTCTTGGGCCACTCATTTGTTGCCTTGATGGTATGTGTTGGGTCATTGTCATACTGGAAGACCCATCTTCAGTGTTCTGGCTGAGGGAAGAATGTTCTCATCCAAGATTTTACAATACATGTCCATGTGGCAAAGTCGGCCTGTACCTTTAGCAGAGAAACAACCCCAAAGGTGTTCCTGGGGTCATAGTCTGCATTTTTCTACCTCCAAACACGGAGAGTCGAGTTAATGCCAAAGAGCTTAAATTTTGGTCTCATCTGACCACCGCACTTACTCCCAATCCTTCTCTGAATCATTTAGATGTTCATTAGCAAACTTAAAATGAGTCTGTACACGTGCCTCCTTTTTTTAACCTTTCTTAGTTATTGCATAAAGTGACTATACAATTGTATTCCATACATAAACAGAGAGAGGAGTGGGGCCAACCTGCAGCTCCATGAGTCTGAATAGACGAAACACAGCTGCAGCTTGGCTTGGGTGCCCCCCATAGCAATCAGCTTGCCATGGGGGCACTCAGCAGGAAAGAGGGGCCACGAGAACAGAAGAGGGACTCAAAGAGGAGGATCTGGGCAAAACCACTGCAACAGAGCAGGAAACCCCCCCCCCCCCCCCTTATAAAAAATAACAGACTTTACAATCACTGTAATTTATTCAATTTTGAAAACTTTGTACTTTAATACTTTCAAAACAGAATAGTTCAGTGTCACCATCGTTTTTATACTATTATTGCTTATAACAGTGATGATCACTGTTATAAAAAATACTTAAAGTGGATGTAAACCCAAAAAATAAAAATAATTTTTTTTTGATGTCACAATGTAGAGTATAAGATTTCCTATCATCTGTGCCCAGTCTTGCCACACAGAGTTAATCCAGCACTGAGTAATCCTTTTTTGGGTTTACATCCACTTTAACTCATGAGTGGCTTTCCATTCATGACAGCTTGTTTACTGTTGACATGCTCTGATTGGCTACAGTCAATAACATAATGTAAGGGGAATAGAACACATCCATGTATTACTTTTAATACTCAATTTAGCATAATACATTTTAATCTGGGCAACAAAGCAGTTTACCTGGCTCAGCTTCCCTTACTCACCATTGTCCTGTCCCAAAATGAGCGTGTACATACTACGCAAACCAAATACATTGAGAAAATACCAGGATGCAGAACTGACCCTACAAGGAAAAATAAATGTCAAATCTAATTGTGATAAGAAAAATTGAGTTAATGTAACGTATATACCCTTACCAAGAAGCATCCAGAGAAACCAGCTCAATACCACGCTGTAACATTGGCTTGAATCGTAATGTTAAGGGAAATGGAACTTTGGCTATAAAAAAAATAATGATATATACACTTATAAGAAAGGACTTCCTTGGTAAAGTTTACAAAATAGACTAAAATGCCTTTACCCAAATTAGAATTCATTTTGCATTGAAATGTGGTTGCTTTTGACCATTATAGTAGTGCTTTTTGTAGCTCTTTAATGATATAATAAGAATACTTCCCCACTCTAGGAAAGCATGAATAGTACTTACTTGTGAGAAAGCCGGAGAAAGCCCAGTTGATCCAACCTCCAATGACGATCATAGGTAAAACATTGGTCAAATTACCTTTCATCATATCTGTCATCATTGTGGGGTCTGTAGAGAGAGAATCATCATATTGGACAGGTCAAAGAAAAAAAAGGTTACATTTTAATGCCTGCACCCCCCCATGGAGGTGAGTGAAAGCCCTCAAACTGCCCTGTGTAAGTTCCAAATGGTGGAGACACTTGGCTACTCCTGGCAGCAAACAGAGCAGTAGGGAACAAAAAGGCAGGGTAAGTATTAAATGCTGCAGGGAAATTAAACCTGCCGCTTTGCCATGTTCAGCCAAAGCACAAAATTCCATTGAAGGGATTTAAGCGATTCTAAAGCCGGAAGATTTACCTTAAAAGGGGTTGTAAACCCTCATTGTTTTTCACCTTCATGCATGAAGGTGAAAAACAGCACCCCCCCCTTTTTCTTACCTGAGCCCAAACGTTCCAGCGATGAGCACAGCAGCTCCAACTGGTGTCTTGGGTCCTCATTGGCTAGATAGCAGCAGCCATTGGCTCCCGCTGCTGTCAATCAAATCCACTGACATGGGGGGGGCGGGGCCCAGTTTCTGGTGTCTTTGTCAGGACTCGGGAGCACACCTGCACTAGTGTACCTATGGAATGCAGCTCTCTGTGAGGGCACCCCAGAAGAGGAGGATCAGGGCCACTCTGTGCAAAACCCTTGCAAAGAGGAGGTATGACTTTTTTTTTTTTAAATAACAAAAAGCCCACAAAGCTTTTCAAATCACTTTAAAAGGGGATTGTAAAGGTTTGTTTTTATTTTCTAAATAGGTTCCTTAAGCTAGTGCATTGTTGGTTCACCTACCCTTTCCTTAGATTTCCCTTCTAAATTTTTTTGTTTGTTTTCTTTGTCTGAATTTCTCACTTCCTGTTCCTCCTCAGTAAGCCGTTCTGGCTGACTAACCCCCATAGATGGGGGCAAGCTTACTGAGGAGAGGAGGAACAGGAAGTGAGAAATTCAGACAAAAGAAAAAAAAAAAACACATTTAGAAGGGGAATCAAAGGAAAAAGTAAGTGAACCAACAATGCACTAGCTTAAAGCAACCTATTTAGAACATAAAAAATGAACCTTTACAGACACTTTAATGTGTATATAGAGATATATAATATATAGAGATATATATATATATATATATATAACACACACCTTCTGTTGCAAAGGATCCCTTCCCTTCCTTATTCTTACTTGAGCCCAAACTTGATGCAGGAATGCGCACAAGAGCAGCAGCTCTCAAGGCTCTGTCCCTTCTCATTGGATTAATAGCAGTAAATCAAATCCTATGATAGAAGGTGGGGCTGAGCGGCCCTGTCTGTCAATAGACGCAGACAGTGCGGCTTGGGAGTGAGCCTGCATAAGTGTCCACCATAGAAGGCAGCTTTCTACAGGGACACTGAGAAGAAGGATCAGGGCTGTTCTGTGCAAAACCACTGCACTGAGCAGGTAAGTATACCATGTTTAGTATTTTTATTTTTTAATAAAAAGTAGGAGGCTTCAATATCACTTTAAACATCTGTTCAAATACCTTGGATGATCTTTTCTTACATCGATTCCCATATATTCCCCAAGGACTTAAATGTGCCTAGATAATTACCAGTCATTGGGTTCTTGGGAGTTACTTTCCTTTTGGTTTTCTTAAAAAAGCCAGTTTCACCATCATTAAAATAGAACTTCCTCATGAGAAAGGACTGTGGAGAGAATTTTGAACAGGTTACATGCACCGATTGTATCAGCTCTACGTACAAAATTCACATTGGCGTTATAGGGGGGGGAAAAAAAGGGAGTAGGGCGATGAGGGAGAAGCGAGGGGGTGTATCAAAGCTTTAATTTTGACTGATCCACCCACTGACTTGTATACAGTTTTGGGGGCAATTTCTAGGCATTTTGCCAAGGAACCCCTGAAGAAGCCTGGGCACCCTGGTTGAAAAAGGCCGATCTAAATTGAGGGAATCTCAGTGTGTCACCTGAACGAATGTCCCCAATGGAAGATTTCCCCTCTATATTAGTTTTCTGACATCAACTCAAAAAAAGTGTGTGGATTTGGGTGACACTGACCTGTCGAGGGATGTATTTGCCATTTTCCCGGAGGATGCGGCTTCTTATCAGCACCTGACTGAAAAAGCAGAAAGATTACGAGGATTTAACAAAGACTGGACAACGTTTTTTTATTAGGTATATATTCAAGACATGTTCACTTCACAGCGCACAATCTCGCACAGCGCCCGACAAGTGTGGTGGTGCACCATCCAATTGGAGAATAAAGTCGTCCTGCATCTGTGACATCAACCAAAGACTTAAAGGGACACTAAAGTCAGGGCTTTTGTTTAAAAAAAATAACAAACATGTGATACTTACCTCCACTGTGCAGTTCGTTTTGCACAGAGTGGCCCGGAAACCTGTCTTCTGGGGCCCCTCGGCGGCTGTCTGGGCTCCTCCTCGCAAAAGCTTTCCCTTTTCATGCGAGGGCGCTCGCATGGAGGAAAGCTTTTGCGAGCGTGCTCCCGTGATACAGCGGCGGCCACAGCCGCCGACTGTATCACTCGGCTCCGCCCCCGGCGCGCCGCGTCATCCGCTCTGATTGACAGCAGCGCTAGCCAATGGCTGCGCTGCTATCAATCCGCCCAGCCTAGCCAATCAACGGCCAGGCTGGGAACCGAAGAGGACGACGTGGACGCGCCCGGAAGATTCGAACGGTCAGGTAAGTACAACGGGGGCTCGGGGGGGGCTGGTGCTGTGAGATGTTTTTTTACCTTAATGCATAGGATGCATTAAGGTAAAAAAACGTGTACCTTTACAACCCCTTTAACACAAACATTTTCTGGTTGGAGGTTCTTTTCTGAAACATGATCAAATATGGCATTGCACAGCAGGTACAGACTCAATTCAAGAAATGCCTTCTCCACTGCAGACGCTGCCATTGCCTACGTCACTCCCTAGAGAACATATTTAACCCCTTGATCACCCCCTAGTGTTAACCCCTTCCCTGCCAGTCACATTTACACAGTAACCAGTGCAGGTTTATAGCACTAATCGCTGTATGTGACTGGTCCCAAAAACGTGTCCAATATGTCCATCGCAAATGCCATGAATCCCCCATTTTGTAAACACTATAACCTTGTTACCAAACCAAATCAATATACGCTTATTGCAAAAAAAAAAATTACCAAAAATATGTAGAAGAGTATATATCGGCCTATAGTCCATATAAATAATGGTTCTCTGCAGGAACTAGTTGATGGGAAGAAAGTCTATAATGTTTCCAATTTAGATCTGCTACACATGGAATATACCGATCACCACCGTGATTCCACAGCACACTTCACTCATCAGTGAGAGCCCACCACCAGTTACTTCAAGCAGCTTACCAGATGGGCTGTATAACACAGCAATCGGCTATGACCCAGCCGCGGCCTTTGGGGAGAAATCTCACTCCCAGATTCAGAATCCACACCTTAGCTCCAGCAGACGTGATAGCACACCACCGTACAATTTTAAAATGGGAGTAAAATCTTTTATTGTTATTTTAATAAAATCCTTTGCGGAATTACACTATATTTGCCATTTCTGTGCATGATCATGCACAGAAATGGCAAATATAGTGTAATTCCGCAAAGGATTTTATTAAAATAACAATAAAAGATTTTACTCACATTTTAAAATAAACGCACGAGCATTAGAAAAACGTTTTGTTGCCGGCCGGCGAACACATGAACGGAGCCTTTCCTCCTGAACGTGATGACGTCACTGCACGTGCACCCAGACGCGTTTCGTCATTGGACGTCGTCAATGGGACCTTAGTTTACAGACTAACTTTACTAGAATACATTAAGCTTGTGTATTACAGGGGTATTTATATATATTAACCCCTTCACTGCCAGTGTCATTTTAACCATAATCAGTGCATTTTTATAGCACCGATCACTGTAAAAATTACAATGGTCCCAAAAGTGTCCGGTGTTTGTAGAAGAATACGTATCGGCCTAAACTAAGGAAAATGAGATAGATAGATAATATATATATATATATATATATATATATATATATATATATATATATATATATATATATATATATAATCTATCTATCTAATTATGTGTGTGTGTGTGTGTGTATATATATATATACACACACACACACACATAATTATATATATATATATATATATATATATATATATAATTGTGTGTGTGTGTGTGTGTGTGTGTGTGTGTGTGTGTGTGTGTGTGTGTGTGTGTGTGTGTGTGTATATATATATATATATATATATATATATATATATATACATACACATATATATTTTTTTTTTGGGTGGATATTTATTACAGCAAAAAATATTGCATTTTTTTCAAAATTTATGCTCTTTTTTTATTTATGGCGCAAAAAATAAAAACTGCAGAGGTGATCAAATACCACCAAAAGAAAACTCTATTTGTGGGAAAAAAGGACATCAATTTTGTTTGGGAGCCACATTGCATGACTGAGCAATTGTCAGCTAAAGCGACGCAGTGCCGAATCGCAAAAACGGGCCTGGTTCTTTAGCAACAAAATGGTCCAAGGCTTAAGTGGTTTATAAAAAAATAAAAAATATTTGCACTCATACATTTCACACTCTTTATCTCACCTCGTTTCATTTTTATTCCACCTCACTTCAGTGTTTTTCCTACACTCATTTCCCATTCACTCCCTGGGTATCACCATTGTTTTCTTCATCCCTCACGTCCTTCATATTCCCATCTATCACACTCTCCCTCACCATTTTTTCCTATATTCATATTCACCTTGGAGCTCGTGTTTTGATTCCATTGGATGTTCTCTTTGTGATAAATCTTTTTCAATACTATGGAACATTATCATTCCTTGCTGCAATTCAAAGCCCCTTGGGGTACCCTTTCCAAAGTCAATAAAATGTGGGGTGTGCAGCAAATCTAACCTACAATCAGTATCGCTTTTCCTTTGATAACATTTTGATGTTGAATTTTAAAAGCATCGGTGTTCTGTCAGATCAGCAAACCTGTGAGATCAGTAGGCTTGCCGCTGCTGTTAAAAGTAATCATCAAAACAGGGTCACAGACCTCTAAATAGCGTAATTTCAGGATAGAAGCTCAGTAAACATAAGTGTGAAATGCAAGATTTTGGTGGGTATAAAAAGATGTTCGCTTGGCGACTTTAAAATGCTTACTGCAGCTGAGTGCGGGGTGTACCAAGATAGCCGTGACGGAACATCACTTCTGTTTCAAGATTTGATGCCTAATCTGACAGAACACCTGCAGTCAGAAGGTGGCGACAGCCATCTTGGTACACCCAGCACTACTTAGCACCAAAGGACATCTTTGGACACACTCACTGTTTTGGCGTTCTGTCAGATTAGCAAACCACGGGCATGAGCAGTAAGTATTTTTGATAAATCAGCTGACAGAACATGTTAGCTGATCTGACAGAACAAGGGGCATTGGTCAGTCAAAATCTCAGACACATATCTAGGGGCCACACACGTGAGTCAGGGGCCCACATATAATAAGAAGAGCTCTCAGGGCCTTTCAGTCACGTGTGTGACCCCTGAGCTGACTAGAGAACAGCCGTGACACCTGAGGACCCCCACCTGTCGCTGAGCGGCTCCAGCTCGGTCTTCTTCTCGCCCTGTAGCAGTCGGGTGACATGGTGGCGGAGGAGCCCGCTGTAGAAGGTGATGAAGACGATAGGCAGCACCACCCACAGGCGAATGCTGGAATCCAGCAGTAACTCGGGCGTCGCCATCTTGTCCCCACTGAGCACCGGAAACCGGGCGGCAGCTTTTCCCTATCACTTCCGATACCTCAACCGCGCTTCCGCCAGGGACCAACATGGCCGCCCGGGGCGCCTTGCGTGATTTGCATCCCACGTGACGTCCGGAAGTGGCCCGGTGGCTGCTCGTGCCATGGAGGAGAAGGTGCTGAGATACGAAGCCTTCGTGACTGACACCCTGCAGCGAGACCTGAGGTGTGAAGCACGTGACCTGCCTCCCTTACCATGTGATCTCCCCTGTTTACCCCTGACACACACACACACATTACCACGTGACCTCTGCTTGTCACCTGACCTCATGTTGGCCAAGGCTGACCAGTGGGCTTACCAACCCAACTCAGGCATCTCTTCCCAACTTCCAAATTATTAGAGGGGCAAACAAAGCATTTTACTGTAGGCGCTCATAGAGTTCAGATAAGTGTCTTACAGTCCATCAGCGTCCCACGTATAACATGGCGATAATGTAAGGTGACCAGATTTTTAAAATGAAATCCGGGGACATATTTTTTCTTTACTAGTAATGGCAACAATCAGCGACTCTCTGCCCGTCGCCGCCCACCTCTCAGCCTCTCAAGTCTTACTCTTCTGGCCCCGGTTACTACTGGGTGGGGAGCGGAGGAAGATCACTCCTCCAGGGAAGGCAAGGAGATAGGTAGGCAGGTGGCTGGCCAGGATTTGTGCCAAGGCAGAATAACATGCGAGCGAAGCTGAAGAAATATTCCCTCCGCTCCGACCAGCACATGATCATCAGAAAGGGGCACAGATAATGGGAAAAATACAACCCCCCTATGCAAGTAGGCATGGCGGGGTGGGGGGGGTATAATTCTAATTTTTTTATTTTAATTCTGCACTGACTTTCTTTGAAATTGCCCCTGCCCCCTATTAAATCCAATCTGGGTACAAAACCAGGGACAGACTTTGTCCGGGGACAGTGTCCTCAATCAGGGGACTGTCCCCTGAAACTGGGGATGTCTGGTCACCCTACGATAATGGGGGCCAGGAGCCTCAAAAATAACATGCTGTCCACACACGCCTCACTACAACTCTACAATCGCCTTACACTGACCATACATGATACTGTATGATGTACATTAACCATTTCTGTGTAATGATTAGGTTGGCGGCATGTAAACAGACTTATCTACATGCAAATGAAGTTGATCCCCCCTCCCCAGCTATGTATCTGGGTACACCTGTCCCTCCTAGGTGCCCAGGACCATCATGGCGGGTGTCAGGATGGAAGAGCGGTGAACATCCCCTCCCTGATCTCCCCTGGATAATATGAACCTGGAAGTGCTCAGCTCTCATTACTTCTGGGTTCAGAACTGTCAACCCCCGGCTCCTCTGCCTGTCGAAGAAGCTAATGGAGTACAGTCTGTGCTTGATCAGCTTCAACAGAGTGCAGAGGAGACATTAGTGTGTGTGATAGACCCCCAATGTCTTCTGAAGGCGGTATTAAACCAAAAGTGTATTATATTGCAGCTTACTAATCATTAGATGTGTTGGCTGCATTACTTTTATTAATTTTCCCCCTCTGTATTCACCTGGTGATCTGACCAGTAACACACCTCCTATATTAGTGCGACACAACTCTGGATGAATGAGCACAGAGGTACAGCAGACAGCAGAATTGTGAGCCGGGTGGGGCAGAGATCGAGGGGGTTAGTAAATATATTAGAACACTGCGGGGACCAGTGAAGATGCACAGCGCGACTTGCGCATGCGCAGTAAGGAAACCCGGAAGCAAAGCTACATTTCCTGATTCCCTCACCAAGGATGGCAGCCAAGGAGCCGAGCGATTGTTCGGCTTCAGCTGCCAATTTTGCATGCACCCTGGACAGTTAAATCAGAGATTCTGCCTACGGCAGCTGCTGACTTTGAAAAAATGGACACTTACCTGTCCAGCGCACCCGCGATGTCAGCACCCGAGGCTGAGCAATCGCTCGGTCCTCAGCTGCTTCCGCCGCCATCCTCTGTGAAGGAATCGGGAAGTGAAGCCTGACGACTTCACTGGTCGATTTCCTAATACGCATTGCGCGAGGATCGCAGCGTGCCGTCACTGGTCTCCGCTCTCTCCTGGGAACAGTGTTTCCCAGAAGACAGCGGGGGGGGGGGGGTGACGTCACAGGCTGGATTCCCCGTGGGGATCAGAACCGGAAGTGGTGCAAATACCTGTCTCAGACAGGTATCTGCACCCCCTCCCCCTGAAAGGTGCCAAATGTGTCACAGGAGGTGAGGAGGGATCCAAACAGCAGAGGTTCTCTTTTTGTGCGAACCTCCGCTTTAAGTGTCCATATATTAAAAGTCAGCAGCCGCTGTATTTGTATTTTAATGTTTTTTTTTTTTTGTGGGACCTCCGCTTTAAGACTTACTTACAGCAGGGTAATGTGGGGACCTATCTGATTGGTAGTAATTATTTGATCTGCCATAGTTATTGGCAGATTGAGAAGAGATTGGCACAATCAGATTGCAACATGTATGGCCAGCTGAAGATTTTCCAACACCTATGTCTATATGAGGATACATAAAGGGGTCAGGGCACCCATAACATCTTCAAGTAACAAAGGTGCTGTAAGAATTGCATGAAACAAAAAGTATGGCTTTCCCCAGCAGCCGACACAGAGTGTTTGTTATCAGCCGGTGCTCAGGTGGCAGGAGACCAATCATACTCTACAGGGGCCATCCAGCCTGACACTGGACTGACATTTCTGCCCTGACAGGGAGAGAATACAAGTGAATAACAACACACACAGCCAGTCCAGCCCTTGGTTACGTTTGTAACAAAGTAAGAACAGAGAATTGGATCCTTACAAAAGCCTGATTGTGTGACTGGTTCTCTTAAACGTGAAGCTGTCGTGAGAACAATACAAGGCCTGCCATTGCCATATGAAAATGCTAGTTTCCTGGCTGGTATAATAACACACATGCTTGGGCATGTGAGAAATTGGTCAATAGTTATGGCTAGCCCTCTCTCATTCCCATGTAACTGGTGATTAATCAGGGATTAGGTGCTGAATTGTGGAAGGCATGGGGGGGGCATGGTGTCACATATTCCCCCTTGCTAGGTATTTCTCGGCGCTCCATTATTGAGCATCTGGCTCTTCAGGGTGAACCAGAAAACCAGCTAGATGACAACACTATCCTTTATATACTCCATCACTTTCTGCTTATAAACTGTCTGCAATGGCTGTGTGTGAATGTCTGGGAATTTTCATTGCTGCTGTTAATTATGATGGAATTTTTTTCATCACAGGAGAGTGTTGGAGAACCGGGACAACATCTATGAGAAGATCAGCCAGTATTTGCAGCTGAAGAACGTCATTGAGAGGTTGCAGGTAACATGCTGGTACCCGGTTCATGTGACAACACTGGGCCAATCAGTGCTGCGTTGCCTGCTGTCCATTTAGTTATAAGGGGGCTGAAAGCAAACCCTTGTTTACCCATTCAGGACAAAGCGACAGGATAGATATATTCCCTGTTCAAAGCATATACTTATCTTTCCTTGACACCCCTGCAGCTCCACAGAGTACCTGTAGATGTATGAAATACACAATATTACCAAAAATATTGAGGCGCCTGCCTTTACACGCACATGAACTTTAATGGCATCCCAGTCTTAGTCCGTAGGGTTCAATATTGAGTTGGCTCACCAACTTGGCCATAAACTCCATTTCACATCTGCCACTGTCCATGTAGCTCCTTTGTTGTAAAAAAAAAAAAACTGTTTAGGAAGTTACGTAACTTAAACTGCAATTTACACGCACACAGTAATAATTCAGACCAGTGCCTCTACCCCCCTTTCTCTATACCCCTCTAGTTTCACTCACACAGAGCAAACCTCAAAGCAAGCAGTGTTTTTTTAGCTAGGTAATAATGCTCTAAAAAGTAGTAAAATACCGTATTTATCGGCATATAACACACACAGGCGTATAACACACCCTAACTTAAATAGGGAAGTTTCCGGAAAAAACTTTCCATAGCCCCCTGCGTATAACACGCAGGTACAGTTTACCCTCTATTTTCAGGGTAAAAAAGTGAGTGTTATACACCAATAAATACAGTAAGTAAAATTGACCCCAAACCAGTAAAGTTGCTTTCCTCATTCCTCTGTCCTGTACGTTGGTGCTCCACAGGTGTTTCGGATATGGCAGAGACCTATGGCACATTTGCGCACACATGGAGCATTTCTGCACATGTGCAAACAAACCACAAACACCAAAAGGGCTCTTTGCTAGGTCTTGGTATAGAGCTGCACGGTTAATCGTTAAGAATCAAAAT
Source organism: Rana kukunoris (assembly GCA_029574335.1). Lineage (NCBI taxonomy): Eukaryota > Metazoa > Chordata > Amphibia > Anura > Ranidae > Rana > Rana kukunoris. The sequence continues at coordinate 150,709,594 of CM056057.1, forward strand.
TACAATCCTTTTCCCTTCCCGATCTTTAAAACAGCATGTCACAATCTTTCTAAGGGCCCTTTCACACGTACGGATCCCGCGGGAATCCGTTCCTTTAACACCTGCTTGCTCAGCCGTGATCGCTCCGTTGATCCCCGCTGAGCCGGCAGATGACAGGGCGGTCCCCGTACACTGTGCAGGGACCGCCCTGTCGGATCTTTGCTCTCCTTTCGGGATCCGATGAACATGGACCGTCTATCCCTGTTCATCCAATCCGCAGACGGATAGAAAAATAGGATTTTCCTCTGTCTGCAGAAACGGAACATAGTGGAGCCGGAGACAATTTCTTTGTATAATGTGAAAGAAGATGTTACACCGTGAGAGAATAGTGATCTTTATTCGAAGCAAAGAAATTGTGATTCTCATTTTAGCCAGAATCGTGCAGCTCTATCCTGTCATGACTTATCCGCACGTATAGGGAAATGGCCCATGCACGGAAGTGCTTCACAGGTACCAGATAATGAAAGATGGTGACGCCGAAGGATGAGCGGAGGATAACAGTATCCCTGGGCAAAGCTCCTCTTTAACCACATGTCGACCACCACACGCAAATATACGTCGGCAGAATGGCAGGGCAGGCAAAAGGACGTATATATATATATATATATATGTCCCCTTTAGGAAGCGGCATTGTGGGAGCTCCGTTACTCCGACCGCGGGTCCCATGGGTATACCTGCGATCATGTCACGGTGAGGAAGAAGGGGGAAATGCTGATGTAAACAAGCATTTCCCCAGTCTTCCTAGTGACAGGCCACAGCCCATTCCCCCCTACAGTTAGAAGCACTTACTAGGGCACACTTAACCCCCACAGCGCCACCTAGCGGGTAACCCCTTCACTGCCAGTGTAATTTTCACAGTAATCAGTGCATTTTTATAGCACCGATCGCTGTAAAAATGACAGTGGTCCCAAAAATGTGTCAAAAGTGTCCGAAGTGTTTGCCATAATGTAGCAGTCACGATAAAAATCGCCGATCGCCCCCATTACTAGTAAAACAAAAAATATTCATAAAAATGCCATAAAACTATCCCCTATTTTGTAGACACTATAACTTTTGCGCAAACCAATCAATAAACCAAAAATATGTAGAATATGTATCGGCATAAATTGAGGAAAAAAAACGTTTTTTTAATATATTTTTTGGGGATATTTATTATAACAAAAAGTAAAAAATATAGATTTTTTTTCAAAATTGTTGCTGTATTTTTGTTTATAGCGCTAAAAATAAAAACCGCAGAGGTGATCAAATACCACCAAAAGAAAGCTCTATTTGTGGAGAAATAAGGAAATCAATTTTGTTTGGGAGCCACGTCGCACGGTCGCGCAATTGTCAGTTAAAGTGACGCAGTGTCAAATCGCATAAAGTGGCCTGGTCTTTAACCAGGATAATGGTCTGGGGCTTAAGTGGTTAAAGTGGACCTAGAGTAAGAAACCTAACTTTACATAAATTGACTCCAGAATGTACTAAACACTGAAATACCAAATCTGTAGACTTGTGATCATTTCTGATGTAGTATTTGACTTTTACCTATTTTTCTCATCACAGGAATTAGACTCGGGACCTTTAAAGACCCAGGTGGATTTGGGCTGTAACTTCTATGTGAATGCGGAAGTGTAGGTATTCTTTACTGTTGGGAATGTAAAGGACTTGTATATGGGATGTGTAGAGTGATGGAAAGGCATCTGTGTTGCCATAGCATTTTGGTTAATAATAAGCTGGTTAAAAGTCATTATTTCTCTACTGAGTGCTTGTCTCTTCTAGCAAAGTTACTCAGGCAGGTCCCCGAGGTTCTCCAGGGGACCAGATGATCCTTTGGGGGCTCCTACATACAGTGCATCCAGAAATGCTTCACTTTTTCCACATTTTATGTTACGGCTTTATTCCAAAATGGGTTAAATTCATTATTTTCCTCAAAACTCTACATACAATACCACATAATTACAACGTGAAAGAAGTTTGTTTGAAATCTTTTAATAGAAATTAAAAAAACGAAAAAAAAATCCCATGTACATAAGTGTTCACAGCCTTTACCATGACACACACAATTTAGCTCATGTGCATCCTGTTTCCACTGATCATCCTTGAGATGTTTCTACAACTTTATTGGAGTCCACCTGTAGTAAATTCAGTTGATTGGACATGATTTGGAAAGGCACACACCTGTCTATATAAGACAGTAAACAGTGAATGTCAGAGCACAAACCAAGCCATGAAGTCCAAGGAATTGTCTGTAGACCTACAAGACAGGATTGTATTGAGGCACAGATCTTGGGAAGGGTACAGAAAAATGTCTGCAGCTTTGAAGGTCCCAATGAGCACAGTAGCATCCATCATCTAAAAATGGAAGACGTTTGTAACCACCAGGACTCTTCTTAGAGCAGGCCGCCTGGCCAAACTGAGAAATCGGGGGAGAAGTATCTTAGTCGGGGAGGTGACCAAGAACCTGATGGTCAGAGCTCCAGCATTTCTTTGTGGAGAGAGGAGAACCTTTCAGAAGCACAATCATTTCTGCAGCACTCCACCAATGGTAGAGTGTCCAGATGGAAGCCAATCCTCAGTAAAAGGCACATTACAGTCCACATGGAGTTTGCCAAAAGGCACCTGAAGGACTTTTGGATCATGAGAAACAAAATTCTCTGGTTTGATGAAACAAAGATTAAACTGTTTGGCCTGAATAGCAAGCATAATTTATGGAGGAAACCTGGAACCACTCATCACCTGGTCAATACCATCCCTACAGTGAAGCATGGTGGTGGCAGCATCATGCTGTGGGGATGTTTTTCAGCGGCAGGAACTGGGAAACTAGTCAGGATTGAGGGAAAGATGAATGCAACAATGTACAGAGACATCCTTGATGACAACCTGCTCCAGAGCGCTCTGGACCTCAGATGGGGCAAAGGTTCATCTGCCAACAGGACAATGATCCTAAGCACACAGCCAAGATAACAACGGAGTGGCTATGGGGACAACTCTGTGAATGTTTTTGAGTGGCCCAGACTTGAACCCGATTGAACATCTCTGGAGAGATCTGAAAATGGCTGTGCACCGAAGCTCCCCATCCAACCCATCAGCTACTGGTGTTAAAGGGACATGCTGGAAAACTTTTGTCAATCAGCAGTGGGGGCAGCTGTCAGAATGCTATGTCCCTGTGGGGGGATACCTCCATCTACCTCGTCTATGTTCAGCTGCCTGACCAAATAAATAAATTACCCATCTTTGGCCATTTTTACACAACAGTTGAAGGGGGAAAAAATCGCCCAATTCCCCCATTAACGCGCTTAGTATTGATGGGGGAATCCCTCCCGCTGCGTTATTGTATTCTGGCAGAGGGAGGTTTCCCTGCCGTTAGATTACAATTATCACTACTGGTGGAAAAATAAATAGTAAATAATAAAAAAAATATATATATATATATATATATATATAATGTAAACAACAGCAACACAAGTCATACTGTATTTTAATGTTTTAAAAAATGACCTTTTCTTTTCAATCTGCAGCTCCGTGATTTCTTGTAAAATGCAATATGGCTACGCGGAGGAGTTCTGTACAAAGATGGTGTACAGAATGCCCACCTCGGAAATGTAATTTCCTGCATGTGTGATTGGCTTATTGATTTTCCCAGAAGTCTGCACTAAGATACAAGTCAGATTTTGGGCATCCTCTGCACCAAAAAGTCATTTTGGTGTGATGCCCCCAAAAGTAAATCACGTCTCAAGGGATGAAGACCCCCAATATTTTCCTCATTAGAACCTTGCAAGTGCAGCAGCTGATTGATAATTATAAAGCCTCTCCCATGCAGATTCACATGGACACAGACCACTCTTTTTTCAGAATAACAAAAGGTAGGAATCTGCAACAAAGTTAGGAAAAATTCTATTCTATTCTATACAATATACACAGATCACACAGAGCGGAATGTTTTTTTTTTTTTCTTCTCAACAAAAGTGGAATTACTCTTTACCTAAAGCTGGAAAAAGTCAGCCCACCTTCCTGTCTGAGCTGTATAAATTTTAGGACTGCATGGATAAAAATACATCAATTCTTTGGAAGGTAAACACTTCCCATACATGTATTTCTTCCATGGATTTCACTGTTTGCCTGAAGTTTAGTTTTAAATGCACAAATTTATTCATTTTTTATTATTATTATTTCTTGCCAGTCCTGACTCATCGAAGATATTCCTGGCTTTGGGTTTTGGATTTTATGCCGAACTGACGCTGGATGAAGCGCTAAAATTTATCGAAAAGAAGAACAAAATGTTGACTCAGTAAGAAAATCTGTGACAGGGCTCTTTATGTAAAAAGATGTGCTCTGTGATTTTGTTCGTTTTAATTATGACTTATTTTTTCCCAGAATTAGTGAAAATCTGACCAAGGATGCTGCAAATATTAAAGCCCACATCCGACTGGTCCTGGAGGTAAGAAATAATCTCTCACAGCTGTGTACTTATTATTCTGTCTAGCAAGGGTGTTGATTTACTAAAGGCAAATAGACTGTGCACTTTGCAAAATGCAGTTGCTCCAGGTGCCGCCCATAGCGGTAAAATGCTGCTATTTTACCGTCGGATTTGCGGCGCTTTTAACCCCCCCTTGCAGCTGAGAAAGGGTTAATACTAGGGTTGTCCCGATACCGATACCGGTATCGGGACCGATACCGAGTATTTGCGGGAGTACTTGTACTCCCGCAAATACCCCCGATACCAGAATAGAATACTCGCCCTCCCCGCCGCCGCCGCTCCCGCCGCCGCACCGCACCATCGCTGCATCCCCGCCGCTTAGTTAATACAGGCGGGGAAGATAACAGCTTTCATTTGAATAGCTGTATCGTTTCCCGCGGCGCCGCCCATAGACACTCCCCCTTGCTCGTGATTGGACAGATCGCGAGGAGTGTCTATACGCGGCGCGGCAGGAAACGATACAGCTATTCAAATGAAAGCTGTTATCTTCCCCGCCTGTATTAACTAAGCGGCGGCAGCGGCGATGCAGGATGTAGGTATGTGGGAACTGGCTGCATATATGGGGCTGACATAGCTGCATATATGGGGGTGACATAGCTGCATATATGGGGGTGACATGGCTGCATATATGGGCGTGACATGGCTGCATATATGGGGGTGACATGGCTGCATATATGGGGGTGACATGGCTGCATATATGGAGATGACATAGCTGCATATATGGGGGTGACATGGCTGCATATATGGGGGTGACATGGTTGCATATTTGGGGGTGACATAGCTGCATATATGGGGGTGACATGGCTGCATATATGGGGGATATGGAGGTGACATAGCTGCATATATGGGGGATATGGAGGTGACATGGCTGCATATATGTGGGTGACATGGCTGCATATGTGTGGGGACATGGCTGCATATGTGTGGGGACATGGCTGCATATGTGTGGGGACATGGCTGCATTTGTGTGGGGACATGGCTGCATATGTGTGGGGACATGGCTGCATTTGTGTGGGGACATGGCTGCATTTGTGGGGGACATGGCTGCATTTGTGGACACGGCTGCATTTGTGGACACATTTAAAAAAAAAAAAGTATCGGTATTCGGTATCGGCGACTACTTGAAAAAAAGTATCGGCACTTGTACTCGGTCCTAAAAAAAGTGGTATCGGGACAACCCTAGTTAATACCACCAGCAATGCGCCGCTGTATCGGCGTATTGCCTGCGGTAAGGCAGCGCTGCCCATTGATTTCAATGGGCAGGAGCGCATTAGCAGCAGTGAGTTCACCACTAATGCGCTCCAAAGAAGCTGCTGGCAGGACTTTTTCTGATGCCCGGCCATCGCACTGCTCCCTCGGCTTTCACACTGGAGTGTAAGGAGCAGCTGTTTAACCTCCTTGGCGGTATGATTATGTCAGATTTTAGGTGCTGAAAGCATTACCATTATTTTGCAAGGAAATGTGGCGTTTTATATTGTAGGCCTGTAATTCTTAGGAATAACTCACTTAAATCTGTCCAAACAAGAGTCTAGTAGACATCTCGGGTATGAAAAAGTTTGAAAAACAAAAAATTATAATATAATAAATAACTAAAAATAATTATAAAAAATAATAATGTAATTATAATAAAAAATATTTAATAATGTAATCAAATCAAAAACACTAAAAATGTGTTCAGTTGCAGAATTGTCGCTGTCATTACTTTTATTGTTTGATGACGGATTTCCCCACAAATCGCTATCGCTCAATTCTGCAAGTGATTCTAATTTATTATCGCTGTTTTCTAGCTGATCTAAAATCACTTTTGACATAAAGGGGCACTTTTTGGTTGCTATGGACAATCTACAGTTTCCAGGAAGAAAGAACAGTGTAGTACACGTACGTTTTTTTTTGTTTTTTTTTAATACAGTACTGTAATCTGTAAGATTACAGTATACTGTATGTACTGTGTTTATTTCATTTTTTGAATTTGGCGCCGATCTCCGCCCCCGTGCGTCTTAAAGTCGCAGGGAACGGAGATCGGGGGCACACAGGCACTGTGTGAATTAAGCGAGGACGCCGCTCGATCACACAACGGAGAGGCATCACAGGATCCAGGGACAAGGTAAGTAACTCCCTGCCTGTGGATGCTGCGAGGCAAACCCGAGTCTGGCTAGGGGTTACTGCTTTTGGTTCTGAAATTCCACCCCGAGCCAGACTTGGGAATACCGCCAGGGGGGTTAAGGATAACTCTACAGCGGTTGCAAAACTCCCCCAGTGGGAAAGGGGTCTTAATGAGCAGCTGCTCTGCTGACTTCCATCATCTAATCATATGCAAGTAAAAATGATGTTTTTTTAATTGTCCTTGCGTGTGATTGGGTATTCTTTTGAGATTATGCTTTTGAGATCATTCAAAAATCATTGACAAGTTCAGCCACTGCATGTCTATTCATTAACACAGGTTGTCTGCACACAGCGCCAGGTGGACCCACATGCATAAACAAACGCCTTACTCAGGCCTCTGTGTGTATGTGAATGAGGCCTTACATGTATGGTCAGCATTAACCTCCTGATTATAATAACCTGCACACAGAGTGCACATGTATGTACTTCTTAGAGAAAACTATTGTAAGACTTTTAACTCATGAATGATTTCCTAAACATTTCTAGGGTCTGCGGGAACTACAGGAGCTGCCTAATGAGTGAGTCAGACCATAACGATGTTATTTTGCTGGATGATGGCGACTCGGTGATCTCCCTGCAGGAACCAAAGAGGGTCCTTTATGAGTGTGTCTGTTTACAGTCCGTTTACAAGTACAGTTCTTCTGTTGTATTTTCTTTAGAGACCTGTGTTACAGGATAATAAATGCAAGAAAAAAAAAGGATTTGATTGGCTTTATGGTACTTTTATTCTTACAAGTGAAGTATAGACACTTACCGACTGATTCTTTTGGGCTATCTCATGCTACAGCCTTTACCTAACCCTAAGAAACTGCCATTTGAAGTAAAAAAAATAAAAAAATCACACATGAAAATGTCTATACTGTATATAAAATATGCCACGCTAAATAGAAATAAATCAATTCTATCTAGTGCATAGAGTGGGGGTCGAAAGTTTGGGCACCCCAGGTAAAAAATGTGTATTATTGTGCATAACGAAGCCAAGGAAAGATGGAAAAATCTCCAAAAGGCATCAAATTACAGATTAGACATTCTTATAATATGTCAAAAAATGTTCGATTTTATTTCCATCATTTACACTTTCAAAATGACAGAAAACAAAGAAATGGCGTCTGCAAAAGTTTGGGCACCCTGCAGAATTTATAGCATGCACTGCCCCCTTTGCAAAGCTGAGACCTGCCAATGTCATGGATTGTTCTCAATCGTCGTCTGGGAAGACCAGGTGATGTCAATCTCAAAGGTTTTAAATGCCCAGACTCATCCGACCTTGCCCCAACAATCAGCACCATGGGTTCTTCTAAGCAGTTGTCTAGAAAACTGAAACTGAAAATAGTTGACGCTCACAAAGCTGGAGAAGGCTATAAGAAGATAGCAAAGCATTTTCTGATGTCAATATCCTCTGTTCGAAATGTAATTAAGAAATTGCAGTCATCAGGAACGGTGGAAGTTAACCACTTGACCACTGGGCACTTAAACCCCCTTCCTAACCAGACCAATTTTCAGCTTTCGGTGCTCTCACAATTTGAATGACAATTACTCAGTCATACAACATTGTGCCCATTTGAAATTTTTGTCCTTTTTTTCACACAAATAGAGCTTTCTTTTGGTGGTATTTGATCACCTCTGGGTTTTTTTTTTTTTGCGCTATAAAAGAAAAACGAATGAAAATTCTGTAAAGCGAGTGCCTGATCTGCCCATTTGTAGCCTCCGTTGGCTTTGTCATTTTTTTATTTGTACAGGTTTACTTAAAAAATTTGTTGCCAATGGCTGATCCTATTTCCTTGCCTTGACACACTAAGCATAACAGCCAGTCAATAAGCATTTTCAGAAGATCAGAAATGGCACATTCCATTCTCTGATCCAGAGGCATCATTCAATTCTAAAGGCCTGTACACACGCTCCGGATGGGAAAGCTGAGAACCCGGCAGGAAAACTGCCATGGAGCTTTGGCCGGGAATCCCGGCCGTCTGTATGCTCCATTGGTACTGCCTCACAGTCTTTCCCATAGGTAAGTAGTAGGTCTGGTGAAAAAAACTAAACGCCGGGAAAATAGAGACGAGAAAACTGCTAGGGAGCATACACACGGCCGGTTTTCCCAGCAAAAAGCTCTCCTGACAGTTTTCCTGCCGGGAAAAACGGTCGTGTGTACGAGGCTTATGTCATATGTTAGAACAAGGAAGCAGATTAGGAGCTGGTTGTGTTCTTCTGATACATAGGTGGCAAACACAAGGCCCGTGGGCCAAATCCGGCCCTCCAGGCTATTTCATGTGGCCCTCGCACCTCTGCTGCAAGAGAGAGCTTCAGCCCTCCTCTGGTCCTACTCCAGACCCTTACTTTCTGCTTTCAAGCAATGCATTTAGTTTCTTCCCAGCAGCAGCATAAGGAAAGGAGGGTGCACGGTGATGTAAGGGAGAGTGGGGGACCCAACTTCTAAAGGTGGGGTGGCTCTTGACATCTAATGTAAGGGAAGGGGATGCGCTGGACATCTAATCTTACAGATACAACCGACCCTTTTGAGGGCAATCATAATGCTGATGCTGCCCACAATGAAATTAAGTTTGACCCCCCTGTTCTAATACAAATCAATTTATTTAGTAAACATAAATCAGTAGCGCCATCTAGTGACCATTATGTAGAAGATTTCAAGCTCTAGGCATGATTCGGATGTCCACGCTCTGTTGCATTAATATAAGTGCATGTACACGTGCGATAACACGCCTCGGGTTAGGACAGCTCAGTCATTTCAATGGGTTGTCATCACACCACAATGCAGGAAAATAATGTAATACTAAAAGTAATGCCTTACCGTGCTTTGTGGTGTGCTGCAACACAGATGCATTGATGGTTGATCGTATTAGCGCCATTCAAAATAAATGCAATAGCATGTGAGATGCCTTAAGTTGTAGTAATGCACAATAAATTTAGCATTGCCACCATGTATACCCCTGATGGGGCTCTTAAATGATACCTAAACCTAAGAACAAAAATGCACTTTATTGCAGTTTACCAATCCTTAAGCTGGCCATACACTATACAAGTTTATTGTACAATCACCTTTAGATTTCTCAAAGCTATGTAATAAGAGGACATACCTACACACCTAAACAACCCATTAGATTTGTTTTTAAATCAGACAGGACCTTGTACTTCCTAATAGATGATTGATCTAAAAAAGAGTGTACAAGCATATCGTTTAGAAACAAGATATACCTGTGCTGAAATCCCATTAGCTTGTACATGTATATAATCTATCAGGTGCTAAAGGGGTGTGACCACATGTTAACACTAGAAATTCTGGATGAATGCTCTGCAAATTGCTATATACCCTGTCCAGAAAACGTTGCAATGAAAAACAGGGATGTTTAGTTATATATTGTAATACATGTTTAAGCTGGCCAACTGTGTCAAAGTAATCCCTCTTATGGACAGTCTTACTCTGCTGGAATTGAGCACAGGTATATCTTGTTTCTGTTGCATTGCAGGTCAGTGTCCAGACCTGAACCTAGTGGAATAAGGGATAGATTTATGCCATTTTTATTATTATTTTTCTTTACTAGTAATGGCGGCGATCTTCAATTTTTTATTGGTACTGCGACATTATGGCAGACACATCTGACACTTTTGACAAATTTTTGGACCATTCACATTTATACAGCAATCAGTGCTATAAAAATACTGTGTTAATGTCACTGGCAGGGAAGGAGTTAACACTAGGGAGCGATCAAGGGGGCTAATAGTGTTCCCTATTGTGTGTTCTAACTGAAGGGGGATGGGACTCACTATAGGAGATGACAGATTGTGGTACCCAGCTTATAGGAACTCATCTCCTCTCAGAACAGGGATGTGTGTGTGTTTACACACAGGTCTCTGTTCTGCCTCTCGTGCCCACGATCACTCATGGCCACCGGTCATGAGCATCGGCAACCCATGCACCTGATATCCCACTTTAACCAACCGACGTATAGCTACGATGGTTCGCAGGTTTGTGCCGACCTGCCACTGTATAATGACGGTGGCAGATCGGCAAGTGATGAAAGAGGAAAATAGTTGTCCAATATGGTGTTGGACAGGGTTTGGCTGTTGGATGGTGGATAATGGAATCTGATACCATCATGCCAGATCTTGTAGACATGCCGGAGGCGGAAAACAAGCCTGAACCCTGGTCTCCAAAATTGACAATATTGGTTCTATGATATTGAGGTCCAGCAAATGTGGCGCCCAGGGATGGTGCGAGACTTCGTCTGCATTCTTGTCAAACAACGATATGGCGCTGTCTTCGGGAAACAATGTCTGCTCCATGGGGGGCACATGGTTGGCAGAAATTTGTCAGTGACTCTATCTTTCACGGTGATGATGGGGCCTGCAGAATACCAAGATATGGCTGCCCAAACTATCATTGCGCCGCCACCATGCTTTAAAGTTGGCACAATACAGTCCTGGTCGTAAGGTTGGGGCAGTGTTCATCACACATAAACACGTTCTGGGGGGTCCTTTAGGATAGGTAATTTAGGGTCATCTGACCCCCCCAGAACATTCCAGTAATTGCCAGGACCCGTATTTTAACAGGAGGCTGAGGGGGGTCTTTTGCCAGTCACCAGAGGCATATTTAAAGATTTGAGCAGATTTTGTTTATCGTTTTAAAGTATTTATAGATTTAAAGAGTTATAGTGAATTGTATATTTGTGAAAACCTATAAATAAGGTTCCTAACCCAGTTTGATGTGTTTAGTGTTCTTTCTATGTTTGGAGTTTATGCCGCCTACTGTCCCGTGTTACATCACTTCTTCCTTTAACGTGAAACATTGTCACTTTCACACCTGCAAATCATGTAGTGTTTCCATATTGTTGTCCAACACCTGTATGTGCAACGTGTGGGCGTTAAAGCGCTACGCGGGTGGCAAGAGGTTAAATAAATGGAGAACACAGCCCCAGTTAGATGAACATTAGAGCAAGCAACTTCCAAAACGTTAACCAGCTAACTAGCTATCTGAGCCTGACCTTCTGATGGTGCTAGTTGTCGGTCTATCTATGGCTCCAGTCATTTCTGAGCTTCTAACCTGGAACAGGCATGCAGCCAGAAATACTGATCTGTTCCCATGTTCCTGGTCACTGACTCAGAAAGTATTGCAGCCAGAGGCTCGTTGTGACATGGAGGAAATTGGCATTTTCAGAAATAGAGTGGCAGCGGCAAACCCTATATTTCTAGCAAAGTCCTTTAACCACTTCAGCCCCGGACCATTTTGCTGGTCACTTTTTGCGTCGCTTTAACTGACAATCGTGCGGACGTAGCTCCCAAACAAAATTGGCGTCCTTTTTTTCCCCACAAATAGAGCTTTCTTTTGGTGCCATTTGATCACCTCTGCGGTTTTTATTTTTTGTGCTATAAACAAAAATAGACCAACAATTTTGAAAAAAATTATATTTTTTTACTTTTTGCTATAATAAATATCCTCCAAAAATATATTAAAAAACTAGTGGCTGAAATGCGAAATCACATTATATTACGTGATTTTGCGCAGCGAACCGACCTGCCGCCGTAAAACTGCGGCGGCTAGTCGGCAACTGGTTAAAAATAGCTTTCTGTTGACTGATCCGTGTTGCATTGCTCTGAATCACCCAGTAGCATAAGATTAGGAGCCAAGGTACAGGTAAGAGTTTAATCTCGCAGTTCAGGAGATTAACTCCACATTGCCAACAGTCTTCATTTAAATCAGTGTATAATGCCGCGTACACACGGTCGTTTTTTGCGATGAAAAAAAACGTAGTTTTTTAAAACGTCATTTAAATTGATCGTGTGTGGGCAAAACATGCTTGAATTTTTTGTGTCGTTTTTCAAAACGTCGTTTTTTGTTTCACAAAAAGTCACCGTGTGTAGCAAAAACGTTGTTTAAAACAACGTTTTTCAACCCGCGCATGCCCAGAAGCTAGTTAGGAAGCGAGCTTCAATGGAAAATAGTGGTGAACGTAACCTCGCTTTTTGTGAACAAAAAAAGGTGTGTATGCAACATCGTCTTTGAAAAGTCTTTGAAGTCTTTGAAAAGTGACGCATGCGTGTTTTTTGAGCATTGAAAACGCACACAGATGATCAGAATTTCCGACAAGAACTTTTCCTCATTAGAAAAATTGAAAACCAGCTCTCAAATTTTTGTTGTCAAATTCTGACAGAAAAAGTCAGATGCCACGTACACACGGTCGTAATTTCCGACAAGAAAAGTTTGATGTGAGCTTTTGGTCGGAAATTCCGACCGTGTGTAGGCTGGTTTTCAATTTTTCCGACGGGAAAAGTTCTTGTAGGAAATTCTGATCGTCTGTATGCGATTCCGATGCTCAAAAAAACATGCATGCTCGGAATCAAGTCGACGCATGCTCGGAAGCATTGAACTTCATTTTTCTGGGCTCGTTGTAGTGTTGTACGTCACTGCGTTCTTGACGGTCGGAATGTTGTGTGACGGTGTGTATGCAACACAAGTTTGAGCCACAATTCAGTCGGAAAAAAATCCATGGTTTTCTTGTCGGAATTTCCATTTGTGTGTACAAAAGAGTGAAAAGTGCAATGTTATGGGGAACGTCTAGAAATGTCAATTGTGCCTAAACAGAACAAAGAAAAATGTTCTTGTTTGAAATTCCTCCTGACTTCCTGGTATGTGAGGGTGCCTAGGCACTCCTGTGTCTGTAGCCTCATAGCTGGTATATCTGCAGTGTGAGATCATCTAAGGCTCTGCTGCCTTCATCTACCAGTCTTGGGAGATTTTCTAGTCCATTTATCTACACCGGCCACTTCATTAAGTACACCTGTTCAATTGCTCGGTAACACAAATTACTTATCAGCCAATCACATGGCAGCCAACGTAAAGCGGAGTTCCACCCAAAAGTGGAACCTCTGCTTATATGCTCCCCCCCCCCCCCCTCTGCTGCACCATTTGGCACCTTTCATGGGGGAGGGGGTGACAAGTAGCCTTGACCACTTCCGGAAGACAGCGCCGTTTTTCAGACATTCCACCTCCTTCCTCTCCCACCGGGTCTGTTTGAAAGCGTAGTGCTTTGAAGCCGAAAAGGTTTTCCCCTACCTTGAATGGTGGCGGCAATGGCAATGCACATAGTGCTTAGGGTGTGCCCAGGCCACCTTGCACACCCCCGGTGCACACCTATGGTGATGGAACTGTTGTAGTAATAGTGCTCAGGGCCAGTGGCGTCTGGTGCTCAATTTGTTTGGGGGGGCAGCAAACAAACCTGGCCCCCTCACTCCCCCCACATTGCTCGATCAATCGCTTGCTTGATCGCCATTTCGCTCGCTTGCCAGGCTGCCCGATAGCCCTGCATATCCCCCATCCAGGTCACGACTTCGGCGGCTTCCCATCTCCTCTTCTCCCGGCCAATCGGGTCTAAGACCCCATACACACTATTAGATTTTTGTCTTCAGATTTACCAAAACCATATAATATGAGGTCAAACCTTAAAGCCACATACACACGACCATTTTTAATGTCATGGAAAAAAAACAATGTTTTTCTTGACGTGATTCTTGTCAGGCCTGCTTTGCATACACACGATCGTAAAAAAAAAATGTTGGAGCAAAGCGCGGTGACGTACAACGGCACTATAAAGGGGATGTACCATTCGGATGGCGCCACCCTTTGGGCTGCTTTTGCTGATTTCATGTTAGTAAAAGTTCGGTGAGAGACGATTCGTGCTTTTTAGTCTTCATGCTTTTCAGTCTGTTACAGCGTGACGAATGCGCTATCTCCATTACAAACGCTAGTTTTACCAGAATGAGTGCTCCCATCTCATAACTTGCTTCTGAGCATGCGCGTTTTTTTCATTGCCATTAAAGCCTACATGCGACCATTTTTTTAGGACGTGAAAAACGCTGAGAAAAATTAGAGCATGTTCTAAATTTAGTGCCCAAAATAATCTGGAGCCCACACACGTTTTTAATGACCAATTAAAAAAATTTGCATTTTTCTCGTCATGAAAAACAGTCGTGTGTACGCAACATAAGAGTTTAAATTTGTATGAAATCAGGCAGGCCCTTGCACTACATGGTTTTGGTAAATCTGAAGAAAAAAAATCTGCAGAAAATCTAATAGTGTGTATGGGGCCTTAGAACTCCCAGCCAATTGGGTCTCAGGGCCTGTTTTCTGATTGTCCGGGAGGAGAAGCAGGAAGACATTAGCTAATATTAATTTGCTAATGTCACACAAGTACTGCGTCCCGAGCCCACCCTTTTTGAAGCCAGTTAGAGCCTCAGGCCTCGTACACACGTCGGAGAACCTCGTCGGGCGAAACTCATCGTTCCGCCCGTCGAGGTTCTCGATGAGCGTTCGAAAAGGTCGTCGAGATAAATTTCCTCATTGAACAACGAGGAAATAGAGAACATGCTCTCTATTTTGGCTCGACGAGCTTCCAGATGGTTTGCACGTCGAAAGTGTACACACGACCGATTTTCTCGGCAGAATACGTCTCCCAGCGAGCTTCTCGCTGGATTCTGCTGAGAAACTCGGTCGTGTGTACGGGGCCTCAGGCTGTAATCATGTGTTTAAAAAACAAAACAAAAAAAAAAACATGCCGCCCTGCATGGAGATTAGGGGCCGGGCACATGGATTAGGGGGGTGGCGCCCCTGCGCCCCTTATGAGCGGCCGCCACTACTCAGAGCACTGGACCTAAAGAGGTTCAAATGATACTGAGTGCAACACGGGGATTAAACGATGTGTTAACGATGTGCAGAGTGCCAATCAATACTGTGCAGGAAAATATGGCTGAAGGGGTTAAATGCGAGCGATCAGACCACCGTTCCTAAAGGCGATGCCAGCTTGGAAGGTTTGGTGATTCATGTTAATGAGACACGTTAATCTAATAAGTGAGTAAAGGGTTAAGGAATGCAGCGTAGAGCTTCTAGCAATGAAGCGATTAAAGCAAACCCGGTGGACAATGAAGGCTGACTGGCAGTGAAGCAGTTAAAGTGCACCCCCCCCCCCCCCCGTTTCTAAAATTTGTCAGCCCACGGCGGGGGGCATAATGGGAGTGGAAGCGTTAAAAGCCATTATGTGGTGAAAAACAGTTAATCCCTGCCTGTCTTTCCATTGGCAGCTGCTGTCTCTCTTTTTGTTACCATGGCGACGAGGCCTTGTCACTGCGCCTGTAATGGGGTGCCTGCATAGAGTCACCTCCACACAAACAATCCTCATTGTAATGCTGAATGTGCGTGGCGCCCTCGTGCCCACCCCACACACATCCACATCCTTGACATACAGCATGGCCCCAATCCTCACACCCCCATTATCCTTCTCCTGGAGAATCAGAGCGCCATTGTATATCACAAATACAGTATAAATAGAATATCTATTATGGCTCCTACACCCTCACAGTCCCCGGAGATACATCACCAGGAATTCATGCGGCCTTCTTACAACCTTGTTGGCTAATTAACAGGCTAACCAAATGCAGTAAATAGAAAATAGGAGCACATTACCGCGCCTGCCGCCATACCAAGCTTTTCTATGGATCCCTATGGCACCTAGTATGCGACTAATACCTAACACTCCATTTAAAAAAAAAACATTGGCGTTACATTTTCTCGCCATATTGTGATAAATATTTATGTGAGGAGTGTTATGAATTTCCTATTCAGATACGTATTTTGTATATACAAAAACGAAAGAACGGCGTTACACTGACCGCGCATCAATAAGTGGTCGTCTTTGTGATATAAAAACAATCTGACTGAACTGATCTTTGTTTATGTTGAATCTTTCTTTTTGAGCAAATAATTGTTTATAAGCCCTGGTTCACATTGGTGCGTTTTGACATGTCTAAATCGCAATTGCCACCTAATGGGTGCGACGCTGCGTTTGCGGCGCCGCTCAGATTTCAAAAAGTAGTTTCTGTGCTACTTTTTGGGATTTCGGGGTGCGATTTCCATTGACATCTGTGCAGAAACCCGCACAGATGTCTGTGAAATCGCCGCTGACATGCAGGAGTTCAGCGGAACGCGCGCGGCTTCATTCCCGCAGCTCAGTGTGAACCTGGGCTAAGGATCAATAATCCATGAATTGTTTATCAGTACAGGCATGGTGAGCATTAAAGGGAAATTCCTAAGCGGCTTTACAATGCAAGGTTTAACCCCTTGGGGTCGGCCCTTTAAGGGGCTTGCTAGGGGCATGACCGTCGCGATTGGTCGTTTACCGCCGGTCACTGTGCAGCAGGCGCTCTCAGCACACGCCTTCGGAACAACACGGTCGGCACTAATGCACGGAAATATGCGGCCGCTCAGTGCCAAGGTCCCGGGACGACCAAGAGGCCGCATATTTGCGTGCGCTCTGCGCAAAGAGGTTGAAGTGGTTATAAACCTCCGACATTTCAGACATGAAATATGAACAAACGATATCGCTTTATAGCAGGGGGGGGGGGGGGCATTTTCAATTTCATTGGGGGCCACATCAGCATTATGGTTGCCCTTAAAGGGCCAGTTGTATCTGTAAGACTAGATGTCCAGAGCACCCCCCACTACTGAAGTCAACAGTCCCTCACCATCCCATACATCACACTGCACCCCCTTATCTTATGCTGCTGCCTGGAAGAATTTTTGGGGAAGGGCTGGGAAGCAGAAATTGCAGCAGGGTCTGGAGGAGGACCAGAGGAGGGCTGGCTTCATGGAGAAGCACAGAATCTGGCAGAGGAGTTCTGTCCTCCTTTCTGCTGCCAACTACTGAGATAAGGTGGAGGTAGAAAGAAGGGGGGTGCTGTATCTGCAAGGGCCACAGATTGGGCCTGCGGGCCTTGTGTTTGACACATTTTCTCTATAGTGTGTCTCAAGAGCAAGAGTTATTTCTGTCTGCTGCCTTGTTCCTCTGCTATCAGTATAAATGATGAGTTTTCCTGACACCAAAAGAAATAAGGTGACAGGGGAGGATCCTTCAGCTGATTGACAGCCTCAGATCTGCTCTTGTGTGCTGTGTGAAGGGGGGTGTTCCTTCCCTCCAATCAGCTCCCAGAGCTCTCCTCACTGAGCTCCGCAGAGTGTAAGCTTACACTCTGCAGCTCTCCTCCCCCTTTTTTCTGAACCCTCAGACCAGCTTTATAAATTGAGCTCTTTGAATGGATAAAGAGAAAACAATACTGCATATAAACAGATACAACTTATGTAGGAGGATTTGTTTCATCTCTGTGTATCATTAGAGGCCAGTCGCTGCACTGGGTATATGTGAGGGTTTACCACCAATTTAACTGTTGTAACAGGTATGGTTAGCATTAAAGGGAAACTTCATCACAGGCTTTACAATGCAAGGGTTGAAGCAAAACTAAACACACAGTTTCAAAAAATAGTTTCTTTCTGTGTTTTTCCGCCTCCTTGTAACATTCTATGTGAGCTTCCTAACCTCTCCTTTTCAGCTCCTTTCTGTTTGGCACATCACTGCCTGCTTCTGGGTATCGGATTTGTGGTAGATGGGGGATTTGGGGGGTTTGTGTTGGGAGGAGAGATGGGGAACAGGATTTATGCTAGATGGGGGGGGGGTTGTGTTGGGAGGGGGGATGATGAGGAGCAGGATTTGTGCTAGATGGGGGGGGGGGATTTGGGGGAATGAGGGGAAGAAGGAATGGGGAAGAGGATTTGTGCTAGATGGGGGGATTTGGTGGATTTGTGTTGGGAGGGAATGATGGGGAGCAGGATTTGTGCTAGATGGGGGGAATTTGGGGGGGGGTTGTGTTGGGAGGGTGATGGGGAACAGGATTTGTGCTATATGGGGAGATTTGGGGGGGGGGTTGTGTTGGGAGGGTGATGGGGAACAGGATTTGTGCTAGATGGGGGGATTTGGGGGGGGGGTTGTGTTGGGAGGGTGATGGGGAACAGGATTTGTGCTAGATGGGGGGATTTGGGGGGGTTGTGTTGGGAGGGTGATGGGGAACAGGATTTGTGCTAGATGGGGGGATTTGGTGGGTTTGTGTTGGGAGAGGGGATGGGGGAACAGGATTTGTGCTAGATGGGAGGATTTGGTGGGTTTGTCTTGGGAGGGGATGGGGGAACAGGATTTGTGCTAGATGGGGGGATTTGGTGGGTTTGTGCTGGGAGGGAATGATGGGGAGCAGGATTTGTGCTAGATGGGGGAATTTTGGGGGGGGGGATTGTGTTGGGAGGGTGATGGGGAACAGGATTTGTGCTAGATGGGGGGATTTGGGGGCGGGGTTGTGTTGGAAGGGTGATAGGGAACAGAATTTGTGCTAGATGGGGGGGTTGTGTTGGGAGGGTGATGGGGAACAGGATTTGTGCTAGATGGGGGGATTTGGTGGGTTTGTGTTGGGAGAGGGGGATGGGGGAACAGGATTTGTGCTAGATGGGGGGATTTGGTGGGTTTGTCTTGGGAGGGGATGGGGGAACAGGATGTGTGCTAGATGCAGGGATTTGGTGGGTTTGTGTTGGGAGGGAAGGGGGGAACAGGATTTGTGCTAGATGGGGGGGTTGTGTTGGGAGGGTGATGGGGAACAGGATTTGTGCTAGATGGGGGGATTTGGTGGGTTTGTGTTGGGGGGGGAACAGAATTTGTGCTAGATGGGGGGATTTGGAGAGTTTGTGTTGGGAGGGGATGGGGAACAGGATTTGTGCTAGATGGGGGGATTTGGCAGGTCTGTGTTGGGAGAGGGGTTGGGGGAACAGGATTTGTGCTAGATGGGGGGATTTGGTGGGGTTGTATTTGGAGAGGGGATGGGGGAACAGGATTTGTGCTAGATGGGGGGATTTGGTGGGTTTGTGTTGGGAGGGGATGGGGGAACAGGATTTGTGCTAGATGGGGGGATTTGGTGGGTTTGTGTTGGGAGGGGATGGGGGAACAGGATGTGTGCTAGATGGGGGGATTTGGTGGGTTTGTGTTGGGAGGGGATGGGGGAACAGGATTTGTGCTAGATGGGGAGATTTGGTGGGTTTGTCTTGGGAGGGGATGGGGGAACAGGATTTGTGCTAGATGGGGGGATTTGGGGGGGGTTGTGTTGGGAGGGTGATGGGGAACAGGATTTGTGCTAGATGGGGGGATTTGGTGGGTTTGTGTTGGGGGGGGGAACAGAATTTGTGCTAGATGGGGGGATTTGGAGGGTCTGTGTTGGGAGGGGATGGGGGAACAGGATTTGTGCTAGATGGGGGGGAGTTGGCAGGTTTGGGATGGGGGAACAGGATTTGTGCTAGATGGGGGGAATTTGGAGGGGGGGTTGTGTTGGGAGGGTGATGGGGAACAGGATTTGTGCTAGATGGGAAGATTTGGGGGGGTTGTGTTGGGAGGGTGATGGGGAACAGGATTTGTGCTAGATGGGGGGATTTGGGGGGGGGGTTGTGTTGGGAGGGTGATGGGGAACAGGATTTGTGCTAGATGGGGGGATTTGGGGGGGTTGTGTTGGGAGGGTGATGGGGAACAGGATTTGTGCTAGATGGGGGGATTTGGTGGGTTTGTGTTGGGAGAGGATGGGGGAACAGGATTTGTGCTAGATGGGAGGATTTGGTGGGTTTGTCTTGGGAGAGGATGGGGGAACAGGATTTGTGCTAGATAGGGGGATTTGGTGGGTTTGTGTTGGGAGGGAATGATGGGGAGCAGGATTTGTGCTAGATGGGGGAATTTGGGGGGGGATTGTGTTGGGAGGGTGATGGGGAACAGGATTTGTGCTAGATGGGGGGATTTGGCAGGTTTGTGTTGGGAGAGGGGATGGGGGAACAGAATTTGTGCTAGATGGGGGGGATTTGGGGGGGTTGTGTTGGGAGGGTGATGGGGAACAGGATTTGTGCTAGATGGGGGGATTTGGTGGGTTTGTGTTGGGAGAGGGGATGGGGGAACAGGATTTGTGCTAGATGGGGGGATTTGGTGGGTTTGTCTTGGGAGGGGATGGGGGAACAGGATTTGTGCTAGATGGGGGGATTTGGTGGGTTTGTCTTGGGAGGGGATGGGGGAACAGGATGTGTGCTAGATGCAGGGATTTGGTGGGTTTGTGTTGGGAGGGAATGATGGGGAGCAGGATTTGTGCTAAATGGGGGGAATTTGGGGGGGTTGTGTTGGGAGGGTGATGGGGAACAGGATTTGTGCTAGATGGGGGTATTTGGGGGGGTTGTGTTGGGAGGGTGATGGGGAAAAGGATTTGTGCTAGATGGGGGGGATTTGGTGGGCTTGTGTTGTGAGGGGGATGGGGGAACAGGATTTGTGCTAGATGGGGGGATTTGGTGGGTTTGTGTTGGGAGGGGATGGGGGAACAGGATTTGTGCTAGATGGGGGGATTTGGTGGGTTTGTCTTGGGAGGGGATAGGGGAACAGGATTTGTGCTAGATGGGGGGATTTGGGGGGGTTGTGTTGGGAGGGTGATGGGGAACAGGATCTGTGCTAGATGGGGGGATTTGGTGGGTTTGTGTTGGGGGGGGGGGACAGAATTTGTGCTAGATGGGGGGATTTGGAGGGTTTGTATTTGGAGAGGGGATGGGGGAACAGGATTTGTGCTAGATGGGGGGGTTTGGTGGGTTTGTGTTGTGAGGGGGATGGGGAACAGGATTTGTGCTAGATGGGGGGATTTGGTGGGTTTGTGTTGGGAGGGGATGGGGGAACAGGATTTGTGCTAGATGGGGGGATTTGGTGGGTTTGTGTTGGAAGAGGGGATGGAAAACAGGATTTGTGCTAGATGGGGGGATTTGGTGGGTTTGTGTTGTGAGGGGGATGGGGAACAGGATTTGTGCTAGATGGGGGCATTTGGTGGGTTTGTGTTGGGAGGGGATGGGGGAACAGGATTTGTGCTAGATGGGGGGGTTTGGTGGGTTTGTGTTGTGAGGGGGATGGGGGAACAGGATTTGTGCTAGATGGGGGGGTTTGGTGGGTTTGTGTTGTGAGGGGGATGGGGAACAGGATTTGTGCTAGATGGGGGCATTTGGTGGGTTTGTGTTGGGAGGGGATGGGGAAACAGGATTTGTGCTAGATGGGGGGGTTTGGTGGGTTTGTGTTGTGAGGGGGATGGGGAACAGGATTTGTGCTAGATGGGGGGATTTGGTGGGTTTGTGTTGGAAGAGGGGATGGGGGAACAGGATTTGTGCTAGATGGGGGGATTTGGTGGGTTTGTGTTGGGAGGGGGGATGGGGGAACAGGATTTGTGCTAGATGGGGGGATTTGGTGGGTTTGTGTTGGGAGGGGATGGGGAACAGGATTTGTGCTAGATGGGGGGGTTTGGTGGGTTTGTGTTGTGAGGGGGATGGGGAACAGGATTTGTGCTAGATGGGGGGGGTTTGGTGGGTTTGTGTTGTGAGGGGGATGGGGAACAGGATTTGTGCTAGATGGGGGGATTTGGTGGGTTTGTGTTGGGAGGGGATGGGGGAACAGGATTTGTGCTAGATGGGGGGGTTTGGTGGGTTTGTGTTGTGAGGGGGATGGGGAACAGGATTTGTGCTAGATGGGGGGATTTGGTGGGTTTGTGTTGGGAGGGGGATGGGGGAACAGGATTTGTGCTAGATGGGGGGGATTTGGTGGGTTTGTGTTGGGAGGGGGATGGGGGAACAGGATTTGTGCTAGATGGGGGGGTTTGGTGGGTTTGTGTTGTGAGGGGGATGGGGAACAGGATTTGTGCTAGATGGGGGGGTTTGGTGGGTTTGTGTTGTGAGGGGGATGGGGAACAGGATTTGTGCTAGATGGGGGGATTTGGTGGGTTTGTGCGACGATACATTTCTTTTTTGATCCATCTCTGGTGAATAATCCATCTATAATCAACAACTTATTTGATCAATTAGGTAGATTTTGATCGATAGTTACAATTCGATTGTTAAGATATGATCATCATAAGTTATCAATCACATCTCTGTTTCCCAGGATGTGATCTCATTCTCTGATCGATCGAAATACAATCGTTATTTATTATCAAAGTATCTCAGTGCTGCCGATTCATGCAAAATGATCGATAACGTTCCACCCTTGCTGACTGACTCAGTGTGCACCAGAAGGGTTGCTCAACTGCTTGCGGATTCAATCGCTTTGATCGAATTGCACATCAATTGGATAAAACAGTTGAAGCATGTATGTTAACCATCTAAAAACGTGTAATATGAGGAAAATGCATGTCGTTACACTGTTTGGTGAAAATGGGGTTAAAAAAGCTGGTGAGCAGGCGTCAGTTGCCTCTGAAAAGTGATTTGACTTTGGGTCGCTTTTCAGAGTACTGGCAGGTTTAGATGCCTTATAGTTCATATAAACCTGATGCAGATGTTTTTAGTATTTAGTAAAGGGCAAGTTCAAACCATAGAAACCCAGTCCAGATGTGTTCCGGGTGCTTTTCTGCATGTGCGTTTTTAATGCGTTTTCCATGCAATCCAGTGTGTTTTTTTTTCCGTTCCGGGGGCCCCCCTCTTTTTTCCTCACTTTTAAATAAGGTCATATGAGTTCCAGTTCATTTATGATGCATTTATGTGCGTTTCCGTGCGTTGTGATGCGTTTTACCACGTGCCAGTACAGTTCAGTGCAGAAAAAATGCAGCATGTCCTATTTTTTTTCTATAACTGGAACACCTTGGAACTGACCACACTGGTGTGAACTATGTCATTGAAAAACATATAACCTGCTAGCAATGCGTTTTTGATGCAAAAAAAAACACACCGGCCTGCATGTGGGGTGAACTGGCCTGAAATAATTTAGGAAGAGTTTTGTTGAAATTTCTCATTATTATTTCTCATTAAACAAATGCGCGGTATGCAGTACTTTTTTTTTTACCCCAGCGCAATGCGAGGCAATCCCCCGACTCGTGCCAGATGGTGGCTAAAATAAAAATTTATAGCATGTCTCTGTAACATTTCAATAAAGTTTGTTGTGAAAATTGTAAGGGGTGCGATGCGCTGAAATCGGCGCTGCAGCGATCCCGCCAGACTACATCAAACACCAGCCGCTGTGTTGCAATGGAGGCGTGAATTAGCCCGTATAGTTTAGACCTGATGCAGATATTTTATCAAATCTGATTTTTTGTTTAACTGCCTACCCACATTTCTGTTTTTTTTTTTAATTATTATTATTAATTTAATTTAATTATTCATTAAAAATGAATACATTTTAATTAAACTAAAAATCAACATACATTTTGATGTTGTTGAATCTCCTATTTATTGTGCTCCTTGTTTGCTAAGATAAGGTAACTAACAAAAAATATATATGTTATATATAATATATTGTATATATTAAAATATTTTTGTTATTTTTTTTATTTTTTTTGCAATACATTTTTTCCATGAAAAACCCTTTCAAAATTAAGAAGCAATGATTTTGCTGAAACTATTTATTATGCTCCCTCTTCACTGTGGAACTTCACTCCCCCAACCAACCATGATTATTTGTATTCCTTATGCTGCTTGCATTAGTAAATAGGAAAGTATATCATATTTACTTATTTAAAACAAAAACAATTTTTTTTTACACTTCTTCAGTTACTTATCTTTTCTTGCCTAGGAAAATTCTGTAATATATCCCTGGAAACTTCAGGAGGGGTTTTCTTAGCTAAGCACAATTTCCTGCCTGCATATTTGAGCTAAGGGCAGATGGATTCCAGGAAGTAAATGCTACATGAATCATCTGCCACAGCAAAAAATGCTAGGGGGGTGTTTTTTAAACGTATTTCTTAAAAAACAAACAAAACAAAAAAACAGACATGGTTGGATGGGGGGAGTTTGCTTTAAATATTAGCCACTTGCCGACTGTAGGATATTTATGGACAGCCTTAGGTTGATGTGCATTTACAGGTATCATCCCGATATCTTTTTTTCTTTTTTTTTCAGTCAGCGATTACCTTTTTTGTAAAAACCACCCTAGAGTCTGATTAGCCACTGGTATTTTATCACTTCTGCAGTTTTTCTTTTTTGCGCTATAAACAAAAATAGAGCGACAATTTTGAAAAAAAACTAAGGGGCAGATTCACAGAGAATTAGATTCTCGTAGAGTATCAGAAATACACCACGCCGCCGTTTTTTACCTGGCTCTACGTGGAATCCAGGTCGATTTTGTCCAGTAAACGACGGCGGCGTAGTGTGTTTCTCCCGTCGCAATCCATCTGCGCGAGTAGGGGGCGTGAAGCATTTAAAATAGGCGCGTTCCCGCGGCGATCGAACTGCGCATGCTCCGTTTGCAAATTTCCCGCCGTGCATTGCGCGAAAACACGTCGTCACGTCGTAGTAGCGTCGTTTACGTACATTCCTATTTCCGAACGAGTTACGTTAAAAAAAAATATATATTTTCAAATCGACGCGGGAACGACGGCCATACTTAACATGGGTTACGCACTGTTAGACCAGCAAAAAGCTCTTCTAACATTACGTAGCCAAAAAATGACGTAGGCGATTGCGAGGGACACTCGTACCTTCGTGGATCGCCGTAAAAACTCATTTGCATATCCCGACGCATGAAAACGACGCAAACTCCTCCCAGCGGCCGCAAAAACATCGCAGCCTAGATCCGAAGGCTTACGAAGACGTAAGCCTCTCGGATCGAAGCCCGAAGCCACCGTATCATGGTTTGAGGATTCAAACTAGTGATACGGCGCGCGAAATTTGAAATTACTCCTGTCTAACACCAGTTAGACAGGCGTAATTGCTCTGTGAATCTGGGCCTAAATTTTTTACTTTTTGCTATAATAAATATCCCAATATATATTCCAATATATATATATTTTTGGTAAATAAAAAAATCGCAATAACTGTATATTGATTCGTTTGCGCAAAAGTTACAGCGTCTACAAAATAGGGGATATATTTATGACATTTTTATTGTAATTTTTTTTTTTACTAGTATTGGCGGTGATCAGCAATTTTTACCAGGACTGCGACATTGCTGCGGACAGATCAGACACCTTTGACACTTTTTTGGGACCAGTGTCATTTTTATAGCGATCAGAGCTAAAAAAAATAGCCACTGATTACTGTATAAATGTCAAGCAGGGAAGGGGTTAACACTAGGGGGCAATCAAGGGAATAAGTGTTCCCTAGGGAGGTGTTTCTAACTGTGGGGCTGACTGGAGGAAAAGAGGGATTGCTGTTCCCGATCACTAGAAACAGCAGATCTACTTCCAGGACAGAACGGGGATCTGTCTGTTTACATTAAGCCTTGGTTCAGACTAGTGCGATCTCAGACATCGCATGTGGTTCGCACCCGCACTGCAGGCGCCGATCACATGCGATGTCTGAGCAATGTGAGTTCAGTCATACAGTTGTATGGCTGTTGTATGGCTGTTGTATAGCTGAACTTGCATTTGATTTGCACAGAAAAAGGCGCAGGGACTTGTTTTTCCCCACACTGGAATCGGATTGCATGGGTGTTCTCACCCTCGCGGCTCCCGCATCGCTGTACTCTGAACCTAGGCTGACAGACCCCAGTTCTGGCTCTCAGAAGCAATCGTGGGTCGCCGGCAGACATCGCAGCCGCCGGTCACGTGCCTTTGCTCCGGCGGCGTGCGCGCACCCCTCTAGAGCTCTTAAAGCTGCCGATGAACACCTACAGCGATTCGCGCAGCCGTGCCAACCTGCCACAGTATAATGACGGCGGCTGCCCGGCAACCGCATAAAGTGTATTTTCCCCCCAAAAAATTGCTTCGGGAAATTGCTGCGCAAATACACCTCTTCTTAAAAAAGAATATATAAATAAAATGTTTGGGGGTTCTAAGCAATCTTCTAGCACAAAAAAAAATTATGAAAAGTGTATAAATATTATATTACCATATATATTACTCAGACCCCCAAACATTATATATATATATATATATATATATATATATATATATATATATAATTTTTTTTTTTTGGAAGAACTCAGAACCCCCAAAAAATAAAAAATTGTGTGTGTGCATATATAATGTTTGGGGTTCTGAGTAATCTTCTAGCAAAAAAATAAAAATAAATAAAAAATTGCGTGTGTGTGTGTGTATATATATATATATATATATATATATATATATATATATATATATATATATATAATGTTTGGGGTTCTGAGTTTTGCTAGAAGATTACTCAGAACCCCCAAACATTATATCATTTTTTTATATGGCATTTCTCTCCTACATGTAAAAATCATATTTTTTTTTTTGCTAGAAGAACTCAGAACCCCCAAACATTTTTTTTTTGTTTCAACGATTTTTATTGAAAAAAAAGTGATAAGAATCTTCTTTTATTTTTATATGCAAACGACATTGAGACAAATTATACAAACAAAACCACATTAAACAAAACACAATCCAAAAAAGGAAAAAATAAATAAAAAATTGTGTGTGTGCATATATAATGTTTGGGGTTCTGAGTTTTGCTAGAAGAACTCAGAACCCCCAAACATTTTTTGTTTTAAATCAGATTCTTTTTTTTTCTTTTTCCGAAGGTTTTTATTGAAAAGAGTGATAAGATTATTTTTTTATTTTTATATGCAAACAACATTGAGACAAATTATACAAACAAAATCACATTAAACAAAACACAACCCAAGAAATAAAAAATAAAAAATTGTGTGTGTGTGTATATATAATGTTTGGGGTTCTGAGTAATCTTCTAGCAAAAAAATAAAAAAATAAAATTGTGTGTGTGTGTATATATAATGTTTGGGGTTCTGAGTTTTGCTAGAAGATTACTCAGAACCCCCAAACATTATATAATTTTTTTATATGGCATTTCTCTCCTCCATGTAAAAATCATCCTTTTTTTTTTTTTTTTTTGCTAGAAGAACTCAGAACCCCCAAAGATTTTTTTTTTGTTTCAACGGTTTTTATTAAAAAAGGTGATAAGAATCTTTTTTTTATTTTTATATGCAAACAACATTGAGACAAATTATACAAACAAAACCACATTAAACAAAACACAAACCAAAAAAGGAAAAAATAAATAAAAAATTGTGTGTGTGCATATATAATGTTTGGGGTTCTGAGTTTTGCTAGAAGAACTCGGAACCCCCAAACATTTTTTGTTTTAAATCAGATTCTTTTTTTTTTTCTTTTTCCGGTTTTTATTGAAAAGAGTGATCAGATTATTTTTTTATTTTTATATGCAAACAACATTGAGACAAATTATACAAACAAAATCACATTAAACAAAACACAACCCAAGAAATAAAAAATTGTGTGTGTGCATATATAATGTTTGGGGTTCTGAGTAATCTTCTAGCAAAAAAATAAAAAAATAAAATTGTGTGTGTGTATATATAATGTTTGGGGTTCTGAGTAATCTTCTAGCAAAAAAATAAAATTGTGTGTGTGTATATATAATGTTTGGGGTTCTGAGTTTTGCTAGAAGATTACTCAGAACCCCCAAACATTATATAATTTTTTTATATGGCATTTCTCTCCTCCATGTAAAAATCATCTTTTTTTTCGCTAGAAGAACTCAGAACCCCCAAAGATTTTTTTTTTTAAATCATGTAAAAATCATCTTCTTTTTTTTTAAATCAGATTCATTTTTTATTTTTATATGCAAACGACATTGAGATTTTTTCAACGGTTTTTATTGAAAAAAGTGATAAGATTATTTTTTTATTTTTATATGCAAACAACATTGAGACAAATTATACAAACAAAATCACATTAAACAAAACACAACCCAAGAAAGGAAAAATCAATAAAACATGGTGTGTGTGTGCATATATAATGTTTGGGGTTCTGAGTAATCTAGCAGAAAAAAAAGATAATCTTTACATGTAGGAGAGAAATGCAAAAAACAAAACAAATATATATATATATATATATATATATATATATATATATTTGTTTTGTTGTTTTTTGTTTTTTTGCATTTCTCTCCTACATGTAAAGATTATATATATATATATATATATATATATATATATATATATATATATATATATATATATATTTTTATATATAATTATCCCTGGTAGGGAAGTAGTTAAAAATGAATTGAATGGTGTTTTCGGTTTGTGTTGCTCACATTCAGTGAAGATCCGTTTTAATTGCTAAATTAAAAAAATGTTAAAGTGTGCTTTAAAACCCTTGTTTATTTGATTGGCAATTTTCCATCCTTTGATATTGATTTTCTTTAAAGAAAAGGTGAAATATTTCTTGATGGATTTGAACAATCAGATTGGTAGGTGCGTGGGCAGGCTGGTGTGTGTGGCTGTAGCCTGGAGGTTGATCCTCTGTCAATCCAGCTGCTGCAGGTGTGTACAATCCAGCCCCACGTCCCAGCTTCTCCTCTCTCCCCTCCCTCATCTCCTCCCTTCTCCTGCCTTCCACACTGCTTTCTCCTTTCCTCTGACGTAAAACAAGGATTCTCTTCTGTGTCTGCTGGGTGAAGGGGAGAGAGAGAGAGAGGGGGGCAGACAGGAGAGCAAAAAAAAAAGGAAAACAAGGAAAAGGCGGAGGGGCTGTGCATAACAGAGATGGAGAGGAGAGGGAGGGAGGAAGCAAAATAGAGCAGTGGCGGAAAGGAAAATAGGCCAGCATTAAACCCTCATCTCCTCTTCTCCTTCCTCCAGGCTTTGGACCATGTTTCAGGCTGTTTCCTCCGTGCCCTCGGGGTTGCAGGCACTGAATGTGACTCAAAGACCTTGCAGGAGCAGAGTGGCCCAGACTTGTAGAGGAGCCTGAGACAGGTAGGAGGCTCAGCCGTGCCAACCCAAAAAAAAAAAAAAAACAGCCAAAAATTTGTGGGGCTTCTTGGCAAAGGTGGCGGAGGTGCCAAGCATGTTGTGCTGTCAATTCATTTGCTTTGCTTTATCCTGTGCCCTCCTTGTTCCTCCCACTCTGCCTGCTCTGTCATGCAGTGTCCGTCTGCTTCTGCTCAACACCATCTACTTGTTAAACAACATGAGTGCGGGGGAGAGCGAGCAAGAGCATAGAGCGGTGGGGGAAAGAGCTGTGCGGTGACGGGGGAAAAAAAAAGCATGGAGCGCGCTGACAGACAGGTGAGACGATCATGTGTACCGCTTTGCCGTCAATATCGCCGCTGAGCAGCCTTCGCCCGTCTTCCCCCTCTTACTCTTTCACCTTTTCTCTCAAGCTGTTTTTTTCTCTCTCTTTCGATCTGTAAAGTGCACCTGTAGTTTTGTATAAGAGGAGGGAAGGGGGTAGGGATGTGTAATTGGGTCCTGGGGGACCCTTCTCAATGAGCGGGTCGGGAGAAAATGCCCTTTTATTTGAATGTTTCAGTAGTTATGTCTTTGCCTGGGCCTGGAGGAAATGCCCTTTTATTAGAATGTTTCAGTGGTTATGTCTTTGCCTAGACCTGGAGGAAATGCCCTTTTTTTTAAATAGTTAAGTGTTTAGGTCATTGCACAGGCCTAGAGAAAATGCCACTTTTATTAAAATGGTTTTGTACTTAGGAATATGCACAGGCCTTCAGCAAATGCCCTTTTATTAAAATGGTTTAGTGCTTAGGTCTTTGCACAGGCCAAATCCCTTTTATTAAAATGGTTTAGTGCTTAGGACAGTCGTTGCACAGGCCAATGCCCTTTTATTAAAAATGGTTTAGTGCTTAGGTCTTTCACAAGAACGAAAAAAAGAAAGAAAATGCTTAGGTCTTTGCACAGGCCAACTCACTTTTATTAAAAAGGTGTAGTGCTTAGGTTCTTGCACAGGCCAAATGCCTTTTATTAAAATGGTTTAGTGCTTGGGACAGTCGTTGCACAGGCCAGTGCCCTTTTATTAAAGTGGTTCAGTGCTTAGGTCTTTGCACAGGCCAATGCCCTTTTATTAAAAATGGTTTAGTGCTTAGGTCTTTGCACAGGCCAAATCACTTTTATTAAAAAAGTGAAGTGCTTAGGTCTTTGCACAGGCCAATGCCCTTTTATTAAAATGGTTTAGTTCTTAGGACAGTAGTTGCACAGGCCAATGCCCTTTTATTAAAGTGGTTCAGTGCTTAGGACGAACTTTGCACAGGCCAAATCCCTTTTATTAAAATGGTTCAGTGCTTCGGTCCTTGCACAGGCCAATGCCCTTTTATTAAAATGGTTCAGTGCTTCGGTCCTTGCACAGGCCAATGCCCTTTTATTAAAATGGTTCAGTGCTTAGGTTCTTGCACAGGCCAATGCCCTTTTATTAAAATGGTTCAGCGCACAGGCCTGGAGCAAATGGCTTATTAAACGAGTGGATGCCCACGCACTGAACTATTTAAATAAAAGGGCATTTGCTCCATGACTACGCCCCCCCAGTGCCGGTTACACATTCCCTTTGGCCACTTTTATCATGCTATCAACTTAGGCCATAGCGGCCGTGCAGAGCTCTTCACCACGTGCTATAGA
The DNA here is from genome assembly GCA_029574335.1 of Rana kukunoris. Lineage (NCBI taxonomy): Eukaryota > Metazoa > Chordata > Amphibia > Anura > Ranidae > Rana > Rana kukunoris. Next base: position 150,740,461 of record CM056057.1, read on the forward strand.
AGTAGCCAAACTACATTTATATCCTAATGCCAGGGTTGTTTACTAATGCATAAAGCATGCTGTATTTTTTTGTGTCATTTAAAAAGGATTGTTATGTTGTTGTGTTCTTGTAAGTCGCACTTATCCCACATGTTATTCGCTCTGCAGCATTTTGGATGTAAAACTCTTGTTTTTCCAGCTTTTCACGCTATAAAATGTCACTGAATTCTGTCTGACATTAGATGTTGTTTTTCTATGAGCCCTGGTTCACACCAGTGCAGCTTTTAAATTGCGTTACTTTAGTGTGATTTCAAAACCGCAGATCAGGGCAATTTGTACCTCCGATGCGGCTTGCGACTTAATTTAACGGAAGTCTATGCAAGCTGTAATGAAATCGGAAAAAAACAGTGCAGGAATGTTTTTCTAAATCTCAATGATGTAAACAGTTCCATTGCTGGCAATGGGGTGCAACTTATCATGAGATTTGGAACTGTCAAGTCGCATGACAAATGGCATCGGTGTGAACCATAAAAATGGAGGAAAATTAAGCCATTTTGGTGATGATTATTTAATGTTTCATGAGAAATACAAAAGCTTGCAATGGGTAAATAATTTCATGCAAAGAAACAATGATTTCACATCTATGTAATGTTTTGCAAGTCCAGGTTCACAAATTTGCGAATTGGATGTGGGTTTCTCCGCATCCAATTAGCATGACAGGCGAGTGTAACCAGCTTTCAATGGAGCCAATTCGCACATGTGCGGGGCGGCTGCGGTTTGGATTGAAAAAGGATCCGGTGTGTGTTTGGGTCCAGTTCAGGTGTGAATTCAGGCAAAAAATGTGGCCCTGAATCGCATTTGAGCCAGAGAACAGGGATGCACAAACCTGCATATGTGTGAACCCAGGCGAAGGTTTCTTTCAAATGGACGGTCAGGAAGGCAGTAAAAACAGGCGGCTGAAATGCAGTTTTACAGCTTTCCGGCTGTAAAAGCCAGACAGGGCCGTTCACTTGCTGCAGCCATGGCCATGATTAAACACTAGGATTAGTGTGAAACGCGTCGGCTGTTCCCTCCCTGGCTGTATGCTATTGTACATGGTCTGTACATTTTTATCAAAATAAAGACAACTTCTGAAGTTATTGGAATGCGGCTGTCCATACTCTTTGAAATTTCCGTACCAGCCGTGGCATTGGGGTGCAGCGTTTGACAAGCGGCACTAGGGTGACCACATTTCCAAACTACACATTTCCAAACTACCATTCAGGGACACCCTCTTCCCAAAAAATCAGCTTGTGCTGTAACGAATCACAGCACAGTGATTGGACACAAGAGGCAGGATTTATGATTTCACAAGCAGGGGGCAGGGACTGTGCTCCTCCAGGCATTCCCAGCCAGGACAAATACTGTCAGTGCGTAAAGCGGTGATGTGGCAGACTTTTTTTGGGGGCATTCGTTTGGAGGGGGTGGCCGTGTCAGTTTCATTTCGGGACACACCTGCAAAATGTGGGACTGTCCCGGGCAATCCGGGTGTCACAATCGGACCTCAGGCTCAGAGGTCAATTGCTATAGCAGCGGCAGAACAGGTAGTAGAGTAGTCCAGGAACAGGCCGGGGTCTAACACGGGTGGTTGCAGGTTGGGAACAGGCAATAGAGTAGTCCAGGAACAGGCCGAAGGTTAAACGCAGGTGGTTTCAAATTGGGATCAGGCAATAGAGAAGTCCAGGAACAGGCCGAGAGTCAAACATAGGTGGTTGCAGATTGGGATCAGGCGATAGAGAAGTCCAGGAACAGGCCGAGGGTCAAACATAGGTGGTTGCAGATTGGGATCAGGTGATAGAGAAGTCCAGGAACAGGCCGAGGGTCAAACATAGGTGGTTGCAGATTGGGATCAGGCGATAGAGAAGTCCAGGAACAGGCCGAGGGTCAAACACAGGTGGTTGCAGATACAAATTGGCAGCAGACACATCACAAGGCACTGGCTGGGAAGGCACAATAACCTGGCCAAGAGGAAGTGCTGAGATCAGGCTTATATAGGAAGTTCATGGGAGGAGCTAGGGGTTCAAGGTTCAAGGCAATCAAGACACAAGGCAGTGTATTCCAATGGATCAGGTAGGTTTGTCCAGCAGATCAGACAAGGAGCTGTCCAGCATCCCATATAGCTCAGTGGAAAGAGACAATGGCAGGCACAGACGAGGTCCCAGGTTCAAGCCCAGGTCCTGATACCGGGACACGTGGTCACCCTAAGCGGCACATCTTGTCAAATTCCCGCTGGGAGAAGTCAGTGATTATTATTACAAAAATTGCATGCAAAATTCAACAGGGGAAGTTGATCGATCGATTCAGCCCGACCATACATGGTTTAGATCTCGGACGGTCCCTGCTGAACTGGGCCGCATTCGGACCGTCTATGGTCGGCTTAACCAAGCTTTCAGTTTAATTCATCTACATACATTTCAGGTGCTGTAAAACAAATCATTTTTATTTTACGAATAAGTATGTTGTAGTGTCTGTGGTGCCCCAAAAGTCCTGCCTTCTGAACATTTTCATTCTCGTACTTTAAAACAAATGGTAAGCAGAATTTATTTTTGGACAGCAGCCACAGCCTGATTAGAAAAGCCTGTCCCCTGTCACCAAGCTACAGCGCTTGCTCTGTGTGGAAGCAGTGGCCTCTCTGCAGAGATCCAACCGTCCTCCTGCTCAGTCAGAAATTACAGCTTTCCAATCAGCAGGGATCACAAGCTGTGCTAATTGCAGAGCTGTCTCAGCAGGGTTTGTGTTGGACCTCTGCAGAGAAACTGCGGCTCTCAGACAGAAAGTTAGGATCTTTCTGTGCAGCTTGCTGGCAGGTTACAGGCCACTCAGGCTGCGGCTGCTTTCTAAGGCCATTTTCACACTAAGCTGCTGGCCATGACTACGGTAAAGCGTCTCTAGTTTTAGTGGTGCTTTACCGTCATTTTAGCAGCGCTTTTTTGGCCTCTAGCAGGGTGCTTTTAACCCACACTAGCAACCAAAAAAGGGTTAAAAGCACCCACAAAGCTCTTCGGCATTGCTGCCCATTGTTTTCATTGGAGGAGCGATGTATACACGACTCCCGCACTGCCCCAAAGATGCTATTTGCAGGACTTTTTTTCCCGTCCTGCAAGGGCACTACCCCAGTGTGGAAGCACTCAGGCTTTCACACGGGGGCTGCAGAAGAGGCAGTTTACAGGCGTTTTTCAGGCTCTAGTTTTAGCACAAAAACGGCCGGTAAAATGCCTCTTATGCCTAGTCTTAAGCATCATACACACAATGGGATTTTCTGCGGACAAAGCGTAGGACTTTTGTCCGAAACGCGTTAGCCAGGAACTTGTATTGCATACAAACGGCAAAGAATTGTCGGCCAACAAACACGAAACAACGTGTTTTTTCAGCTCTTTAGCGCCACCCTTTGGGCAACTTCTGCTAATGTTTTGTTATGGTGAGCATTGCTTCTGAGCATGCGTGTTTGTACGTAATTGTGTACACACGATCGAAAAAAAAAAACACAATTGATGGCAGACAATTTTAAAGCATTCTATCCAATATTTGTCTGTGAAAAATCTGATAATTGCTTGAGGGAACGTACAAACGGTCGGACAACAGCCTGTCATCACACATTTCCCATCGGATAATCTGATCATGTGTACGAGGCTTAACACTGGGTTCACAATGGTATGATGCGGGAACAACAGCGATTCCTGTGCCAGTTCCTGCATCGCATCTGAATCGCAGGCAGTTCACACTGCTCTCTGTGAACACCCCCAAATCAGTTTGCAGAACGCAGTGAGAACGGTGGATTCGGATGGAATCGAATTGCATTTGATGTGAACACCCGTGCAACCCAATTCTAGTGCGGACAATAAAAAGAATCCTGCACCATTTTGTTCTGAATGCGATTTCAGCCGTACAAACTGAATGCCTGAATTCGCACTGCACAGAAATCGCATGTGATGTGCTCAGGCATGCAATGCGAATCACATGCAATTTCTGGCATTGCAGCCGTGTGAACCCAGCATAAAGCAAATAAACTGTAAGGGCCCTTGCACACAGGCAGCTGAGCCCAATGTAAACGATGACATGTTTACCCACCTAGACAGCCCAGGTGCAGCATACAGTCTCTCGGGTATACATCTTAAACACCGTTGTATCAAATATATGGGTGTTTACCAGCGACAGCAGCGCACAGCCATTGGTGTCTATGGAAGGCTGTACACTGCACGTGAGCTGCCCGGGTGGGGGAATCGCCCATGTGCAAGGACCCGTCCACACTGTCACCCCAGGTTATTGTGCGGGCAGCTGCCAGTTTTGGCTGGTGTGCCAACAGGTGAGCAAGAAACACAAGGGACTCTACACTTGTCCATACCTGGTAAGACATATAAAGATTTCTGTATTCTTGTGCGTTGACCCAGCACACAATATTGTGCAGTTTATGTGTTTTTAATTTTTGAGCCACCCAATGGCCTATTAAATGAATCTGCTGCCTCAACGCAACAACTATCAACGAAAAAAAAAAAATGCTTAAACGCCTGTAGACAAGTGTGAATGGGCTCTTAGGGCTTGTTGAGGGGCGGTAAAACCCTGCGGTTGAGCCAAAGTTTTACCACGCACAGGGGCGGACTGACCATTCGGGCACTGCCCGAGGGCCCCATGCCACTAGGAGGCCCCATCGGGTTGCCAGCCTCAGTAAAACCAGGGACAGTATGTAAAAATCTGTGGTTTTATTAAAAAATCCCAAGATTATAGCTGCCCCGCCTCTCCAGTACCTTTTCAGTGTGTGTACATCATGTGTGTATATTGTGTGTCTGTGTGTGTGTGTATACTCTGTATGTTTACTGTATGTGTGTGTAAGTCCTATTGCTCGGGGGGGCCCATAATCTCCTATTGCCCAGGAGCCCCATAATCTCCTATTGTCTGGGGGCCCCATAATCTCCTATTGCCCGGGAGACCCATAATCTCCTATTGCCCCGGAGCCCCATAATCTCCTGTTGCCCGGGGGCCCCATAATCTCCTATTGCCCGGGAGCCCCATAATCTCCTTTTGCCCTGGAGCCCCATAATCTCCTTTTGCCCGGGAGCCCCATAATCTCCTATTGCCCGGGAGCTCCATAATCTCCTATTGCCCCGGAGCCCCATAATCTCCTGTTGCCCGGGGGGCCCATAATCTCCTATTGCCCAGGAGCCCCATAATCTCCTATTGCCCGGGAGCCCCATAATCTCCTATTGCCCGGGAGCCCCATAATCTCCTATTGCCCTGGAGCCCCATAATCTCCTGTTGCCCGGGAGCCCCATAATCTCCTATTGCCCCGGAGCCCCATAATGTCCTGTTGACCGGGGGCCCCATCATCTCCTAATGTCTGGGGGCCCCATAATCTCCTATTGCCCGGGGTCCCATAATCTCCTATTGCCCGGGGGCCCCATAATCTCCTATTGCCCCCGAGCCCCATAATCTCCTATTGCCCTGGAGCCCCATAATCTCCTGTTGACCGGGGGTCCCATCATCTCCTATTGCCCGGGAGCCCCATAATCTCCTATTGTCTGGGGGCCCCATAATCTCCTAATGTCTGGGGGCCCCATAATCTCCTATTGCCTGGGGTCCCATAATCTCCTATTGCCCGGGGGCCCCATAATCTCCTATTGCCCCCGAGCCCCATAATCTCCTATTGCCCTGGAGCCCCATAATCTCCTGTTGCCCGGGGGCCCCATAATCTCCTATTGTCTGGGGGCCCCATAATCTCCTATTGCCCGGGGTCCCATAATCTCCTATTGCCCGGGGGCCCCATAATCTCCTATTGCCCCGGAGCCCCATAATCTTCTATTGCCCTGGAGCCCCATAATCTCCTGTTGCCCGGGGGCCCCATAATCTCCTATTGGCCGGGGGCCCCATAATCTCCTTTTGCCCGGGGGCCCCATAATCCCCTATGGGCCCCATGAGTTGTCAGTCCACCCCTACTAACAAGGACCATGCCGATAGGAGGAGAGAGCAGAGAAATGAGCTGGTCAGTAGACTGCCTCTCTTTTCATTGTCCAATCACAGGCTGGGGAGGGACAAGACCTCTGTTACCTAAGTGCAGCCGAGAAAAATCAGGTCTCCTGTCTGAGCAGCTAGGTGTGTTGTGCTGCGTGGCATAGCTGTATAAATCTCAGGACTGGGTGAATAGGATTATAAAGACTTTGGCTGGTAAAACAGCTCCCTTGAGTATGTGTATATATTATTTTTTATGTATTTGTTTTTCTCATCTGTGTATTTATCTGTTTGCCTGGAGTGGAAATATGACTGGCTCACATGCTATTTGTTAAAGTGGTAGTAAACTCTGCATTTTTGATTTTTACCTACAGGTAAGCTAATAATATAATAAATGAATATCTCCTACTGTTTAGCATCCAGTGACGTCACCAGTGCATTCGCTCTGAAGAAACGGCATACGCGTTCCGTCCCTTTAGAGCAGGGGTGTCAAACAGGCGGCCCTCCAGCTGTTGCAAAACTACAAGTCCCATGAGGCATTGCAAGGCTAACAGTTACAAGCATGACTCCCACAGGCAGAGGCATGATGGGACTTGTAGTTTCGGAACAGCTGGAGGGCCGCCAGTTTGACACCCCTGCTTTAGAGCTTTGTGCCGTGACCGGGACTCCTGAGCGCATGTATGGGAGTGACGTCATCACGGCTCGGCCGTTCAAGCGGTTGCAGCCCTTGAACCAAGAAGGAAGATCGGGTGAAGATGCAACAGTGACAGAGCGCTACTGGAGGGCTGCGTTTCAAGGTAAGTCTTTCATAATGTGCTAGTATGCGGTGCATTCTAGCACATTATGATATTGCCTTGCAGGAGGGAACTTTTTTCCCCCCAAGAGTTCACTAACACTTTAATAAAAAAAAAATCAGATAGAGGCTCTAATCATTCCTGCCTTTATCCAATATAAGCTGAGCCTTTTGGCTAGAATTGGCATTTAGGACTGGTTCTCATCTGTGCCATGCGTTTTAAGTGGGTGCATTACTATGATCAACATGTGTTTTCATGAAACTGCATCAAAGATCCAGTGAGCAGGATCTTTTTTAACATACCTACAAAAAGGCATATAAAAAACATACACAGGTGTGAACAGCAGGGCTGTCTTAATGAGAGGGCACACCTGGGCACTGCCCAGGGGCCCCAGTTGCATGGGGGGCCCCTGCACTTTCCCCAAATCAGCTGGTCCTTAAGCCCACGCTGACCCGAAATTGGGGACCCCATGATGGCACTGAGAGAGATACAGGGGAGGCAGTCTGCCTCCTACCTACTTGATGTCTGTTTTCCTGCACTGTCATCATTGTAGGGGCCCAAGAGCATTACTTTGCCCAGGGGTCCATGATGCTATTAAGACGGTCCTGGTGAACGGGGCCTTAGGGCAGAGCCACTGATTGACTCGCATACAAGCTGGTACAGAAGGTGGCTTTAATACCACCCTTATAGAATACTATAAGGTCTCATGCATATGAATGTATGCAGGTAATGTGCCCAGTGTTAAATTTCAGATGCTTCCTGTACCCAGGGAGCTGCAGCTGGTTCAAACAGCGTGCCATAGGTGTGTGCCAGGTGTGCCTGGGCACATCCGAATCACCCTGTGTGGTGCAGATTCCCCCTGTTTAGACTCCTGATATTTCACCAAAGCCCCCTAATGGAGCTCCTAAAAAACTAAACAAATAAAAACTACTGACACCAATCTCTGTCCTACTGACACCGCCCATAGCTATGCTGGCACCATCAGTATACTGTATATATACACACTTGAAAACTGGGTATTTTTTTGGTGCTTCACATCAAACGACACTAAATTATATTAAAATGTCAACATTTATTTCAACATAAAAAAAACAACAACACATATTTAACTCCAATAAAAAATATATTTGCACTTAGGGTTCATTTTATATCGGTCTTGCTTAATACACTTATACTTTAATGGAAATCTGGTTTCTCTTCAGATCTTATAAATCTCTCACCTTTTTACTGAAGATTTCAGTGGAAAGGAACAACCATGAGTTTCAGAAAGTAGCATAATAATCTACATGGGAAAGTTATGAGGACAAAATAACCCCTGAAGAAGCCTAAAGGGCGAAACATGTCGGGATTTGCACTCAAAGTATAACTGTATAAAACAAGGCCGATATAAAATAAACCCTAAGTGCAAATATATTTTTTTATTGGAGCTAAATATGTGTTTTTATTGATGTTGACATTTTTTTTATAATTTAGTGCTGTTTGATGTAATACCCAATTTCCAAGTTTGTTTCAATATATGGCATGTGGTGTGTTGGCTTATTGGCAGTCCGCCCACGTTTTTTTTCCACATATTGTATATACACATGCACACACATGCAAATATGTTGGAGCTTTGGGGTGCACACCTATGGGCCTGCCATGGAAGTGAATGGTTGTACATGGCCTTGGTGTAAATGGTGATGCTTCTGCGCATCAATGTATACCTGTTCATGCGAGTAAGACAGATTTTCTTAAATTAGAAGGTTCAAGTTTGGAAAATGCATTGAACACACACCAATGCACAGAAGCATAAGTAGTTATGCAATTAAAACTTGCATGGCAGGCTGTACACACCAGCACTGGGCACCGGGAATTTTATGTTAGGCATATGAAATGCCTATGTCTGTGGGCATAAGACCTAGCACTGCTTGCCTTTTTCTCTTTTAGGGCTTAGAATTCAATCGATGCTACAGGTGCACTTTTACTCCATCTCATTTTCATGTCTCGTTGCATCTGACACCTCTAATGTCTATTGTCACTCTGGCGTTTCCCTCCCTCTACCCCATCCTGTATGTTTCCCTTGGACTAATGGTCTCCTCTCTCGTAGAGATGGACCCTTCCGGTACGCTCTGGCAGTTTCTCCTGCAGCTGCTGGAGGAGCAGAGCCACCGACACCTCATCTCCTGGACCTCCAATGACGGCGAGTTCAAACTCTTGGATGCGGAGGAGGTGGCACGACTCTGGGGACTGCGGAAAAACAAGACCAACATGAACTACGACAAGCTAAGCCGAGCTTTGAGATACTACTACGATAAGGTAGGGTACAGCACATGATGAGATGATGGACACTGGTAAACCTGAAGTTCATCCTAATGCCGCGTACACACGTGGATTTTTTTTTCAGATGGAATGTTGGCTCAAACTTGTGTTGCATTCACACGGTCTCACAAATATTGTCGCAAATTCCGAACGTCAAGAACGTGGTGACGTACAACACTATAAAAATTAAGTTTAATGATTCTGAGCATGCGTAGGATTTTTGTGCGTTGGAATTGCATACAGACGATCGTAAACTTTGAGAACGAGCTCTCACATTTTTGCTTTCAGACATTCCGACAGAAAAAGTCAGATGGAGCCTACACACGGTTGGAATTTCCGACCAAAAGCTCTCATCAAACTTTTCTTGTCGGAAATTCAGATCGTGTGTATCATCGTGTGTCATTAGACCTCGTGCACACTGGGATGTTTTTACAGCTGCTGTTTTGGGCATCAGGCGTTTTTTTTCTCTACAGCCAGTAAACTCCCCAGCATGTTATCCTATGTGTCCATGCACACATTGGGCCAGATTCAGGTAGATTGGAGCATCTTTGCTCTGGAGTAACGTTTCTCATTTAAGTTACGCTGGCGAAATTTTAGGAGCAAGTGCTGTTATTCATGAAGCACTTCAAATCCCCATTCATGGACGTTTTACGCAAGCGACACGATTTTTTTTTTTTCGACGCGATGACGACGGCTATACTTAACATAGGATACTCCACTAGGGGGCTGCTTTATCTTTACGCCGCGTATCGCTTACGGAAACGTCGGAAAGTCACTGCGTCGCGCCCGAATACGATCGTGAATTGCCGATTCCCGCTGATTAACATATTTTTTCAGCGTAAATCAGCGGGAACGCCCCCGGCGCCATTTTTAAATTAAAGTTGCGATGCGATGGCGAAATTCAATTGCGCCGATCGCATCGGAACTCCAACCCGTCGTTTCTTGTTTTCTGGTTACAGAAAACAGAAACGCCGGCTTAAAGTGACAGTTAGGCTGGAGTATCACTGATACTCCAGCCTAACTCTACCTGAATCTGGCCCATAGGCTTTTATCAGCATTTTTTTGGCAGGGGTGTTTTCAGGCTAGAAAGAAAACCCAGAACGACTGCATTTGAGGGAAAGTTTTTCAGCTGTAAAAAACGCTCTCACATTGAAAACGTGTCTATTCAGCGTTTATGTGTTATGTGTTATTGCTGCACTAAGTGTTTGTAACCCTAAAAAAAATGGATCCTGTTCCTTTAAAGTATGTTATACAGCACAGTGCTTGTGCTGTGTAATTTGGCCTTGTGTATCATCTGAAATACCTGTCTGATCCTGCCTGGTTCTGCCCTCCCCCCTGTAAACTGGCCACAGTTAAAGATACGCCGGATCATTGTGTACGCCATGAACGTAACCTATGCCCAGCCAGACCCACGTCGGCCCATATTCACAGACGTCCTACGTACAATACGTAGGCTTGTGTTCCCTGGTCCATACCTTTGCATGGGTTGCGCCTCATCTATGGGGAATAACTTTCTGCCAAACGTAAAACTTTGCATTCCATAGAAGGGAATTCGGGTGTACAGGTGCTAGCCAGATTTTCTCTATTTCCGTTCCTTTTCATGTATTACCGCGGCGGGAAACCAGGAGACTATGGCACGCAGTTGGGCTGCTTGGTAATAATTAACTAGGTTGGAGAAGGTTGGGGAAGGCCAGGCCTAATCGCAACGCCATCATGACCCACCGGGATATCCTGTGTCTTTTATAGTTCCACACGTATCGCGGCAAGTCACCCTGCAACTTGCGTATATGACTGAAGGGGACGGGTATCGGCAACGTCTGAAACAGGTATAGGAGCTTAGGGAGGATGACCATCTTAATAGATGTGATCCGCCCCAATAGGGAGATATGATGGTTCTTCCATTTTTGGACTAGTTCCCTGATTGACCTATACAGAGGGGGGAAATTAGCCTGATATAGGGTGGCGAAGGATGGGGTAAGGTTAATCCCCAGGTAATTAAGGGAGTTCCATTCCCAGGTATAAGGGAAATTGGACTGCAGGTGGCGAAGCTCTTCCTCCGGGACATTAAGTGGGATGGCCATGGATTTAGTTGGATTCGTTTTGTAACCCGAGAGCGCCCCATATTTTGTAAAATTCGACTTGGTGGTTGGGCAGGGATACCCTAGGCTGGGTCAAGGTAAGGACAATGTCATCCGCGAATAGAGATATCTTGAAGTCCCTACCCCGTACCGTCCCTACCCCGTACCGATATACCCCGAATGTCTGGGTTTCCTCTAATTGTCGCCGCCAATTGACATTCAGTTGAATGAGTAGGAAGCCTCTGAGTGCTTCCTATTCATTCATATGTGAGGCTTCAGAGAAAGGGACTCATGAATCTATGTCCTCCTGTCAATTATTATTATATATTATTAAAAAATTAAAAATAAAAATTATTTGATATAAAGAAAAAAGTTCCTCCTGTCAGGTAGGATGTATGCTGCCTTGTGATTTATTTTACAAAAAGTTTATTGTCATAAAAACCAACAGTACAGGTTTACGATAGAGTATTATAGTATATATCATACAAAGTAAATCCAGCCCTAATCAACATAAAGGAAGCAGGAGCCAAGCTCTTATGCTATACTCAAATATAAGATAAAAAAGGAAAAGAATCCCTAGAACCATACGGTCTAGAACCCGAGCTATGCCCGGCTGTCTGTAAACCTGTAGAACAATATATAATACAAAATAGAAGAACCTAAAGGTTAGCATCCCCTAGAAAAAGTAGAGAGGATGAACTGCCAAGAGAAAAGAGGCTATGAGAGAATGGAAAAAGAAGAATGGAGCAGAGCAAGAAGAGGGGTAGAAGGCGAAGAGGGAACGACAGAGGAAGAGGGTGTGAGGTCCACGGGTGTGCGCAAGAGTCGTCCTATATTGACAGTAATGCAGTGTCAAACCGAGAAGGGTGGTGGTATGTAATCCAAGGCTGCCAAACCCTAAGGAATGCGTATCAGAAAGGATCGCCGTCAGTTTCTCATTAACCATAACGTCATTCAGGTGGTTTTTGACTGCCTCAAAGCTAAGTGCGGGGGTTTTCCATGCTCTCGCGATTGTCAACCTCGTTGCAGTAAAGAGATGCTGGGCTAGTTGCTTCTCTTGAGGCAATAATTCCACAATAGCCCCACCAAGGAGTGCTACGTAAGGATCCTGCCTTGTGATTTCTAATAGCAGACCTGAGTGTCCAAGGGCCGCAGTTGCCCACCCTTGCTCTAGAGCAGAGGTGGCAAACACAAGGCCCGCGGGCCAAATGCGGCCCTCCAGGCCATTTCATGTGGCCCTCGCACCTCTCCAGTCTTCCTCCAAACCCTTACTTTATGCTTTCAAGCAATGCATCCAGCTTCTTCCCAGCAGCAGCATGAGGAAAGGGGGTGCACTGTGATGTAAGGGAGAGTGGGGGACTCAACTTCTGATGGTGGGTGGCTCTTTAGATCTAATTTAAGGGGAGGGAATGCGCTGGACATCTAATCTTACAGATACAACCGGCCCTTTTGAGGGCAACCATAATGCTGATACGGCCCACGATGAAATTGAGTTTGACACCCCTGCTCTAGAGAGTAACAGGGGGAATCAAAGCATAGCAGAGGTGTAGCCCTTCCCCATTCTAGCCAAAACAAGTTCAAAATGATACATTGTCATGTGAAATAGAAAAAGGTTCCAAATAACATGGCAATGTTACTTGTGATTCATCACCTTCTGCTCTTACTACTCCGAACTGTATTATGTCAGGCTGTGTTCTTTAAATATAGTTATATTTGTGATCCTGAGCACAGCTGCCATCTATAGCAGTAAAACTGCTATAGGGCGGTCACGGTCAGCAAGGGGTTAAGATGCACAAAGCATTTTTAAGCAGGTAGGGTCAGATGGGCATTTGTTTTCAACTCCAGTGATTAGAAATATTTTCATTTGAATTTTTGAATTTCTAACAGTGTATGTGGATGTTGTTCATCAAGCCGTCGAATGTACTAAAATCAAAATTGTACTAATGTATATAATGTATTCAGCTTCACTCCGAACACTCGCTGTAGCTAAAAATAGGTCTGTGCTTGTTCATGACGGAGTCGGCTTTTAAACTGACACGCTGTATGTACACATCATATATTCACAGCTATAAAAAAACAAAAGATACCTGTATGCAAACACTACAGATGAAAATAGTTATGCATCAACGCAAAGTGCAGTTAAAGAATAAGTTTACCTTTGAAAAAAAAAAATATATATATTTTTTTGCAGGTTAAAAAATGTGCATTTATTATCTATTTTTTTTAGGAGTTTTACACTGCACCTGCGATCTGCTTGTAGTTCTCAATGTACTACAAGGGCACTGGTGAGCATCCTCATAGTTCATTGAGTCTTCCTGGACTGAAGTAACTGCCTGCTAGAATCAGAGGTATGGGCAGGCAGATCTGCTGATCGCGAGTGCAATGCTTTACAGACTGTCAGCCAGATTCAGGTAGATGGGAGCATCTTTGCTCTGGAGTAACGTATCTCATTTACGTTACTCTGAAGACCCTTTCAGCGCAAGTCCTGTAATTCACATAGCAGTTGCGCGTAAACTTGCGCCAGAGTAACGATAATGCGCTGGCGTAACCCGACGCAAGTGGAAGTGGGTGTGATCATATGTAAATGATGGGCGGAGCCCAGCGCAGAGGCTTACGTTCAGCGCATCATCCACGGAGCATGCGCAGTGAGTGCGGCTCCACTCGCCCCCCTTGTGCGCATGCTCACAACTTCCGTCGGCACCACTTCACGGGAAACGTCAGCGCAATGCGTTCCGCTGGGCGCTTAAAAGCGCTGGCGGAAACGCCATTCCGGCGCAAAAGTATTTCCGTTTCCCCCCACCCCAGGGAAGATACTTTTGCTCGGTGATGGCTGCTCCCGCTACCCCCAGAGAGAGGAGGAACCTAAATTTCAACGCCCAGGAGGTGTCGGTCATCATTTCTGCAATGGAGACTGAGAATGCTTTGCTCCATGGCCAAAAAAGCCGGAAGACCAGCCGGGAGAGGAAGCAGGGCATCCTGGAGTCCATTGCTGCCAGGGTGAATGTCTTGGGGTACTCCACCCGGAGTGCTTCTGACATTCAGAAGAAAATTAATGACCTGCGGCGCAAGGTGAGGGGCAAGGTGGCCACCATCAGGAGGCATGAGAGGGGCACAGGTGGTGGTCCCCCATGTCCTGTCACCCTGACCGCAGAGGAGGAGGTGGTCGCACGCTGCCTGGAGAGGGAGCAGGTGGAGGGGGTCCCAGGCTATGACTCCATGGAGGAAGTCTCCAGGACAGGTAAGTGTTTTTTATACCCTATTTGGTGTGTTGCATGTGGGGGGGGGGGTACATGTGCCAAGTGTGTGGGACCACCAACATGTGTCTGCTTTGTGTCATCCACAGATGACGGAGCTGGGCCATCATCGGTCAGCGTCCATTCCACCCCATCCCCCCCACGCCATCGTGTGCCCGAGCCACTGGGTGGTGAAGAGGTTGTGGAGGAGAGTGGCCACACCACACCTGCCGAGGTGGTTGTGGAGGATCCTGCTGTGGCAGAGCAAGACTTTTCTTTAGTTTTGTCGGTCTCCTCCCCTTCTTCTGGGCCGTCTGTTATCCCCTCCCCCATCCTTGGAAGCCCCTCAAGGGCGACTCCCTCCCCCCGGGGACAACCATCTTCTGGCCCCAGGAAGGCCACCCAGAAGACCAGGGGGGTGTCGGATGATGTCCAGGACCAGTTGGCGAGGGATCACGCCAGGCAGACTGAACAAATGGGGGCCATAGTAGGCCATTTGGAGAAAGTGGCTGACAGCCTGGGCTCCGTTGCCAACATCAGCAACGCAGTGCAGGATGTGAGTTGCAACTGCGCTGCAGTGGTCACCAGTTTGGGGGAGGTGCAGGGGGATATTACACAACTCACTGCAGCCGTCCAGGCCAACACTGCTGCCATCCAGGGTAACAGTGCTGCCATCCGGGACCAGGGGAGGCTGAGTCGGTGGGCCCAGCATTACCAGGTCACCCGTCAGCTCCGGATGCAGGCCCAGACAAACTCTTACCTCGGCCGGATAGCCAGGGCCTTGGAGGGCATGCAGGCCACACCTGCCAGGAGTGGCCCACCTGGGGATCAGCCACCTCCAGATGCCCCCCCACCCCCACCCACTCCATCCAGGCAGCTGAGGAGCCAGAGAGGTGCGGCAAGAAGAAGCCCCCGGCATCCCCGATGAGGCTTTTATTTTTTTGGGTTTATCTGATTTTTTTGGACATACTCAGGTCATGAGTTTTTGTTTATTTTTTATTCTTTATTTTATACTCAGGTCATGAGTTTTTGTTTATTTTTTTTCTCAGGTTATGAAATTTTGTATTTCTTTTTTTACTGCACACGGTCAGGAGTGCAGGGGACAGTGTGAATGGTGTGTGAATGTGAGAGGGTGGCACTCCTGACAGTAAGGGGTGTCACCCTCGGCCGTGGTGGTGAAGTTAACCCCACGGCTGTATGAATGACGTGTGAAAGGTGTATGAATGGACAGTGACATCATTGGGGCCTTGACGCTGGCGTTACTGCTCCCAACTCCTACATGCTGGACTTGGGCTAATCCAATGCGATGTGCATGTGGTGTGTGTGATCTAGGGACATCAGTGGTGTACACGCGTGCACTGTCTGTGTTATTAATGTTTTGGTTTAGTGTCCAAAGATGCCTACGGCGAGGACCCTCCTGACTGCTCTTCCATCAGCAGACTGGGTCTCCTCTGGCAGGTGGGGACTGTGTGGGTCGGGGGTCAGGTCATCACGCATGTCAATCTGCAGGCCTTTTCTCATAGCAAAGTTGTGCAGAATGCAACATGCACCGATGATCTGACACACAAAGGTAGGGGAATACAATAGGATCCCCCCGGACTTATCCAGGCATCGGAAACGGGACTTCAGGAGCCCAAATGTTTGCTCCACCACTGCACGGGTTTTGATGTGTGCTTCATTGTATTTTCTCTCTCCTCTGGTTTGGGGGTTCCGGAAAGGAGTCATTAGATGGGGTCCCAGTGCATATGCAGAGTCACCTGTAAGGGAAAAGACATGAGGATGTTAGTCATGCATGTGCCACTTCTGTTGTGCATCACGGGAGGGGATAGTCATGCCAGACTCCCATGTCACTCACCAACCAGCCAGCTGTCCCCATACATGTTCTGCTCGAATTCTGCTGGGATGGGACTCTGATTGTATATGAAGCTGTCATGGCTGGACCCGGGGTGTTTGGCACGGACGTGCCATATGAGGCGTTGGGCATCAGCTATCACCTGTACGTTGATGGAATGCCAATGCTTCCGATTGCGGTATATGTGCTCTGTGGCACTGGGGGGCTGTAGGGCCACATGTGTGCAATCAATGGCCCCCACAGTGCGTGGGAATCTGGCAATGTTGTAGAAATCTGTCATTGCCTTCAGCCGCAGCTCCTCAGTGGTGGGTCTGATGAACTGGTTGGACATGCGTCTGAGGATTGCAGGGACAACCTGGTGCACACATCTGCTTATGGAGGACTGTGACATCCCAGCCACCACTCCACTTGTACGCTGGAATGATCCACTTGCAAGGAAATGAAGTGTTGCCAGGACCTTCACCAGTGGCTGCACTGCTTGTGAGCGGTGTGTCTTGCTGGTGATGTCATCCTGCAGGGTTGTGGTTAGTTCAAGTATTGCATCAGGGCTGAATCTGAAGAGGCGATACACCTCCTCATCCCCCATGCCAAAGAGGCTCATACGTGTGCGGTATATCCTCTCACGTGCCCGCCTCCTTCGTTCCGGGGGACCCATCAGTAGTTCTAGGACCACAATTGCCCCTGGCATGTTGGCACACAGAGGTGTTGTCCTTGCAAGTGTGGTTGTTCAGCTAGCTCCTATCGTCGGTAACGCTGCTGTAGCTGCTCTCCTGCTGACCTGTGACCGTCTGGAGTAAAGATAAAGCAGCCTTTTGTAGAAATAACTTTGCGCCGGACGGACGAGATACGCGCGGCGCATGTAGCCAGCGTATGGTGCTAATCCGTTCGTGAATTGGGAAAAATCCCTCATTTGCATATTTGCAGGGGAAATCAATAGGCGCGACTGATGCGCCCAGCGAAATTAAGCGCTGACGATACTCTGGCGTCGGAACGTTCTGCCGGTCGCAAATGACCCGTTATTGGGCGCATCTAGTTTGGTGGGTACGGGCACATAGAAACGACGGCGCATCATCACAGTTACGCGGCGCATATCGAAATACTCCAGCGCAAGTGTTCCTGAATCTGGCCCTGTCTGTGTAGCTGTCTGCCCATACCTCTGATTCTAGCAGGCAGTTACTTCAGTCCAGGAAGATTCAATGAACTATGAGGATGCTCACCAGCAGGGCCAATCCTAGGCAGGGTGCACAGGGTGCATTGCACCCAGGCGCCTGCAGAGGTGGGGGCGCCGAACATCTAACAGATCTCTAATAGAAGCCCCCTCTGTGTCCATCACAGAGGCCCCCCTCCAGGTCCCAATAAAGTGCTCTGCTTCTCTTCCTGTATTTTTTTTTATTGTTAAGAGATCATGTAAGGATCCCAGGTTACTGAAGACTTAATGGGGGAGCATCTCTGTGGTTGAGTCATTGCCATAGAAACATTAGTAAAATGACGACGCCCATGTGGGGGCGCCAGAAATATTTCTGCACCCAGGCGCCTGCGACCCTACGATCGGCCCTGCTCACCAGTGCCCTTGTAGTACATTGAGAACTACAAGCCATCAGCCGCAAAGGATGACGGTACTTGTAGTTGATTCATTTACAGAACTCTGTGAATGAATGATGAGCCTGTGTGGACGGCCACGGGGAAATTATGGTGGCAGAAGCAGGGAGATAAACCCCAACCTGCTGTCACAGGAGAGGGGCGGAGAGAGCAGGCAGATGCTGGACTTGTTACATGTTACATCCTAAGGTCTGATTCACACCTCTGCATTTTTAGTGCTTTTTGAATTTTGCAGATTTGCACTACAGAACGTGTTCAATAATAAAACCATGTTAAATGGACTATAGTACAAATCTGCAAAATGCAAAAGGCACTAAAAATGCATAGGTGTGAATCAGACCTTACATGCAAAACTCTGCTTTTTGCAGGAAAAAAAGTCTCCCACCCTTTCCAAAAACGCAGAGGTACAAAAAAGCATTGATGTAAACATGTTCCATAGGAAACCATGTCAAAAAATGTCCCTGCATTTCTGTAAAATGCATAAAAAAGGCATTAGTGTGAATGGAGCCTTATAGAGGTGGATGAAGGACAGAATGGTAGGGGAAGTTGCTAATATCCTGGAGTCCTGATATGTTGATACATGAAGTCCAATGTGATTCCCACCCAAAACTTATATTTAGGTCTAAGGTGAAACCTGGTGGGTGATCACCTTCTGGCTTAATAAACCTTTCAGTGACTCTACTGTTGGGATTTACTTTTAGTTGTTTGGGTCTGTCCACCAACAAGGCTATGATGCAGGTGGCTGGCCTTTACAGTTTTTTAGTCTAGAGGTCATTATGTCTCATTAAAGTGAGAGGTGTGATGCCATCTTTTGGTCTAAAGATTGATGTGGCCGTCTTTAAGGCAGGCAAAAGGGGCAGCTGCACTGGGCCCTGTAATTGTTGTGTGGCCCAAAGCAGCTGCCTCAAACTTGCCAACTATCCCAGTTTAAATTTCCCCGTCCCTTGAAGTTTTAGTCCTGTGCTGTGTCCCGATATCTCAGAGTAAAGTGCTGCTACCAATGCTGCTCAGCTCTGCCCTATTGTTGTGTACAGATGACTCACCTGCAGACCCTGTGTTTACATGCAAATAACCGTCATTCGTATATATAAAGTGTGGGAGCATTCATATGTAAATAGCAGCAGCATTCATATGTAAATAGCTGAGGCCAGCTGCATTCATATGTAAATAAAGGCGTCATTCATATGTATATCATGCCCCTCTGCAGTGAAGAGATGGTGTGCTGTAACTACTAGAAACCAATCAGTGAGCAGTATTACTGTACAGTCATCTCTACCAACCAATCAACAAGAAGAAATCATGTGCTGCAACCTCTAGCAACTAATCAGTGAGCCTTAATGTGTGCTGTAACCTCTAGCAACCAGTCACTAGGTGGTAATGATATGCTGTAACCTCCGGCAACCAATCGTAATCACTGTCTGATTTGACACAGTAAACTGATTTTAAGTCTAGTTGATATTTATTGTATGTCTCAGAGCAGATGGAGAGGAAAATGGCATGGGGGGGGGGGGGGGCAAGAATTTTTTTGCCCAGGGTCCAATCAACATTTCCCACTTGCTAACCGCCCTATAGGGAAAGTACGTCCTATTTTCAAAGATGGATATCTTTGATATCCATACCTCTCCATACGCCGTCCCCATACCTCTGCTGGGCGGAAGTGGCGTCAAAACGTCAGTCCCGCCCAGTGTCTTAAAGAGACATTTTTTTTTTCTGACATTTGAAAAAATTTCATTTTACATTTTTAATTATTTTTTTGTATTTAAGCCTAAATATGAGAATTGAGGTCTTTTTGACCCCAGATCTCATATTTAAGAGGACCTGTCATGCTTTTTTCTATTACAAGGGATGTTTACATTCCTTGTAATAGGAATAAAAGTAATAAATTATTTTTTATTTATTTATTTCAGTGTAAAAAATTATAAACTAAATTAAAATAACTGTGTTGAAACCACACAAGTGAGGTATCGCCGCGATCGTTAGAGCGAGAGCAATAATTCTAGCCCTAGACCTCCTCTGTATCTAAAAAAATGCAAACCTGTAGAATTTTTTAAACGTCGCCTATCAAGATTTTTAAGGGTAAAAGTTTTACGCCATGCCACGAGCGGGCGCAATTTTTAAGCGTGACATGTTGGGTATCATTTTACTCGGCGTAACATTATCTTTCACAATATATAAAAAAATTGGGCCAAATTTATTGTTGTCTTGATTTTTAATTAAAAAAAAGTGATTTTTTTCCAAAAAAAGTGTGCTTGTAAGACCGCTGCGCAAATACGGTGTGACAAAAAGTATTGCAATGGCTGCCATTTTATTCTCTAGGGTGTTAGAAAAAAAAAATATATATATATAATGTTTGGGGGTTTTAAGTAATTTTCTAGCAAAAAACAATGTTTTAGTCTCGTAAACACCGAATCTGAAAAACAGGCTCGGTGGTCAAGTGGTTAAAGATGGCCCTGGTGGCCATTCATCGGAATAAGAATTCTGGTGGGGAGATATCTTCACTTGAGTCTCCGAGAGAGAACAGAAGCTAGTATATTTTTTCCATTTGCCAACAACCCAGAAAATATCAATATTAAGCAGAATGTAGCTAAAACATTACAAATAAATAACTTTTTTTATCTGACTGAGCAACATTTGTAACTTTGTTATTTCTAATATTGAAAGGTCCCTACTTTTGTAAAGGTCTTTGACTGCTTCACGTAACAACAACTGACATTAGTCTTTACCCGTTTTGTTTATTCTTCAGAACATTATCAAGAAAGTCAGTGGGCAAAAGTTTGTGTACAAGTTTGTGTGTTATCCGGATCCCTGTGGAGAGGCCTCCAAGGATGATGGAAAAAGTAGGGAGTCTGTGAATGAACTGGTCCAATCGCTCAAGCCTGGAGACAGCTCCCCATACGTCCCTAAGATGGCGAGGAGCAGCCCCAAGACCAGCCGAAATGAGTATATGCGATCCGGCCTGTATTCCACCTTCACCATCCAGTCTCTGCAGGCTCCACCCACCACGCATTCCAGGACTAGCAAACTGGAAGCTTTTCCTCCAACTGAAGCTCCTCCCCTGCAGGATGTCGGGAGTCAGAGCGTTGACATTCCCCAGTATGAGTCCATGGATCAGAGTGATGCAGATCTTTCTCTGGAAGTCAACATCCACAGCAGCAAGGAACTTCAGCTACATGTAATGTCTACATATTATGTCACGGGATCTTATTACTCTACTACTTCCATATTTAAAGGACTGTTTCAGTTAAAAGTGCAATTCTATGCAGCAAGTTTTATGAAATCAGGAAACATTTCTGGAGGTGCTGGAGTTTGAAAGGACACTAAGCGTGCCTATAGTTAGATTATTATGTAATACGTTGTATCTAGATTTATTTCAGTCTTTAATGCCCCGTATACACGATCGGAATTTCCGATGGAAAAAGTCAGCCATTGAAAATTCTGACCGTGTGTATGCCCCATTGGAGTAATTCGATCGGAAATTCCGATGAATTCCATCAGAGTTTACATAGAGAACATGCTCTCATTTCCTCCAATGGAATTCTGTTGAAATTCCGATGTGAATTTGGTCGGTCAAAAGTCCGATTGTGTGTACAGGGCATTAGTTGTTAATGTGCATCTCCCTTAAAGTGGATGTAAACCCGATTCATGAAATTTGAGCTGGGCACATATATCTGCAGTATTTTGTTATCTCTTTTCAATGAGCCAAGTCTTATAGCTCTCCTCTGATCAGTTCCTCTGTTATCAGCCTGAGAACTCCTGACATATTTTTTTACTTTTTAGACAAAAGCAGCCAGAATCTTTTGTCAAAGGAGGTTGCTAAAATAGATTTGCAGAGAGCAGCTCCTATTACAAAACAGCTCTAAGAGTCTCTGCCTATGAGGAGAGGGGGTGTGTGCCTTCCCTCCAACAGCAATGTTAACTATCTGTATGCCCAGACATTAAACTCTGTGTTAACCAGGAAGAGAAAATCTCCTAACACAATCTCAACTTTCTACACAGTATATAAATGTGAACACAGCAGATATACATATAAAACCAATGTAGGGAGATTTGGTTAATCTTTGTGTATCATCTGAGGCTGTTAATTTCACTGGGTGTATGGAGGGTTTACATCCACTTTAATGTGTGTGGAGGTGCATTAGAGGGTGGTGCTAAAACCAAGGAACACACTTAGGCCTCGTACACACGATAGGATAGCCAGAGGACAACGGTCTGATGGACCGTTTTCATCGGTCAAAACCGATCGATTATTTAACCTTCTGTTAAAAAAAAGCCAACTTGCTTTAAAATTTAACCGATGGATGCCTAACCGATAGGTCAAAACTGATCGTTAGTAGGCACGACCATCGGTTAAAAATCCACGCATGCTCAGAATCAAGTTGACGCATGCTTAAAACACACACGTCGTTGTGTTTTACGTCACCGCGTTCTGACACGATCGGTTATTTAACCGATGGTGTGTGGGCGCAACGGACCATTAGTCAGCTTCATTGGTTAACCACTTAAGGACCTCCGCACGCACATATACGGCCACAGAATGGCACGGATGGGCACAAGGGCGTAAATTTACGTCCTCGCCCAGTAGCGGGTCGGGGGTCCGATCGGGATCCCCTCCGCGGCGTGCGGAGGTCCCCGTGTCTCCGGGAGCGATCCGGGACGAGCGGGCGGATGTCGGTGTTTACCCGCCCCCCCGCGATCGCTCCCAGCCAATCGCTGCGCTCCCCCTTTGTGTCACTTCCTCCTCCTGTGTAAACACAGGAAGGGGGAAGTGATGTAATCTCTCATCGCAGCGGTATTTCCAACCGCTGCGATGAGAGGAACACCTAACAGTAAGTGTGCACCAACATTACACTGACACACACACACATAGGCATACTTAACCCCTTGCGATCTGCCCCACCACCCCCCCTGTCACAGTGTCACTGAATGCAGTGATGTAATCACTGCATTTAGTGTCAGTGTGACAGGCAGTGTAAAATCAGTTAGTGTTAGGTTCAGGATAGCCCCCCACCCCCCCTAATAAAGTTTTAACCCCCTGATCACCGCCCTAGTTAACCCTTTCACTCCCTATTGCCAGCGTCACTAAGCGATCATTTTTCTGATCGCTGTATTAGTGTCGCTGTTCCCGCTAGGTAGCTATTTTTTTTTATTGCGATTTTTTTTTTTTACTAAAGACATGTGGCTAAATAAATTTTGGCCTAAATGTTTGACTAAAATTTAGTTTATTTGATTTTTTTTTAACAAAAAGTAAAAAATAGTGTTTTTTTTTCAAAAATGTCGCTCTATTTTTGTATATAGCGCAAAAAATAAAAATCGCAGAGGTGATCAAATACCACCAAAAGAAAGCTCTATTTGTGGGAAGAAAAGGACGCAAATTTTGTTTGGGAGCCACGTCGCACGACCGCGCAATTGTCTGTTAAAGCGACGCAGTGCCGAATCGCGAAAACACCTTGGGTCATTTACCAGCGTATTGGTCCGGGTCTTAAGTGGTTAATTGATGAAAACGGTCCTTCAGACCGTTCTCATTGGATGGACTGATCGTGTGTACGAGGCTTTAGATACAGGACCTTAAATATTGGCACTGAAGAGGCTTAGATGGAAGGCTAAGCAAATACAAGATGGTAGGATGAAAAGCCATGTTCTCCAAAATGAGTAGTTTTCATTAAAAAAAATTCTATAATAATATGGCAGGGTCATCTCTTCCAGCCAACACAAATATTTGAGGACAGCCTTTCCCATATCAAGGTAAGAATGTCCACACATTCCCCTTTAACATCTGTGGCTTTTGTTGTAGCCTTTCATACCTTACCCCCCTGGGCACAGTGCCTTCTGGCAAATATGGCTCAAATGCAACCATATGTGTCCCACTTCAAGTATCATTTGTGAGTATCATCTACTGTGCGGGTTTAAAACACAACTCCAGCAGAAGCTTTCTTTTTTATTAGACTGAAAAAGGATTCCAGACTCTCTTATCTTTTATTGCTGTCTATTTGTCCGTACTTCCTGTCCCAGTGACTACACAAGAAGTAAAACATCTCACCAGTGGGGACATTTTCTCACTCTAACCAAAACTAAAAAGAAATATTTTGGCTCTACCAAATACTCATTGCTTTGCCCATATCTAAGGCCGCGTACAGACGAGGAGACATGTCCGCTGAAACATGTCCGACGGACCGTTTCCAGCAGACATGTCTCCTCGGATATTTGGTCCAATGGCGTGTACACACCATCAGACCAAAATCCCCTCGGACGGATAACGCGGTGACATGGCGGTGACGTTGACGCCGCCACGTCACCAATCCAGTAAGTAAAAATACTTCCACGCATGCGTCGAATCCATTCGACGCATGCGGGAGATTCATGTCCGCTGGTTAGGCGTACTAACCAGCGGACATGTCCGACGGACAGGTTTGTAGCGGACAAATTTCAAAACAT
Source organism: Rana kukunoris (assembly GCA_029574335.1). Classification (NCBI taxonomy): domain Eukaryota; kingdom Metazoa; phylum Chordata; class Amphibia; order Anura; family Ranidae; genus Rana; species Rana kukunoris. Next base: position 150,764,705 of record CM056057.1, read on the forward strand.
GCTTTGAAATTTGTCCGCTGGAAAAACCTGTCCGCTAGGCCGTACACACGATCGGATATGTCCGCTGAAACTGGTCGGCGGACCAGTTTCAGCGGACATGTTCAATCGTGTGTACGCGGCCTAACAAAATCATCACAAATGCTTTTAATGGATCTTTCATTGACTAGTGCAGTGATGGCAAACCCCAGATGTTTTGGAACTACATTTCCCATGATGCTCAACTACACTGCATAAGCATCATGAGAAATGTAGTTCCAAAACATCTGGGGTGCCAATGTTCACCATCACTGGACTAGTGAGATGGCATGGAGGGTGTATGTTGGGTGGGGTTGGCTGTGAGAGAGAGCTACAAATCCTCAGCTATACAGAAAAAAAGTTCCAATAATTTATCTAATGCCTCGGTTTCGGGTCGGTACAGTTTGGAATGGTTAGAATGGTCCGGTCTATTCTTGTGAGCGTTTCCACTGCAAGTCGGACCATCAGGGGCCATACAGGGTTTAGAAAAAATGCCTAGCGTGTCCACCAATCAGTGGAATGTATTGTAGCTCCGCCCTAACCGAACTGTTCCATTTTCTATGGCCCCACATCTGAAGCATCTGCGGTACGGTTCGGTTTTATGGCACACTTTCATAATGGAAACACTCAAAATAGCATACCGAACCGATCCGCTCAGTGGAAACGAGGCATATATGTCCCTTTTTGGACTCTTATTCCATATTGTGGTAAAATTAGGGAGACTTTAAATTGATTTTGTTATTAGACATCATCATCTTCTAACAAATGAAGATCTCTGAAATAAATATTTAGCTTCTGTAATGCTGAGTGCAAGCTCCAAAGAGAATTAACATGGTGTATAGTGCACAGTGAGACATTCCACTTGTGTTCTATTGCACAATACTGTCTCAACCTTGTATGTTTCAGCACGGCATTGGGTGGTGCAATAGTGAATAATGGTGCCAACATTTCTAGCTAAACAGTGGGCAGGGCTGTGTGAATACCAAGACCAGTTGAACAGTTTTACAATTAGTTTGTCAAGTAAAACAGTTGACAGAAATTAATTTCTACTGTGTATAGTTGGGCTGAAGTCTCACTTAATTATGTTTAAACATTTTAGCAGATCTTAATTTTTACACTATTCTGTTTTCCATAGGACTTGATTTCTTCTTTAAAGAACTTTACCCATATTTACTGCCGCTCATGCGCTCTGTATTTCAGCAAAATGGCCGCCTTCAGCAAGAAAAAACAGTAGCAATGCTGGAGGCAATTTACAGCAGACGCTAATTTTGGTAGCATAATTATTAATGTGGAATGTATGTTCCTTGCTAAAGAACATTATTTTTTATTAAAGGGGTTGTAAAGGCTTGTTTTTTATTTTCTAAATAGGTTCCTTTTTCTTCGATTTCCCTCCTAAATGTTTTTTTTCTTTGTCTGAATTTCTCACTTCCTGTTACTCATCAGTAAGCTTGCCCCCATCATCCGAGCTGTTCTGGCTGGGGGTTAGTCTATGTGCTCGCCCCTTCCCTTGGGACTACATCCCTGTGGGGAGACGCTGACTAACCCCCAGCCAGAACAGCTTAGATGATGAGGGCAAGCTTACTGGGGAGAAACAGGAAGTGAGAAATTCAGACAAAGAAAACAAAGAAAATAAACATTTAGAAGGGAAATCAAAGTAAAGGGTAAGTGAACCAACAATGCACTAGCTTAAAGGAACCTATTTAGAAAAAAAAAACCTTTACATCCCCTTTAATAAAAAAGAATGTTCTTTAGCAAGGAACATACTTTCCACATTAATAATTATGCTACCAAAATTAGTGTGTGCTATAAATTGCCTCCAGCATTGCTCCTGTTTCTTCTTGCTGGAGGCTGCCATTTTGCTGAAACGCAGAGAGCCTGAACAGCAGTAAATCTTTAGGCAGTCAACAGATCGGGCTCTAGTGACTCAGTGTACAGACAATGTACTACTGAGTTTAAAACAGTATAGACTTAAAGTTTATTAAAGTTTTAATTAGCTATATCTACAAAAGAGGCCAGCCTAAAGTGATGTAGCAGGACATCATTTTCTGACTAATGGTTTACCTATATTTTTGGTTTTCCATAAGGCATTAGCACATATTGATGCCTCTTTCCCCATAGGTCACAGTGGACCCCCCAACTCCTGATATCAAAGTGGAGGATCCTCTTGAAGATGCATCCTCCGATGTAGAAGACCTCTCCGAACCCCAGGTCTTTCTGGCATCTCTTCCTGAGATAAAGACTATGAGCTCAGAGCAGCCGCTGGCTCAGGAGATCTTGGTTGTCATCAATTCTCCAGAGAAAGATGAAGTAAAAGCTAAGGACGATCTTCAGGAAGAAGAGAAGAAAGAGGAGGCACCTTCAGCAGTCCCGCCACAGGAAGGACATCCTGTTAAAGGGAAGAAGCCAAAAGACCTGGAAATCCCCTTCTCTACTGTGATTGGACAGGAAAAGATGAATGCTGCTGTTAACTCTTTGCTGGCTCCTGGGAGTGCATCATCAGTCATCACTTCTCATTCACTGGTGAGTGAAACATAAAACAAAACTTGATGGATTTTCAGAATGTGCTTTCCCCTTGTCTCACACCAGTAAAGTTTACAGCAGGTCAGAGTAAGGCAGAGCTATAGGATTGTTCTGTACTATCGGTGCTGCCTAGATGGGCTCACAACAGTGTTGCTTGCCTTTCCAAAACATCCACTTTTGCTAATAAGGAATATATTTTAGTAATGTTAATGGGAAATTCGTAGCAGGCAGCTTTAAATGATAATGTTGCCTTACTTTACTTATAGAGTTCTGCAGCATCCCTAAAACTCACAAGATCTCCTATCAGGAGTGCAAAACTGCAGGCAGTATGGCCAGTATACTCTGTGCTATCAGCGCTGCATGGATCAACGTGCAGTGTTTCAGTATCACCTACACAGGGGCGGACTGACCATTCGGGCATTGCCCGAGGGCCTCATGCCACTAGGGGGCCCCATCAGGGTTGCCAGCCTCAGTAAAACCAGGGACAGTATGTAAAAATCTGTGTTTAAAAAAAAAAAAATCCCAAGATTATAGCTGCCCCGCCTCTTTAGTACCTTTTCAGTGTGTGTATGTGTATTCTGTGTGTATGTATACTGTGTGTCTATATTGTGTGTCTGTGTGTGTGTGTATACTGTGTATGTATACTGTATGTGTGTATAGTGTGTGACCCCATAATCTATTGCCTGGGCCCCCATAATCTCTTATTGCCTGGGGCCCCATAATCTTCTATTGCCCGGGGGCCCCATGAGTTGTCAGTCCGCCCCTGCACCTACACTCCCAATTTCTGTACTTTTGTTAATAAATATGCAATATATATATATATATATATATATATATATATATATAATCTTCAGAAGATTAGGAGGCAGCACCAAACGTATATATCGGCACTTCCTGAGTGAACTTATGGAACTCTTCAGTATCTGCTTTCCCAACCATCTTTCCAAACCTCTTGCTGTGACAAAAAGTCAGATGTAGGCAATGCCATATTTTTGTACCACCAGTGCCTCGTGACAAGACATAAAGGGGTAGATTTACTAAAGCCGGTGCACTCACAATCTGGTGCAGCTGTGCATGGTAGCCAATCAACTTCTAACCTCAGCTTGTTCAATTAAGCTTTGACAGTAAAACCATAGCTCCCAACCTTCCCTGATTTCGAGGGACTATCCCTGATTTGGAGCAATGTCCCTCTGTCCCTCTTTCCTCCTCATTTGTCTCTCATTTTGGTCTGATCTATATAGTTATATATAAAATGCACTTTTTATCTTTCACAAAGTGTTTTCCAGTGCTAAAACTTTCATCCAAATTCTATGATGCTACATTTGTAAATTTTAAAAGCCAATATAAAGGAATAGTAGTGGTATTTGATTAACCTTTTTTGGGTTAATTCAACTTTAAGGGGGTGTGACAGGGGGGCGTGTCCTATGCCTACATACGTTTGCTAGTAGGTGTCCCTCATTCCCATCTCAAAATGTTGGCAGGTATGGTAAAACCTGGAAGATGATTGGTTTCTATGCAGCAGTGAGATGGATTTTGCACCCTCCAGCTTTAATAAACAACCCTAAGGTTATATCCTTCTACTTTCCTCACATCTATCTGTACACTCTTGCTGTTAGAGCTGCAGGTTAGCAGGAAGCATTAGCTCAACAAAATACACCCAAAAATTGCTCTATTCAGTGGTGAACACAGCCCTACAGGGTATATCCATCAAAATTCCAGACAGACCTTGTTTAACAAATGATCAGCAAAAATAGACTTACCGCTTTGTGCAATAAAGCTGGACATAGAAGAGAAGATGTCTCCCCAAATATCATGAATATGATGGGCAGGGAGGGACATCCTCTGCATTGATTCACCTGCCTAAAGCCCCGTACACACGATCGGATCTTTGTCCGACCAAAATCACATCGGAGTTCTCTATCTAAACTCCGATGGAATTAATTGGAATTTCCAATGGAATTTCTTCGATGGGGCATACACAGAGTCGGAATTTCTGATGGAAAGACTTTTTCCATCTGAAATTCCGATCGTGTGTACGGGGGTTTAGAGGTTGCACATACATGGTTCATAACTTTCTTCTTTATATTAAAAAAAGGGAATGGGAGATTTTCTAGCAGGTGTCACTGACTAAGGCCCCTTTCTCACGATCAGTTTTGTTGGCGGACCTGAACGGCCGCTACATACATCTTTATGGAGCGTCGGATGTCAGCGGATATATGTCCGCTGATACCCGACCCAATCTGATCTGCTAAAATCAGACGGATGGTGATACGTCGCCATCCGTCCATGGCGGAATGGATTGGGTGAGATCTGATTAAAACGGACAAATCTCTCCATAGGAGACAGCGGCGCTGGACAAGCCCCTCCCTGCTCAGTGAGCAGAGAGGGACCTGTCATCCGCTGGCTCAGCGGAGAGCCCCTGCGACAGATCTGCCTAGTGTAAAAGGGGCCTTATAATGATATTGTGATGATTGGATGTTCTCATTATTGCTCCCACTAGGTAGTTCTAAGCGGCTTCACCCAAGCTATGGGGTAGTATTGATTCAGAGGCAGGATCAGACAACCTAAGTCAGTGCAAACCTAAGTCAGTGCAAACCTAAGTCAGTGCAAACCTAAGTCAGTGCAATCCTAAGTCAGTGCAAACCTAAGTCAGTGAAAAAATAATTAATAATGTGCAAAGTGCCTTTAGAAGCCAGGTTTCAGCTGTCTAGAATCACAACAGTAAAAATACATTTGGGATTGAATACCAGGGGTTACTGCACTTTTCTTGCCCTTAGAAAAAAAGCCAGAAAGACTGGTAGATAAAGTCCACTTTCATTACGAAACAATAATTGAAAGTCCTTTTAATCTTTGTGTTTTTAGACTCCTCTGCTGCTCACTCCAAGCTCCCTGCCTCCTTCCATCCACTTCTGGAGTACACTCAGCCCAATAGCTCCCCGGAGTCCAGCTAAGCTGTCCTTCCAGGTAATGCTTTGTTTCATACAAGGTTGGTGAAGTATAAATACAGTTTAATCTACCAACTAGATAATTTGTCTATTAAAATGGTTGTAAACCCTTACATATACCCAGTATGGTGACTGGCCTCAGGTGATACATAGTTGTGCCTGTTTATCTAATGAGGAGTGCCTGTTTATCAGTGAGGAGAGCTCTGAGATCTGATTGGAGGGAAAACCCAACCCCCTTTTCACACAGGAACAGAGCTGAGGCTGTCAATCAGCTGAAGCTCCCTCCCCTATCACCATTTTCCTCTTGGTGTCAGGAAAACTTGTCAGCAGTGACTCAAGTTTATAGCAGAGGAACGGGACAGCGGACAAAAATTACACTTAGTGCTCTGGATTGAGACAAGTACATACTATAAAGGGATATGCTTTGTTCATATTTGTTCATGTCTGAGGTTTACAACCACTTTAAGTGTAGAAGCTGTCACTAGAATCCACTAGCATGAAATTACATTTTACTGCTTTTATACTTTGTTATTGTCTTTGTTCAAACTTATATTTTTAAAACAAACCTGTGCTCAAAGAAATACGAAGAATGGCATTGCTGAATTCTCTTTCTGAAAAGGCCAGTGGTCTGGCTCTCTTACTGATTAAATGGCTTTTGTACTTCCCCAATCTCTGCCCCAGAACAAGTACAGTGGGGAAAATAATTATTTGATCCCCTGCAGATTTTGTAAAAGTTTACCCACTTACAAAGAAATAAAGGATCTATAATTTATATTATAGGTGTATTTTAAATGATAGACACAGAATAGCAATCACAAATTCTTAAAAAAAAAAAAAAAAACATGATACAAATATTGTAAATTGAGTTGCAGTTTGGTAAAATAAGTATTTGATCCCCAAACAAAACATGACTTAGTACTTGGTGGAAAAAACCTTGCTGGTAAGCACAGAGGTAAGACATTTCTTGTACCAGGTTTGCACACATCTTTACTTATCTTCTCTAAATCCTTAAGGTTTCTTGACTGTTGCTTGGCAACTCGAAGTTTCAGCTCCCTCCATACATTTTCTATTGGATTAAGGCAGTGTTTCTCAATTCCAGTCCTCACGCCCCCCCAACAGGTCATGTTTTCAGGATTTCCCTCAGATGAAAAGGCTGTGGGAATTACTAAGGCAGTGAAACTGATCAAATCACCTGTGCAAAATAATGGAAATCCTGAAAACCTGACCTGTTGGGTTGGCGTGAGGACTGGAGTTGAGAAACACTGGATTAAGGGCTGAAGAGTGAAGACTGGCCAGGCCACTCCATGACCTTAATATACCTCTTCTTGAGTAACTCCTTTGTTGCCTAAGGTGTATGTTTTGGGTCATTGACATGCTGGAAGACCCATTAACGACCCATCTTCAGTGTTCTGGCCGAGGGAAGAAGGTTTTATTCTAAGATTTTACAATACATGGCCCCATCCATTGGCCCCTCAATGCGTCAAGGTCTGTACCTTTAGCAGAGAAACAGCCCCAAAGCACAATGTTTCCACCTCCGTGCTTGACTGTAGGGATGGTGTTCTTCAATCCATGGCGGCATATTGTGTTACCGATCATTTGGTAACTGTGATCCCAACTGCCTTGAGAAAATTCACAAGCTCCTCCCATGTAGTTCTGGGATGAGCCTTCACTTTTCACATGATCATGATCATCCTAACCCCATGACTGAGAGCGATTGATGGTTATTTTCTATTTCTTACATTTGCAAAAAATCACTCCAAAAGTTGTCTCCTTCTAGCCAAGATTCTTGCTGATGGTCTTGTAGCCCATTTCAGCCCTATGCAGGTCTACAATTGTGTCCTTGACGTTCTTTGACAGCTCTTTGGTCTTGCCCATGATGGTGAGGTTTGAATGGAAGAAAGAGATTCTGTGGACAGGTGTGTTTTATACACATAACGAGTTGTCATTAGGAGCACCTTCTTAAAATGACAGGACTAATCTGTGTACCACATGAGCACATACTTTAGCCTGTCTGTGGGTGCCAGAATTATCATTTTAATTTACTCACTGAACTGCAACTCAGTTTATAACATTTGTATTATGTGTTTTTTTTTCTGGATTTTTGCTTGATATTCTATCTCTATCATTTAAAATACATCTATGATAACAAATATAAACCCTTAATTTATGTGTAAGTGGGCAAACTTACAAGATCTACAGGGGATCAAATAATTATTTCCCCCACTGTATGCAAATAAAGAGTTCAGACAATACTGGCAGTATGCTTGTTCCAGATCAGTGACTCAGAAATTATTGAAGTCGTAGACAGCCCATCAACTAGATTTTTCATAAAGAGGTACAGCAGTGGCAGTTTCCATATGTCCCTTAGTGGTTAATTGTACACATTTTAATTACTGTATTTTTACATAGCTTTGTAAACCTTTATTATTTTTTGCATAACAAGGAATTTGACCAGTATCCCTTCTTAAAGGATACATTCACCTTTTGTAACAAATTAAATGTTACACCCATGTTCAGGGTGTAACAGGTAACATGCTACAGATGTACTTCCCCCTGCACCCCCCGATCCCCCATTTTGACGGCAGGCAAAACCCCAGCACAGCCAAATTGTTTTTAGATTGTGACAGCGAGCAGGGGTAGAAGATCCCCTTCTCACTGTCACAATCTAAAGAAAATATAGCCACACATGGCCCAGCCGCATTCTTCATATACAGTGTTCTGTGAATGAATGAACTACACCTACAGACAGTCTTTGTAGCTGTCAGCTTGTAGTTCTAAACTACTGAAGCACTGAGAGCTCTAGTAGTTAATTGAGTCTTTCTGTCAGAGTGTGCCTGTATTGGAGGTACACAGTCTGCATGGTTGCAATGCTTTCAAGGGTCCTAACAATTTTTTTTATAAATTTATATTTTTTAATCTTCAAAAAATGGAAACGTATCCTTTATGGTGTTTTTAAGGCCACATTTACACCTGCAAATGAGCCAGACAAAGATTAAATATGGAAAACCCCAGTGGGAGGGGATTCGACAAAAAGTAGAACAGGAGATGAGGGGGGACAGAGTGGGAAAATGGTGCCTCTGTCAGGTTTTGTGTCGGCCCTTAGGCATTTTGAACATAGTATCTCAATCCTTGACATGGAGCAAACAAGAGAACTGGTGTTTCTGTTTCCTGCAGGGAGGAATGTCATTTGAGCTTTGTGAAAGGACAGAAATTGTATATTTCAAATGTACAGGTAGCATAACCCAAAATCTCTTTTGAATTGCAGTTCCCAGCCAATGGAAACAGCCAGATCCATGTTCCAACTCTCAGTGTTGATGGGCTGTCCACCCCTGTTGTGCTATCTCCTGGACCTCAGAAGCCATAAGGAACTCATAGAGCTGTGACCTCTTAAGACTTTTTTAAATACACAATGTTTTATCTCTTAACGCACCAACACCCATGCGGCCTGCCTTGGGATCTATGATAGCTTTTTGTCTGCGTTATCTGTTGAAAGAGATGTAATTTTTGTGTTGTACCACCTGCTCGGACACACTCTGCCTTTCCCCTTGGTAGATGACGCTACGTCATCCATGATGTAACCTTGAATGCATCAAGTTACACTAAAGAGGAAGACCTTATGTATGAGCTTGTCTGAGGACCACAGATGTCTGCGCTCTCCCAAACTTGTTGACCAAGAAAAGGTTTACGTATACGGAGGTCTGTGAAGCAAGTATAGGTCCAGAATGTATGCGTGGGAGCGAACAGTGACAAACAACAGATGTTGTTCAAGAGCACAGTAATATTGCAAA